>OY728153.1:1082592919-1082942923 GCA_963277665.1 Viscum album | reverse complement strand
TTAATATTAATGTTATCTTATGGTGAATTTGTTTATCTTTCTAAGATATTTCATTTTTGTATAAGTAGTGAAAATACTAATTTGTATTAAAAATATATATTATTTTATATTTTTATCAAGGTAAAATTATGTTTTATATTATTGTTAAATTTTATTTATTTTTTAAATTAAAAATAATTAAAATTATTCTTTTTAAAAGGATTTAATACATGAATTTATTACAAAAAAAGTATGTTTAAAAGGGGCATTTTTTTAAAAAACTATTTTTTCATGGAAATTTGCTGTTTTATTTTAAATTAAATTTCTAGTATTCTGTGTTTTGAATTTATAAAAATGGATGAAATATTGTGATTCATGGGGTCAATTTTGTAAATATTTCACTTTTTATTTTTTTACAATACTAATAGAAACCTTTGAATGATTTGTTACCACGGTACATGGCTTAAACCTAAGAAATTTAGATTATTCAAAAAAAATTATAAAAAATAGGGTTATTACATTATAACACCAATAAAATGAATTTCACACTCAAAATTCAGCCTAGTTATAAAATATTAATACATGAATGTTAATTTCATAGAAAATCACATCCAAAAAATGAATATTAAAATATCCATTAAAAAGGAATGTTAAAACATAACAGTTACCCAAAGTAACTCATAACTAGTTTTGGACATAGAAGTGGAGATTAACTCCCAAAATCTGATGGAGACTGATGGAGAAAATTTATCACCAAAAAGTGGGTGATTTGTTTAATGTGAAATAAAATAAAACCATAAATTTGTGATGATATAAAGTAACGCCCCGACCCCAGAATACCAGAGGCGGTGCATTATTTTAATACATTTAATGATTCAAGGAATCATGTCATGAAATACCAATCAGTTTAGTATCCTTGGAAATTCTAGATACATACATAATTTTTACATTACATCATGAAATAAATAAAAACAACACTGTGTCCCCCTTGAACACACTCATATCCTTGGCCTATCCCTTTGGGTTAATCATAATTTACTTCTTCACATCCTGGGAAAAATAAAACATTGAAAGGGGGGAGCTCAGATGCTCAGTAAAAATAAAATATAGCAGAAACATTCATAAATAAGCATAAACATTTAAGGAAATGCATAAGACTAAAACAAAAGACTTTAAAAATTAAACATCAACATAATATGGAAAAGATAAATCAAATAATTTCATTTACATAATCACATGTATATTCTTCAAGTCAAATAATCACATGTAATATCAATAGCTAATTTCATAATGATGGAATGAATAATGTCAGAAATCATAACAAAATAGTCAAGGCCTCGTGCCAAGACTAGAAATAAGATTTTGTCAAGGCCTTGTTCCAAGACACTAGTTTGCCTCATGAGATCTACCGATGCATCGAGGAGATATACTGGGCTCCACCCTTCACTTACTATGTCCAATGAATTTCTCATATGAAAGGGTTAAATCATAATCTCAACATTTATATTAAAACTAGCATATGAAATGCCAATATTTTAACCACAAACCATTAATGGAATTAAAATAGCACATACACAGTCAACCATAATTTATTCAATACAATATGGAAGATTGTATTATAATATATTAACCTAAATAGAGAATAATAAAGGATATTGACATAGATGAAAATAATCATCAAAACCATTTGAGAGAAATATCCCCCTTTTTCTTGAAAACATTTAAAAGTCACATTATTTATCAAGAATCCATTTAAAATAGATTTTGGAATCAAATATTCCCATACCACTTTGAAAATTATAAAAGGAATTTAAATTTTAAAACATTAATGAACATATAAATAAATCCTTAAAACTATTTTTAAAACATGGACATTAATGAGAAAGATTTAGATGAATAAATATTTAAAACATTTAAAATGATATTTTAGTTAGAGTTCAATACCAAATGAGAGACACTTGAATAAACATAATTGATGTAGTCAAAAAATTATAATATCATGAGAATAATGGGATTCATGATATACTATAGAAATGTACATTATATACACCATAGAAAAGTGAATTGACGTATATCAACAAAGAAGTCTCAATAGAATGTAAATTGAGATGAAATCCCTTATAGAGACTGCATCCTTAGGTTAAAGATAAATAGAAAAAATTATTATGTTTGAAAAATATAAATAAACTCCATATGATTGTATATTCAGTGTAAATCAATCAAAGGACATTCACACATATTCTTGAAAAAAAACAACACCAATGACTTGTATGTTTAACTCAATGAATTGAGATTGAGTTAAGATTACTCTGATCAAGTTCATATAAATGACTGAAAAAATTATCAATGGAGTGATTATGTGTATCAAAATTATATCCAAACAAAGGGGAGTGTAAATTAATATATAAATAATAAATAGTGATTCCATAAAAAATCTTGGAGTAAAATAATCAATGAAGTATACGTAAATCCCAATGAGTGAAAATTGAAAATTGAAATTTCCTTACTGATTTGGTAACGCACAAAAAATACACCCCATTAAAGAAGGACCATGAAATGATGTTTTAAATACCCATATATTAAATTATATTATACAATTAATACATTTATTTCCAGTACATACACCACACAAAAGGAAACAGTTGCAATACATCGTGAATCTCACGGGAATAAGATGTGAGATGAAATCCCCCTTACACATTGTAATCCATCAAGTCGTATGAACAAAAGTTAATAACCACCAAATAATTCACATAATACCATGAATATAAGTATAATCATTATAATATATATCAAATGTAAGTACACAATACACCACATGCAATAAATAAGTGGCAAACAATAGAAATATCACAGAATTAAAAGTGAGATAAGAAACCCCTTACCTCATGTCCGAATTGTCTTGGATGTTACTCGATCTTATTGAATAATAAAAATAAGTTAATTTATACTTGATTAAAAAATTTAAAAGTTTATTATTTCTTTATATCACATATTACCTTTCTATAACAATTATTTAATTTTTCGAGTTCATATTGGATATTTTATCGATGTTCGGAACATGAGAAAAAAATGAACTTGTTATAATTTTAATTTTTCCATGTGGTAAAAATTACATTATCTTAAGAATGATATTCATGATTTTAATATTATATATATATATTATATATCCCATATATATATATTTATAACAGTACATAACATTTGGAGGTATGAAATGAAATGCACTGTTCATAGAGACAGTAAGCCGTATATACGCATTAACGCTACATTCATTTATATTTTTGTATTTTAATGGAATTAAAACATAATGATACATAGTTATATTAAAATTAAAGTATAATATAATATATTATATCATTAACTCCATCATTTATACGTCCCACATACGGCATTAACGAGTCATATCACTTTGAGGGGGCGGTAGTCTGCACTTCCTCAAATAAACTTATCGCATTTTACCCATAATGGAATCTATAATGGTATGATATAAATGGAAAATAAAGAATAATAAAGAAAACAATAAACATAATATATATAATATATAAATAAAGTTCCATCTTAATGGTCACCATGTGAGGCGGTAGGAGATAATTGAACAATCATCGTTTCATGATGTGATAGTTTTCCATCCACAAAAACAGTATGTTCTCTACCCATTATATGGTGGTGTGTGTAAGTGTATTTATAATCCTTTCCATAACAACATAATATAATATTGAGGATTATGGTTTTTTTATAAAAAAAATTAATAAAAAGTGTTTAGGGGTTGGAGAAGTAAAATAAAAGAAATGAAGTTAAGAGAAACCTTTACCTTTAATTTGGGTAACTCCCTTGGGTTTGAACCAAAAGGGCTTCTTGAAGTGAATTCTACCTAAGGTAAGGATTCTATGTTGAATAGAATTATATTGAGAGATTATTTGGGTCTGGTGTGAATGATCCAAGGGGATTGAGAGGTGTGACGAATGGGTTAGAAGTGGTGTCCTTTTATAAGGGAGAGGAGGGGATCTTTAAGAATTTTTGAAAATGTTATTTTATTATAAACTTTTATTCGGTTTAAAAAGGTCCAAAACCCATTAAAGTCGAATATAAGAGGTATCATGTTGAAAATAGAATCATCCAATAATAATTTGACAGGTTTTGGATATTGTTTTAATATTAATAATCTTATGTACTTAAATCATTTATTAATGAGGTAAATACTGCATTATTATTGTGTAATAAATAATTTTATTTATTTGATGTCTAAAAATTATAAAAAAACACCATAATGTAGAAATTTTTTTTATCTTTCCAATTAATATTTATATTCTAAAATATTTCTTATATAAAACTATGTATGAATTGATATACTAATAGATATTTGTTAATGTCATTTTTTTCTTTACATTATGTTAATTAAAATAAAGTGTCATTAACATTCTAAAGTGGCTCCATGGGGTCTAAAATCGACCCATGGATTTCCATGGTCGGCCTTAACTCATAAAATAAGGTTAGGACATGTGTTAAGGAAATTTTGTATTATTATAATATTCATTTTACCTTGAATTACCCTATTTACCTTTAATCATGGTAAATAAAAGTCAAAAGTTACTATTCACCAAAAATTATTTTCATCTTATTGAAACAAATTTTACATACTAATAAAAACCATATATGTGGTATTTTTGAAATTCAATTCACATAATTTTTAAATTTTCATTTAAATGAAAAATTATTTTTTTTAACTACTACTAAGTGGTTTTACAATTCATCAAAAATTACAGTTTTTTTTGAAAAATACCAAAAATTCAGCCGAATATATATTTGATATTCCGAATTAAAATATGATTTAAATTTTACCAAATTAAAAACATCGAAGTTTTATTAATTAATTGAAAATAAATCCCCATTGTCAAAATAAATTGCATTTTTTAATAAACAATAACTATCAAATGATTGACACTTTATTTTGTATAATTTCAAAGTGAAATTAATTCCAATGACCAAAATTGGATTAAATTATAAACATATAATCTAATTATACTTCCGAACCATTTAAATGTTTAATTGAACACTATAAATTATTTTGATTAAAAAAGTTGTTTTCAATTAAAATTTAGTATTTTTAACTATTCACCAAAATATGAATGTTATAAGAAAAACATGAAAAAAAGTTATCAAAACTAAATTTTTATGTCCCTATTCTAAATAAAAAGTTTATTTTGTAAAATTAAATATATTAAAGTATCACATATTGGATTTAAAAAGTGTTTTCCATTAAAAGGTGGTAAAATTTTATTTTTTTGAAAAATACTTCATTTATCTGAAAAAAATGAATTTGTTCTCATATTATGTCTAAGAAACACATAACATGGATGTTAAAATTAGATGGAATATATAAAATAAAAAATTCGGTTAATACTATTTATAACATCTTTTGAACAGCTAGTTTGGTACGTCGTCGTGTGCTCGAACTCGGTGTTGTGTGATGTGTTATCTATTGAATTATTTTAAAGAGATGGCGTACTATGAAACCATGGGGTGTTACATCTAAGGTGCCTTTTAAATAATCAAAAATAAATGTAATATTATAATAATTTCATTTCAAGATAAGTTTCTTAAAGATGAAGAATTTTCAAAAGAAGATATAATTACTTGATTTCATTCCATTTTATAAGCATAATCTCATCCAATAGTTGTGACTTGACCAATTTTTACTTCATCTCTTACTCCAAGATATAAAAGTGATATCTATATTTGTATACATTACTAATGGATCATAAGGTCATAAATATGATGATAATTCATTATATTTATCTTTTATTATCATCACAACAAAATGGTTAGTATAAGCTATCCAACATGCACAAATATTCATATCGAAGAACAATAATATATAAAACCACATTCAATGGTCAACATCAAATTTTTCATAAATGGTTAACCTTCTAACCCATCCAATAGAGGAAAATAAAAAATTTAGAGGTTGATAAATTTACAAATTTAACTTATCAATAATCCTCTAAACAACATGATGTAGCTCTTAATTATCAAATACTAATAATGTGAATAAAATTATCATATATTCTTTTGAAACATGGTAATAATATAAATTTCTATAAAATAGTAGTAAACACATTTATCAATTCAAAAATAACCATTTTCCTCAAACTATAAATCCAAAAATTAGACAAACTCAATCCATGATTTCATAAACCACCTTTTAATCGTATTACTAATAATTTCCATGGTCCAGAATACTATCCCATTTAGTTCATCATAATAAAACATCTCTTTATCCCATCATGCAATTATCAAGGATTATATTTCCCTTTATCATGTGATCTCTAAAAATATTACCTTACAACCTCAATAAATTTTCATGGTTTCCTATACCATTCGACTATTTCAATAAAATAATTAAGTAAAAACAACAGTGGTCCAATCCTTAGATGTTTCTTTATTCCATAACAAAATAAAATTACTTCAACAACATTATTCATGAGTCCAAATGTAGAAATACATTAATAAGTCCACTTCATTGAATGGTATTGAACATGTACATAATTTTTCTAGAGGCAAATTATTAGGTCAGGGCATTGAATTGGATAATTCCCATGTTCTGCATACATAATTCATGAAACGACTCAAAAATATTTCACTCTATGACCATATTTTTCAAATAGATAACATATTCCCCTCCATTTGAGAAAATCTTACAGGTTATTCTTGACACAATCATGAAATGTATGAATCCAAATCATCTTTCTTATATGTTCATAACCACATGGGATTTCAAAAAAATCAATCTTCCACTTATTTTATATTTTAGGAATGTAACTGATGGTCACATTGTTAATTATGAATCATGATATATGATTAGTAATAATAATAATATCTTTATCTCCAATCATCATCCAATTTTGTTTCTCATAGTCACCAAATTTTCCATCAGATTCAATGTTAACCGGATTTCTTATAGTTCTAACTATTATGTAAAACCAAATAAATTACATTAGAATCACTTATCCTAGTGGTAAAACTACATAATAAAGGTAAACTACATAAAAAAAATTAAATTTATGAAATCATATGATTAATTCTAGGATATTCACAATTGTTTCCAAAATTATAGGATTGTAACATATACTAAGACCTATCTTTAGTGGTCTTAGTAGTGTTTTCTCATCCTATTTTCCAAACATTAACTATATCCATACTCTGATACCCACTATGAAAATATATGATTTTCATACATAGATATTAAATCTTATTAGATGAAATTTAATTACATTTCAAAAATGCATGCTTGAGGATCATAAAGTTCAAGTGCCATTGGAAACCAAAAAAATTAGACAACTGGTTTATAATATATCTACATCATCTCCCATTATTTTATCATATCCAGATCCTTTTGTAGAATATCATACCTAAAACTATAGTTTATTTATTGGTGAAAAAATAAGAAAAGAGAGAGAATATATGCTCAGTAAGGCTAAACAAGGAAAATTTTAAAAACATATGAGCATGATAACATAAAAACATGAACATAACATTTGAAAATCCTACCCTACCTAACATATATTATAATAATGAGTCTTGTAATAAATCATGGTATATCATTAGATAAAATTAAAAAAAAATAACATGATCTATGATAAACTAACTTTGGAAGAAAAAATATAATTTTGGTAAACACATAAACTTATAACTTTGTGAACATTTATAAATAAAAACTAGTTCACTAGTTTATTTAAAGACATTATATAATTCCCTTGAATAAACATAGCGAGATAAAACTAGGTTAATGAATAATCTTATGGAAATGAAATATAGGTCCATGATTAAACATATGGATATGAAATATAGGTCCAAACATAAACTTATAGACATGAAAATAAGGTCCACATATCGAATTGCGAACATAAATTCTAGTCCATGCGTAACAAGTTTTCTTTATGAGTTTTACATAATTTCCCAATGAAATGGAGGGAGATATAAGTCTTATACAACACAAAATTAACATAATATATATGTGTTTTGTAAGAACATAAATCATTCATAACATTAGAAATAATGAAAACAAATGGTTTTTGTAAACATTTCATTATAGCATATCTCATTGAAAAGTATCAAGATTCAAAAAAATCATGAAATTATAAAAATAAACCAACCACAATAGGAATAAGGATAATATCATGGAATCATAAACCTCTTATATCATTAGTAACATCAAATAATTTTATCTTATATAAAAAATAAATTTGAAAGACAACATGAAATAATTTTGGAGGAAAAAATATTTTCTATTTTATATAACAATATTTATTTTAAATATCCACGCAATTATAAAGGAAATTATATTATTTGAAAATAAACTTTTAAAATTTTCAAGTATTCCTCAATACATTAAGGAATCATGGATGTGGAAAAAATTATCATGATACAAAAGTAAAAAACATTCCTTTAGTATTTTTTTGGAATAGTCACAAAGACCATTGATTAGAAAATGAAAAAAATAATCTTTTCAAACCATTTATCAAAATGGATAAAATAAGTAAATATGAGTTCAAACTATTCAAATAAAATAAATTTTTTTTTTGGAAATAATTGTTTAAAAAATGGGAACTAATTAAATATATTCTTTATTGGAGACTTAAAAAAACAATCTCGAATAATTATGAGATTATGAAAATACCACTTATAAATATCATATCATAGAAGTGAGATATAATAAAATCAATAGATTATGTTTATTAATTGTAAATATACATAAAAGGGATTAAATAAAGAATTATATAATAAAAATAAATTTCATACATAATCGTAGAATGACATAATCAATAAAATAGTAGTTTAAATCAATGAATTGATAATTGAGTTAAGAATTTCCTTACATCAAGTTTATTATTTATTTGTTCATTTTAGAAACAACAATATAATAAACATGTATATATAATTCATTTATAAAATAATCTTATAATACCATGTATTATATATTTGTATAATAGGATCAACCATTTTTTAATATTTTGTTATTAAAATCACTATTATTGGTGATAACTGCCTCGTTTTTCAAGCACATTTTGGTTCACCAGTCTAGGACCTTATAATTTGATATTTGTATAACAATATTCATATTTTTAATCATTTTAAAAGGAATATGTATTGAATTTATAAATATTTATAATCATTTATTAAATGTAGATATATAAAAATTAATCACACCATTCTTGGTGATGGTAGACTGTACGTACGTATAAAAGTTGATTCCATTTTTAATAAAATGAAATGAACGAACGGTAGATAATAATAAACCATTAAATACTAGTAATTATGTTATATATATCATATATACTCATAAAAATAATCTGTATTTCCATCCATGGGAATTATAAGAGAAAACAATTAACATCGCATCGTGGAGATTATAATCCATAAATACGCACGAGCGAAATTATCATTTCTCATAATATTATATGATTATAAGGTAGACATAATATTATCATTACATAGGATTATATGTTATAAATATAAAATATAATCAATAATCACATCATAATAACCATCCATATAATATGGTGATGAAAAAATGAATTGTATCACTACGTGGAGATAGTTAGTAGTACGTACGCTTGGACGATACTTTCACTTATTGTTTGATAAGAAATATGGTGTATAATTGTGTTTTAATAATCATAATATTATTTAATAATATTTAGGATACTTAATTAATTTTTTATGATCAAAATAATATATTTAGAGAAGTTATGGAAGAGTAAGAAATGAAAGGTATCATTTAGAGCGATTACCTCTTCTTCAAAATGTCTATTTTGGATCTCCAATAAATGGATCTAGGGTTGGTATTTTTAGAATAAAAAAAAGATAATTCATAAAGGTAATTTTATAAGATAATTTATATGATTATGGTCGATATAGAAGGATCAATGTGGTGTTAATACGTGAGAAATGAGGTTCCCATTTATAATTGAGGTGAGGGGCACATTTGGAATTTCTCAAGAGATTAAATTTTTATAAATTCATTCTCTTTACTAATGAAACCAAATGGACCTGTTCAAAGATAAGATATTATAAATTTTAATATCAATAACCAATTTATTTTATACATGTTTTGGTAGTATTTTAAACCTTATAATTTTTATCAACCCTTTGCTAACATATTTTAATTTTAACTACAGTACAAAAAATTTCAGTCTTAATAGGTTTTCATTGTTTTACATATAATGTGTTAATTTAAAAATAAATGGATTTTTTATGATATTTTAGACCATATAACATCTCTATATAGTAATTGTTTTTAAATAAGTTAATAAAATATTATTTTCATAAAATATCATAAGTGTCGATTTTGATATTATTATTCACATGGACTTTATAATAATCATGAAAAAAAGATACATTAGAAAAAAATATTTGAAAACACCCATAATGTTTCATGATAATATATAAATATATTTTAACACATTAATTAAATAAAATTATATTTATTTTAATATTTTTAGTAACATTTATTTGATTTTTTCAATAATTGAATAATTGCTGCATCATCATTGTCTAATTATGTAAGATAATAATTTTTTCACTAAAATTTAAAAATAAAATACCACGATTTAGAAAAATATTTTCTATTCTAAAATAATATGAATATTAATATATATATTATGAATAATATAATATTAAAAATTATATATTTATTAATAACATGAATGTGACATCATTGACTTTTCGTCAAATAAAATATTATAACCATCATAATCTCATCCAAGTGGCACATAAAGTAATAAAAAATTAATATCATTAATATAAGTTTATTGAGTTCAAAATTTAAACTTATATTTATTCATAACATACTTTATTCCACATGTGGAGAAATAAGTTAAATTTAAGATTAAAAAAGTGAAATTTTTTAAATTCATTAATTTCAATAATATATAATCATTTTTATGTACACGTGTCCATTAAAAAATCAATTAAGGTATTTAGTTGTTAAGGATAATATTAAATTCATTAAGTAAAATTTTCAAAATTTTAATGGTCATTTTATAGTGCTTATCATTTTACTTTTATCCTTAATTACTGAACGTACCCTTGAGCAAGGTAAAAAAAATTCCATGGTTACAATTCATATATAAAAAATAAAAGGATAATATTTAATAGATTATAAAATTTAGAATAAAAATATGGAATCCATTTTTATAAATTCATAACACATTCATTAAATAATATAATTTAATATAAAACCAATAAAATGACACGAGAAACAATTTTTTGGAAAAATTCTCTTTTTAAGAATAAAATGTTTTTATAAACAATTCATGTATAAAATTATTATAAATACACTATTTATATAATTTGGAATAAAAAACTAATTAAAATTTAAAACTAATCCAACACATAATTTTACTATGTAAAAATTTAACATAACATATACGTTTGAATAAAAATAAGTTCATTCACTATTCCTCAAAAAATGAATCATCATAAAAAGACCCAAAAAGTAACTCTAATATAATTTTCATATTCTATTTTTAAAGATTATATTTATATTTTTATATAATGTTCCATAAGTGGTAAAAATTAATTTTAGATTATGTGCACCAGGCACAATTGAACTGTCTTTTAGGAAAATATATTTTATTGAAAATTTTTCTTTTTATTTTAATTGATTATTATTTTATTTATAATTAATAGAAAAATAATAAACATTTGAAAAATAATTATTTCCATAAGATTGTTAATCCTATTCATACATTCCATTCCACTAACTAGGAGATATAAAATATGAATGTTAAAAGTATATTATCATTTAGTAAAAGACAGTCTAGTGTGTAAAAAACTGTCAACGGAACTCATTGTTATGTGTAGGGAAAGTAAAAATTAGTGTTTCAGGTGATGAAATCAAAATTATGTGTTTCATGTAGTTCAAGGATAATATGGAGTTTTTTATAAATAAAGATAATCATGATTTATCATGGAATAGAATCCATCAATGAATTTTAATTTATTTGAAAAAAGTATTCATAGTAAATTGGGGTGTTACAATTAATCCATTTTACATTAATTAAAATTATTAAAATCACATTTCATTAACCAACAAGTTAATTATATGATCTCTATACATAATCAAACTAACTACATGGATTCACAATATTATCAACATTTTCGTTTCATTCATGAACTAAAACCATGTGTTAAGAAATTGTTTAATCTTTATAATTCCATAATTTTATGCATTTTAAGAAATATCCTAATATACCATAAAATAGATGCCTAAAAAAAGAAAAACCAGGTTCTTTAAACTATGGGTAATGCAATGCAGATTAATAAGAAACACATCCATCAATATTATAAACTATTACATTATTAAGAAAACATCTATATTTCATTACAACAATGTGAATTACCAGCTTAAACCCATTCTACTAGTCTTGGATCAATGCACGGCACCACTAGGAATATCAACATGCATCCCTCTATATTAGGAACCAACATAAACCAACAATGTGGGACACCCCACCCATATCTTTCAAAACCATCAGCCATCCTCGGATCACAATACATCACATAACAAGAACCACATTTGATCAATCACACAAGGTAGTAGGGAAATATAAAACAAGACTGCAAGGAATATAGGCCATGAAAACCAAGACATCTGGCCTTTACAAGAAAATGGGATGTCCATCCCCAAACCTTTATAATTCTCAAACAAATTTTTCTTTATCATATTTAATTAATATATTCATTTTCATAAGTTACAATTATGGGTAAGCTAAAAAATTAGATAATATAATGTATTAATTATTTAAAAATGGGTTAAAAAATATCTTAGAGTTTCAACAATCTTTATAAAGAAAAATTCCATTAAAGTTCCTCTTCAATAGTATCAAAAATAAAAAATTCCGTCTTCTTGTTCTTTATCAAATTATATTGACTGATAATATAAAAATTTCAACCAAACATACATCATCAATAATTTTATTTCTATGAAATCATAGTAACCAAGGGAATCAATAAGAAGGTCTATTTAATTATTTATCCAACACCATTACTGAATTTAAAATTTTAACCATTTCCATCAAATTAACATTCTAAACCCACACTTAACAAATACAATAAAGAAATCACAAACATATATAACACATTATCTATTAAAAAACTATAATAACATTATCATAGTAAAAACATGTGTGATCACTATAACAACAAATCATGTTCACTATTAAATCAACTTTATTATTTATTAAGGTTAATTATACCATTATATAAAGGGATTAAAAAATATATCTTTACGATTTCACATATGAAAAGTGAAATAAGTAATCCCCTACCTCAATTATTTAAATATTCTTGAACAAGTATGAAATAGGATAAATAGACCTATGATCATGTATCCCACATGGAAACTACATCCCCATAAGAACAACAGACCACAACTCTACCAAAAATATCAACGAAATATAAGAGAATGAACTTGACCATTCACGATAACATGCTATGATATAATAGGAGGAAAAACCTGAACAAAGAAGAAACCATAAGAGAAAGAGGGAAAAATCTCATAGGATCACCATAGACCAAA
Organism: Viscum album; assembly: GCA_963277665.1. Classification (NCBI taxonomy): domain Eukaryota; kingdom Viridiplantae; phylum Streptophyta; class Magnoliopsida; order Santalales; family Viscaceae; genus Viscum; species Viscum album. The sequence continues at coordinate 1,082,929,359 of OY728153.1, read as the reverse complement.
CATGGGATGATGGGTATTAATACCCATAGAAATGGATTCAAAACACCATGAAGAATATTCTTTGGCTACTTGTACTTTAGAGAGAATTATAGGGATTCTTAAAAAACTGAGGGTAAAATTTTATTTATAGAAACACTACCAAATTCATATTCATGGTGATAATGGGTTATTAATGTTGTGAATGGTTGTAGTTTTATGACTCACTAATTTTTTTTCCTCACTCAAATAAACATGGATCAATCTGCATTAGGAAATCCTTTTTCACATTCTGGCTTTTAAGGGAAAGATTCAACAAACCCAATCATCTACCTTTTTACATCACCAATCGATGGTTCATATGTTTAATCACACTGATTACATTTTCCTTATAACACTGTGAATTCCTATTTTTTCCAAAAACCAAACTCTCATGTCTTAACTATAGTACACATCAGTAACTTCTCCAAATAATTGATTTCAACACATGACGTCTATCGAGGATAATCTATTCTTCCTAAAATCATGATAGGTTTCAAATAATGAAAAGTGATTTGCTAGAATGATTTTATCTCTTAAATCACATGTATAGAGAATGTTTTGTTTTAAAAAATACATAATATTGTTATTTAAAGGGTGAGTTTATATTAATACACTATCTCTTTATGACAATTTTGATGCTCACAAATACCCTTAATTATTTTCTAATGATTTTATTTGTTAAGTATTTTTCCTGAATTTATCATTTTATTTTACTCTTGAAATAACGGGAATTTATTACTAAATTATTCTTATCTAGCATGTTCTGGAAACACTATTTATGCGATACTTATTCAAAATCTACTTGAGTGTATTCTGGAAACACTGTTCATACTCTACGTGGATAAACGTAGTGTATAGTTGAAAACCGTGTATAATTTTTTAGATAAGAAAAAATTATGGTTAAACAACCATACGTTATCAGCAAAGTATGGAAGAATAACCCTACGTTAGGAAGGAACCCTACGTTTGGGATATTAGAAAAGTATGGATGGAGAACCATACATAAATATTAAACGTTAGGCTTATTTCTCAAATGTATGGTTCATAAACCTTACTTTTGTAAACAACCATACGTTCTTGGAAAAGTATGGAACAAGTAAAAGTATGGATCTTTTATCATAAATTTGAAAGTTGAAGAGAAAAGTATGGATGACCAACCCTACGTTTGGAATGAACCTTACATTTGTTGTCAAGTTTACATTGTCAACATTACGTTGTCAACCTTACATTGCGAACCTTATGTTTCAAGACTACTTCATCAACTTTACGTTCAGAGGATGCATACAGTTCAACCGAACATTACGTTTGGAATAGGAGAATTTAAAGTCGATATTTTTATGCAACAGTCAGTACGCTGATTATTAGGCGGATTTCAAGACAGATTTAAAGATGATTTTAAAGTATGATTTTGAATTATTCAAAACTGTTTTATCAATTTTTTGATCGAATTAAAAAGATATTTTGATGATGATTCTTCAGGGAAGTTATGACTACTCTGTAAATTCAAATGTTTGAATATCACGTGTAAAAAGAAGACTTTTGTGGATTAAATTTTACAGGATAAGTTCTTATCGTTCTTTTATTTATATGGGCTTTTTGAAAATGCATCAACAATTATTGATCATGTGTGATATTTTGATTATTCTGAAAAAAAATGAAAACAGGGACTACTAAAACATAATGATCTGATGTTTCAAAAGAAGCATCAAATACTTGTTTGTTAAAGAGGAAGGAACACAATAGAAGATTCACTTGTTCTATATCGAATATCTATTGTGGATCTGTCTCTACTAAAGTTGTGACTTTTTTTATATATTTACTACAACGGGATCGACTCAAAACATATCTTATGTAAAGATTATTATTTCTGAAGGCGACAATCTACTTACTATCAATTTCATACTGTTGCAATTGTGAAGAACATCTAGAAAGTATTTTCAGAATACCAAAATCTTTATTTTATATTCTTGAGTGATCGGATTCTCGTACTAAGCTCTGTAGGTTCTGTAAGTGAACCCGAAGGCTTTGTTTTGCCTGGGATTGTAAAGGTTTCAACTGAATGTACTCAGTTGTGAACTGGTCTGTTGAAACGAGGATGAGATAGTGAAAATCACCAAGCTCGTGGAGTAGAGTGTTGGTGGAGTGGACTCGGGGCCTTCTGTTCGCCGAACCATTATACATCTTGTGTTTCTGCTATTTAAATTTCCATTGCATCATTATAATTGATTAAATTTAAAAGGCAGAACACAATCTCGTAATGATTTTTGAAAAGTCACAATTCACCCCCCCCCCCCCTCTTGTGTATATTTGGTGTAATCCGATCCAAAAATTGGTATCAAAGGTTGAGCTTTTTGACAAATCTTTAACAAGATGAAAGTGATTATACATAGAGCAAGATGACTGATACAATAGAGGGAATGTCTATAGTCAGAGCACCATACATCAATGGAGAAAACTGTGAATGCTGGAAGTTGTGAATGATTATCTATCTGAAAAACCTTAGATACAGAGTATAGTCCAAGATTCTGACTCCATATGAAATACCAGAAAAACCTGAAACATGGAGTGCAGCTACTGAAGCAGATTATGACATTTACTCGAAGGCAATGAATGTAATTATATGTGGACTAGGACCTGATGAGTTTAACATAGTATCTTAATGCCCAACAATATATGAAATGTGGAAAACTATTGTTGTTTCTTACGAAAGAACTAACAATATCAAAGAAATGAGATATGCAACTACTAAGCTTAAATTTGATACATTCAGAATGGTTGAAGGTGAGAGTATTATTCAAATGAATAGAAGAATGAACAAAGTTTTCAATAACATAACTACCTTGGTAGATCCCATTAAACAAGCTGATCATGCTTTAAAAGTATTGAGTGTACTGCCTACAAAATGGAATGGAATCTCTACAGCTATCAGACTGTCGACACCTGTCAAAGATTTAACCATGAGAGAACTGATTGGAACATTAATTATGTATGAAGTTGAGATGGAAGATGAAGCTAAAGAACATGAAGTGCTTATCAAAATTGATGATACTGCCTTGAAATCATCATCACATAGCAAAAACAGAAAGATGAAGAAAAATGTAAAAGAGAAGTCAGACAGTTATGATTTATCTAATTCTGATGTGGAATTGGCTCATCTAGACCACAGATTCGCAAAAATATATATAAAGAATAAGGGCTTCAGAAAATCATTCAAAAATGATAACAAGGAAGTCAGATGCTATGAATGCAAGAAAATCGGGCATATCATACCTGACTGTCCTCAGCTAAAAGAAGATAAGAGAAATATTTTTTCAAAAGAAATGACTATGAGCATAAGGAAAAGAAATCCATGAAAGCTACATGGAGTGTATCTGAAGACTGCAGTAGTACTTTTCAATCAGACTCAAAGAAGGAGGAAGCAAATCTGAAATCCAACATGTGTTTTATGGAAGAAACAGATGAGGTACAATCTTAGTACTCTTATGATTCAGGTTCTGAATCTAATTACTCTAATGAAAAACTTGTATCCTACTGCAATATGCTTGAAAAAATATATGAATCTCTATTTAAGAAGCATAAGTCTTTAAATATTGTTCATATGGTTGTTTCTGATGAAATAGATACAACGCTGAAACAATATAAAAAGTTAACTAAAAAATTTGATTCAATTAATTCTAACAATACAGATTATGAATCATATATAAAATCACTGTAAACTGAAGTAGAAACTTATAAAATAGCAGACCTTGTTTTTACTGAAGGATAAAATACTTTAAATTAAATCCATCAGAAAAATTTCATTAAAAAGGAATGATTTGGAATTGGAAGTAATGGTGAAAACCACAAGCTGTACAAAAACTATTTTATTCCAAGTGAAAAAAGAGTAAATTGTAATTACTGTGGAATAAGGGGACATATTTCTAAAAACTGTTTCTTAAGACAACCCCAAATAAGATTCATTAAGAAGTATTTTATATCAAATTATTTATTTGACTCATGTGAAACTAAAAAAGAAAAGTAAGTATGGATTCCTAGATCCTTTCTAGCTAACACCCCTGGACCCAACAAAATATTGGTGCCAAAGAAATCTGTGTAAATGTCTTTGTAGGGAGTAGGTCACAAGAGAAAAATGGACATAAGGTATATGGACAGTGGCTGCTCGAGACATATGAGTGTAAAATCATTGAATTTCTCTACACTCAATCAAAAAGATGGTGGACTTGTCACTTTTGGTGACAATTCCAAAGGAAAAATCATTGGTGATGGAACAATTGGAGATCCAGAGGTTATCTCAATTAATAAAGTACTTTATGTTCAAGGATTGAAACACAATCTGATATGTATCTCTCAACTATGTGATGATAGTTTTTCTGTTGATTTTTCTAACAATTGTTGTTCTGTTTTCAAAAATAAATTGCTTAAATTTAGTGCACCAAGAACTGATAATGTGTATACCCTGGATTTAAATTCTTGTGTAAACAACAAGTAAATTTCTTAACTACTAAAATGAATGAATCTTGAATCTCGCACAGGATAATTGGACATTGTAGTGTATATTTTTTAATAAGTTATCTAAGAAACATTTAGTTTTTTATTTTCCTAGTCTCAAATTTGAAAGTTACAGATTCTGTGATGCGTGTCAACATGGCATGCAACAAAAATCATCCTTCAAATATGTGAACAAAATTGCTACATGTAAACCCCTAGAACATATCCATATGGATTTGTTTGGACCTTCAAGTGTAGAAAGCTTGGATGGTAAATTATATGTATTTGTTTTAGTTGATTATTATTCTAGATTCACATGGATTTTCTTTTTGAAATTTAAAAATGAAGATTTTACTTTATTTGAATGTTTTTGTAAAGCTTTTCAAAATGAAAAGGTTTTTAAAATAATTTCATTAAGAAGTGATCATGGTGGAGAATTTGAGAATCAGGAATTTAATTCCTTCTTCTCAAATATGGGTATTAAACACACCTTCTCTACACCTAGAACACCTCCAAAAAATGGGATTGTTGAAAGAATAAATAGTATTATTCATGAAATGACTAGGACTATGCTAAATGAATACAGTATTCCTACCTACTTTTGGGAAGAAGTTGTAAGCACATCCTTCTATATAATGAATAGAGTTTTAATTAGACCACATTTAAAAAAGACACCCTATGATCTTTGGAATAACAGAAAACCTAAAGTTAACTACTTTAATGTTTTTGGATGCAAGGTTTACATCTTGAACACCAAGGATAATCTTGTTAAGTTCGATCCAAAATCTGATGAAGGAATCTTCTTATGATTTTCAGCTACCTCCAAATCTTATAGAATCTATAATAATAAGTCAAGGATTTTTGAAGAATCAGTTCATGTGAAATTTGATGAATCTAATCCCTTTGAGAAAAGGACAGATCACATTGATGAATCTGACTCTAATGATAACATGTGTCTTGAGAACATGAAAAATTATTTTTAAAAATATATAAATGTAATTCAATCCAGTTCAGAAGAACATGATACTAAAGAACCTATAATTGTTTTTCCTAGACAGACTGGAACCCTAAAGAATCACCCTTTAGAAACTATAATAGGAGACATAGATACATGAATAAAAACTAGATGAAATGTAGGAAATATTGTATAATTCTCTACCTTTGTATCCAAATTAGAACCCAATAATATAGAAGAATCTTTAGATGATAAAATCTTGATGATAGAAATGCAAGAAGAATTAAACCAGTTCAAAAGAAATGACGTCTGGGAATTATTTGAAAGACCACAGAACTATCTAGTGATAGGAACCAAATGGATCTTTAGAAATAAGAAAGATGATCATGGAATAATAACTATAAATAAAGCTAGACATGTAGTGAAATGATATAATCATGAAGAAGGTATAGATTATGATGAGACATTTTCACCTGTAGCTAGACTAGAAGTCATTAGAATTCTCTTAGCCTATACATCTCATATGAACATTAAATTATTTTAGATGGATGTTATGTCTGCCTTTTTAAATGGTTATTTAATGGAGGAAGTTTATGTTGAGCAACCTCATGGTTTTGAAAAATCTCAAAAACCAGATTCTGTTTTTAAACTTACTAAAGATCTCTATGGCCTTAAACAAGCACCTAGAGCTTGGTATGAAAGATTAAGCTATTTTCTTTTGAAAAATGATTTTACTGTTGGAATGGCAGATCCAACACTATTTAAGAACACTGTAAATTATAATATTTTATTAGTTCAAATTTATATTGATGATGTAATTTTTGGATCAACTGATAAAACCCTTTTTTCATGAGTTTTCAATGTTAATGCAAAAAGAATTTGAAATGAGTATGATGGGAGAACTAAATTTCTTTTTAGGAAATCAAATTTATCAAAAATAATTTGGAAATGTTTTGAATCAAATCAAATACATTACTGATTTATTGAAGAAATTTGGACTTGAAAATAGCAAGACATATACAACTCTTATGTGCACTAATATAAAACTTGATTTGGATGAAACTAGAAAATCAGTTGACAACAATTTATATAGAGGTATGATTATTAGTTTATTATATCTTACTGCTAGTAGGCTAGATATAATGTATTCAGTATGTCTTTGTGCAAGATTTCAATCAAATCCTAAATAATATCATTTTACTGCTGTTAAAATAATTTTTTGATATTTAAAAGGAACTATTTTTCAATCTCTTATTTATCCCAAAACATCTAATTTTAATTTGATTTCATATTCAGATGCAGACTTTGGAAGTTGTAGATTAGAGATAAAAAGCACATCAGAAACATGTCACTTTTTTGGAATGTCTTTATTTTCATGGTCAAGTAAGAAACAACTTTCAGTTGCCCTATCAACAGCTGAGGCAGAGTATGTTTCTGTTGGCAGTTACTGTGCACAAGTGTTGTGGATGAAAAAAACCCTTGGGAATTTGAACTAAATTTTAATAATAAGACTATTTTATGTGATAATACTATAGCTATAAATATTTCAAAAAATCCTATTAATCATTCAAGAACCAAGCATATTGATATCAGACATCATTTTCTAAGAGATCATGTTCTTAAAAAGGATATATCTTTGGGATTTGTAAGTACTGAAATTCAATTAGCTGATATTTTTACTAAACCACTTCCCACTGCAAGGTTTGATTTTATTAAGGGGGAGCTAGGTTTTTTTTATTTTAAATAAAATTTTATTTTACTATAGTAGTTCTATATTATAATTCTGCTTAAAATAGTTTAGCTATTTTTGTTTTTCAAACATAATAAGTTACTTTTCCCCATGTAATATATTTTAGTTATTTATAAATATATGTAATGATTATTAAAAACATAGGAATCAAGGTTTCCAAAAACCTTTTCGACTTATAAACCATTTCATTTCTACCAAAACCATTTTGAACCTGTAAATTGCACCTCTGCTCGTCAACCCTAATCTTCGAACCTATGAAACCTTAACCTTCAAACCTTCAGATATTCTCGCAAAGATGTCACAGACTAAAAGAGCTGATGAAGCCGCAACTAGCAGTGCCAAGAAACAATGTTCAGAAGGAAGAAACATCTTACAGGGCAAGGCGATTGATCTCGAATGGCTATATCAGACAAATCTCCTGTTGAAACAAGCACTGTCATTTCAGAATCTCGAACATACATTCAACAGTGAGAATACAGAACTTTTGTATGAGGTAGAGCTTCGATACTTCTTCAATTCTATATAGTTTAGTCTAGGAGATACTGATGAAAGTATGAAGGCTAAGATAGAGGATATGTATTTCTCAATCTCGTTAGTAGAAATTGGTCAGATTCTCAACTTCCCTCATGAGGGAGTTTTTCATTTCGATTTGAAAATTATTGGAGATTTGGTGCATAAATCAGAGGACATAATGTCATTTCTCTTTGGTATTAAGACTGTAAAGAAAATTTTTATCAAGGATTTGGAGCCTGATCAAAAAAATTTGGTCAAATTTGTGCAAATAGGGATTGCACCGAGGATGTATGAAATGGAAAAGATATTATATCTCAATATGTCTATAATGTATCTTTTTCTTAGTGATTTTAAACTCAATTTTCCTAGGTATATGGTTAGATACCTAAGATATTGTTGTCAGAGTGATTCCCGAATAAACTTTTATACTATTGGACAATTCATCTCTAAGCTATTGTTTACGAAGGACATGGTGAGACTGGTGGATGCCAGAGTACTCTATCCTCACAGTAATGTGTTTAATACTAGAACTTTAAGAAATATTGGCTATTTTTGGAGTACTATTAATGGAAAACTTTTTCTAGTAGGAGTAGATGATGAATCAGATCATGCTCAAGATCAATCTACAACGTCCAAGGAGGGAAAAGCTGAATCGAGAGTCAACACTACGGCATGGACGATTAGATTTGAAGTGGAATAAATTGGGGAAGAAAGAATTTAGGAGGGACTTCAGACTCAGAGGAGAAGACTTGTGCTTGAGGAACTTACTTCCCCTGGCATATCTGCAAGAGATCTACTCTCTTAAAACTTTTTAAAAGTAAAGGTTGTTGAACAACCTCAAGAACAGAATGTCACTGTTATAGATCCTGATCCTAAAAGAATTGTAGTTGAAAGATCAGAACAAAAGGTTGTAGCTAATGTTGCTGTTTTACTTCAACACGAAAAGGAGGCAGATCCTGGTGAGGAAGTGGCCAGACCATAGGAAACTCCAGAGGATATCATTTTAGATATTTCATTGGATGAACAAATTGCAGATGTTCGTGATGAGAATGCTTCTGAAGGTCACACAGAATTTATTCAAGAGGATTTTTCTATGGAAGAGTCTGAAAAAGACTCTGAGGAAAAATATGTGGACTATCCTACTCAGGACAAGAAGAAAGAAAAATATGATACTGAATCATTACCTTTAGTACTTGTACATCACATAGAGCCAAAGAATGTGAATCAAGCACATGGTGATTCTGATTTAAGGATTAGGGAAGTTTAAGAGTTGTACAAAAAGTTATCTCAAGTGCAATGTGAGAATAATTCTCTGAGAAGCACCTTAGCATCAGAACAGTTGAAATTTCAAAATCTTAAGAAGAGATCTGTTTCAAAAAAAGAAGCTAAAATTTTTAAAGAGGATATGCCAAATGATTTTTGCAAATTTAAATCTGAAATGGTTATGAAATCAGATTTCTGAGATCTTATGTTGTTTTTGGAGACACAATTTTCATCATTTGGGAATAGTACTGCTAGTGGATCTGGTACTTCCCCTGATTTAATCAGAAGATTTCAATCTATCACATCCGTAAGGAGCAACATGAATGACAGGTTTCATGATCTTTAGTTCAATAGTGCTCCATTATCTATTCTATTAGATAATAAGAAATTCTTGGTTGATCAGTTGATATCCAGTGAGCCAGGAATCCGCTCTGTCTTAGATAAATTCACAGAGAAGATGTCTTTGTTTATGGAGAAAGAAGAACGGATTCATGTGTTTTTCAGAGCCAATATCATTGAATATATTCATATGAATCAAGAGGCCAAATATCTTATTATTCAGCTCGGTGATGGATTAATTAAAATTTTGAGAGAACAGTTAGCAGAAATCAAGTCTACAGTCCAGAGAAGATAAACCCTACCTGTTAACTACCAAAACCTTGATTCTTGTATTTATTATTTTTGTGCATTTAATTAAAATCTATTTCATTATATTTACTTGTTTTACTATTCTTATTTCGATATGCCAGTAATCCAGATTGAGGTATTACTAAACAATTAAAAATAGCCTTTACATGTGTTTAGTGCTACATTAATCTGTGTTCTATTCCATATTCTATCATTCTTTTTGATATCACAAAAAGTGGGAGAAATTTGGATAAACACAAACAACTTTTCGTTTGGGTGAGTAATTCATTTTATTGGGGAAGAAATTAAAACATGGATAAATGAAAGGGAGATGTTTATCTTTTCCAAATTCAAAACTGATCTTTTTAAAATTTCAAAACTATATGTAATTAATTTTTAGTGAAGTTAATTTCACAAATTATTTTATGGGTTTTGTGATAATCATAAAAGGGTAGATTTTTGAGAAAGTGTTTTTTTTCAACAATACATAATATTGTTATTTAAAGGGGGAGTTTGTATTAATACTCTATCTCTTTATGACAATTTTTATTCTCACAAATACCGTTAATTATTTTCTAATGATTTTATTTGTTAAGTATTTTGTAGGAATTTATCATTTTATTTTACTCTTGAAATAACTATAATTTATTACTAAAGTATTCATATCTAGCTTGTTCTGGAACCACTGTTCATGTGATACTTATTCGGAATCTGCTTGAGTGTGTTCTGGAAACACTGTTCATACTCTACATGGATAAACGTAGTGTAAGGATAAAAATCGTGTATACTTTTTGAGATAAGGAAAATGTATGGTTAATCAACCATACATTATCGAAAAAGTATGGAAGAAGAACCCTATGTTAAGAAGGAACCCTACGTTTGGGATATCAGAAAAGTATGGAAGGAGAACCATACATAAATATTAAACGTTATGTTTATTTCTCAAAAATATGGTTCATCAACCTTGTTGGTTAGAGTGGATACTTAGGAGGGGGGTGAATTGAGTTCCAATTAAAATTTCTGTTAAAAACTTTTAGGATTAAAATCCCCCAAATTAGAATAGCCCAGTCAATTAAGGTAGTAGAGATAGAAGTGACTTATTGTTCAATAGGATTCTCAAAGGGTGATTACTCCTCAGTTGAATTAGTATGAGAACTAATTCCACTTTTGAAACAAATTTACTAAAGAAATCAGATATACACACTAACCATAACTGACTATCAGATTGAATGTAAAAATAGATTCCTATCTTTGAAAATATAAGCACAAAGGATAAATGTGAAATAGAGTAAAGTAAGGATGAACAAAATAATTTAAACAAGAGGTTTAGTCTTAAGACAAGACCTAGTCTTCTCCACTTAGTGATCACCTGCCACCACGAAATTATATTAAAAGTGATACAGAGACAGTATCGGGATTTACAACAATTTTCACAAACTGTCCAGGTTTTGCAACCTCTACCATAGTTATAAGTGGGAAAAATATAACAACCAAGCCACACCAGGATTCTTCCACAGTTATACGTGGGAAAAAATATAAAGATAGTTTGTTATGGGTATTTTCAGTATCCCTTAGTTCAAGCACAATAGTCAGTGTGTGTAACACATACACACTGCTCACAAATTTAAAGTATTAAGACACATTAGAGATAAAGATAGTAGGAATGAGTTTAGAATGCTCTGTTGTGTTTGCAGATCAGCTCTGGACTTTTTGGAATGAATGAAATGAACTTCTGGTCCTTCTCTGCAAGTTGACTCCAAAACAGAGTATCGTAACTTTCAGGTTCTGACTTCTAGATCTATAGATGATCAGCTACATGGGTTTTAAGCTCTTTGCAGCACAACACGACAGATTTAAGGTGTTTCTTTCAATTGATCCTTTTGAAGCTCTGTCTTCTTCTTAATGAGTGATTGAGGGTTCTTCTTGAGATTGTGTATGGTTCTCTTTTATGAGTGTTCTGTGTATATTCAATATATCCATGCCACTTTTCTTATTTCGGTATGTAATTTTTTTCAAACAGCTTTGAATGTCTCTCTCTAATATATATACTCTTTTCCAGTTAAGCTTTGTTTTTATTTTGGTTCAGCTAAGGCCGACAGGAAAGATGTTTCAACCACGTGTGGTCTTCCTCGTACATCGTAATGTTTCCTGATATTCCTGCAAATAAAATTAAATAATGTCAGGTGTATTAATTTTTCTAGACATGACCATTATAATAGTATTAATAAAATTATTAAAGAAAAGAATGGAATATCATTAAGCTGGTAGCAAATGTAGGTCACATGGTAGACTTCAACTTTGGTATTTCCAACTGTGGACTCCATTAGTAGGTTATTCAACAGTAAGCTTCATTAGTAGGCTCTTTGTATGTTGGCTTGTAATGGTAGTTGTTACTCTATGTAACCGTATCTCCACATCAGTTGAATTTGGACAACAGTCAACTATCTCGATAGTAGGAGTTGTCCAGTGGTAGCCTTCTACTATAATTGTCCAACTATAGGCTTGAACAGTGAGGTTATCAAAAGAAGACTTGAGAAAGAGTCTGACAGCGAACTTCTAACAGAACCCTTGTCACAGCAGTGACCTTGTGACATTAACTCTTTGTCTGTGGGCTTTGATAGGAAGATCACCGGTAGACTTGGGATAGTAACCTTGTACTGGTAGCCTATATTAGTGATAATAGATCTTTAATGGTGGTCTTCTAGAATATGTGACTTCGTGTAACAGTGAGCTATAACGGTGATATTGAACAGAAGGCTCTCACCAGCAGCCTTTAACAGTGAAATTATATATAGATAAATATAAACTATAAGCTAATGCAGCAATGTCATGAGACATAAGATTATACATTTTTTAGGATAAGATAATTATAAATGTAGATTAAAAATATTAATAACTGACTTAATATATCATGATCAATATTTAAACATGATATGGAATTATTGAAACAGGTGAGTCCAACAATCTCCCCCTTTTTGATAATCACAAATTGTGCCAGTATGTGTTAAAGATAGATATCATATATACTATAGTTACTAAAAATAGATCAAAAATGTCTCAAGTATCAGAGATTAATAAGAGTGTAAAACCAGAATATCCGTACATGGAATCAGAGAGAAAGGAAGAAAAGATTCAACATATAATTATAGTAGTATATTATCACTTTTCTCCCAAATAACATAATTAGTCTAGAATTAGCACAATATTTCTCCCCCTTTGTGATTAGAAAAAAGAAATAATAAACGAGAGAGAACATAGAAGTCTTGTATTAATAAACAGTGTAGTACATGACCCCAAAAAATACATAGTCCCTATCAAAAGACATAAACATACTCAATCCACATCATCCATATGTAAGGGGTCTTTCCCTTTGGAATAAGAAGAAGAAGGTTGAGCTGGTGAATCAGCAGGTTTCGGAATGGCTGCAGGAATGACTGGAGGGGCAGAAACAGAAGCTCATGTGGGTCTGTAATGGGTAGGTCGCTGAGGGATCAGTAGAGTAAGGCTTCTGATAGATTCAGCAGAAGACATGGTGGAAGAACCACTAGGTTGAGATGCAGGTAAGGTAGGAGGGATGATGAAAGGGGTGCAGTCCACATGGAGAAAGGGTAGAAGAAGGTTTCTGAAATCCATAATAATGTTTCCTCCTCATTCCATAACAGATAAAATAACATCTTTATTCTCCAAAAACATATCCAAATTAGGGGTAAATTCTCTCAGTTTGCTGACCTCCTCCTTGAATGCCTGAGTCACTAGAGGTAGTTTCAGATTCTCTATCATGATCTTGATGTGGTTGGTCATTTGATGCTTGGTATAAACCTTCTCAAAGTAAGAATCTACCTTATTCTTAATGGCCTCTTGAGAAGTAGTAGCTTCCCGCAAGTGGTCACGAACAAAACTGCTGACTTCCCTAGTGGTAGCAAGTATCTGGGAATCTGAGGTGCCACTTGTACTAGCCTGAGCAAGCTCTTCCTGGATGATAGTCCTTATCTGGTCAAAGTTCTGAGAGGAGCTAGATGAGGGAAGGGGTTTGTCCGAGAAGGATATAGTCTCTTTGAAAGACTGAGTCAAGTTACTAATCACCTTCTGAACAAGTGCATCCTGACTGTTCAAATGTTCTTTGACTGATTTCTTAAAAGCCTCAAAAACTTCCACAAACTGCTTGACTAATTCTTTGATATATCTAATCTCAGCATTCACTTGGGTTTGAGAACTGCTCATGGAAGTCAATGAAGCAAATGATTGCCTTAGAGAAACCACATCTCCTGTCCAACTTTCAATTTGAGTATGGCACAGTTTAACTTAATCCATCATTCCTGTCACTAGACTAGACACATCACATCACAGAGATAGCTCCAAGGATTTCTCCACACTCATCAGCTCTTCAACCTGGCTTTTCTTCGAATCTACCACTGATTCTCTCTGTGCCTCTTTCATTTCATCCTTTAAGGACTCAAGGTACTAATTGGTTGCCAAATTGTCAGCCATAACTACTGGAACACTTTCGGGTAGGATAACAGAATCCCTTTGAGGATCGTCTTCCTCATCAGAATCTCCATAAGTGAGTCCAAGTACCATGTACCCTGGATCTAATGACCAAACTTCGATGTCATACAGCACATAAACTGAACCAAGATGCTCCCCTCACTTAGAGCTCTCTCCTGAGGAAGCTCCTCTATCTGTTCTGCTCTAGGTAACTTCACAAACTCCTCTGCAACTCCAGCAGATTCATTAATTGTTTTCTCTATTAGTTCAACAGTAGGGTGAGTCTTATCTTTCTCTGAGTCATCAATGAATTCCATAGAAATGGTAGTAGATTCCACTCTTTCTTTGTGACCAGACACTATCTTGTCTGTACTATCTATTCGAGGGCTCAAACTAATCTCTTCTTCTTCAGTGTTCTCATCATCAACTTCAGCAACAACCTCCTTACCTTCATCCTCTTCAAAGGTGTCCTTGAGAATATTCTGATATGTTTCTTCTTCTTCTTTGGTTTTCTCAGTATCACTGTCCTTTAGAACATTCTCTCTTCTTGGTAGTTATTTTGGAGGGCTATCTGATCTGAAAGCTACTGTCCTTAAAGGACTGTCAGTAAAATCAGGATCACTCCCATCACCAATGGGGGTGTTTTCTCTTTGAGGTTCCACAACTCCTTCAGCCTCATTCTCATCTGAATAAGCGAGTTCTGGCTTATCAGGCATTAGGCCTGGATCACTCTTGTCTTTTGGCCAAGTTGGATGAGTAGTAGGATCAAATTTTTCATACAAATTTCCTTCATCATTCACCCATGTCCTCTTCCAGGGATTCCAGCTAATTTTCATGAATTTTCAAATCACCTTGGAGATACAGAAACTGTTCTTGGCCACTATCATCTCTTATTGAATTCCAGCCACACCCTTTACCTGTAGCATAACTGAAATAATCATGGCATGGAATAGAGAATTGGATTTTGAGCTTTTCTTGGTCATATCCTCTAATTGGGCCATCAGTAACCTACAGGGGTTGATCTTCTTTCCATGCTTCAGTAAGTACATCAAGAATATGTCCTGGTACTTCATCACTATGAAATCTTATCTCCTCAGACTATGTATATGCTGAATGAATATGAATAAAAGCATGTCTTCTCCATTCATCTTAGCTGCAATGATTTTCCTTGATTTTCCATCTCCTTTCAGTTCTTCCAGAGCTTTTTCATATTCAAAAGCAACACTGTCTAGAGGAGACACTCTAGAGTAGTAATCATATATTCCTTCATGAAGAATTATAAAATATGCAGCCCACTCCGTAGATGAGAAACTGAATTCATTTCTATTGACTTTGGATATTAGCTTATGCATATCATCTCCCTCTTCTAACTTCAGATATTCATATAATTCTTTCACAAGCTTCGGGTAGTATGGTCCATTGTTATTGGAAAAACATTTGGTCCATCCATGGGTATTTAGTACTCCCAGCACTAATGAATTGCTCGACAGCAGCCATTCTTCACTTAAACCCTTCTTAGCATTGATTTTTCTCTTGGTCAGATGCTGGTTTACAGGTCCCGATGCGGTATTAATGGTGCCACTGGATTGGGCTCGAGTCCTCTTTGGCCTTGGCGCATCCTCATTGACAGTCGGGGGTCGCTTGGTTTTGGCCAAAGAGATTGAGAGAGTTTCAAGGGCTTAGGTGAAGGGTTAGGGTTTAGGAACTTCAAGAGAAAGGTTCAAGATTGGGAGAGGAATGTGGATTGAAATATGTTCTTTGCCTTTGATTTTATTATTTAAGGATTAAAAAAAATAAAATAGAAAAAATAAAAAGAAATAAAAACGGTTCGAATTCCCACAAAAATAAAAACAAATAGTGATGTGTCCAACATTGAGATGTACCATTGAGGTACACCAGTGAGGTGAAACAGTGAGGTATAACAGTAAGGTCAAACTATGAGGTTTGACTTTGAGGTCTGACTGTGAGGTTTAACTGTGAGATCTAACTGTGAGGTTTAACTGTGAGATCTAACTGTGAGGTTTAACTGTGAGATCTAACTGTGGGGTTTAACTGTGAGATCTAACTGTGAGGTTTAACTGTGAGAACTAAATGTGAGGTTTAACTGTGAGATCTAACTATGAGGTTTAACAGTGAGATCCAACAGTGAGGTTTCCTATGCTGAAATTAATCATACCTAACTCGTGTTTGATGTTATTTATCCTCTCATAATTCAAAGGCTTTGTAAATATATCAGCCAATTGTTGTTCAGTGCCAATGAATACAAGAGTGATATCACCCTTTTGATAATGATCCCTAAAAAAGTGATGTCTCACATCAATATTCTTTGTCCTAGAATGAGATACTGGTTTTTTTGGAAATTTTAATAGCACTTGTATTGTCACACTTTATAGAGACATGTTTGAATTGATATCCGTAGTCCAGTAATGTATGTTTCATCCACATAATTTGAGCACAACAACTACCAGCAGCAATGTACTCAGCTTCAGAAGTAGATAATGAAACAGAGTTCTTATTCTTACTACACCAAGATACTAGTGACTTGCCTAAAATGTGACATGTACCAGAGGTTATTTTTCTATCTAACTTGCAACCGCAAAAATAAGGATCAGAATAACTCAACAAATCAAATGATTGTCCTTCTGGATAAAATAATCCAAAGTGAGGAGTATGTTTGAGATAATTAAAAATTATTTTTACAGTAATTAAATGAGATTATTTTGGATTGTCTTGAAAGCGAGCACACATGAATAAACTAAACATGATTTCAGGTCTACTAACCGTAAGATAGAGTAGACTCCCTATCATACCACTATAGTTGGTTGATCCACTGGTTCTCTAGTTTCATCAGCATCCATCTTACAAGTGGTGCTGATAGGTGTGTCACTACCTTTACTACCATCCAAAGAAAAACATTTTAAAAGATTCTTAATATATTTACTTTGATTCAAAACAATGCCATTTTTATTTTGAAAGATTTGAAATCTAAGGAAAATTTTGAGTTCTCTCATTAAACTCATTTCAAAATCATTTTGTATCATTTTTGAAAAATCAACACATAATGAATTTTTAGAAGATCCAAAAATAATATCATCCACATAAATTTTTACTATCAAAACATATTTAGAAATCCATTTTATGAAAAGAGTAGGATCAACTATCCCTTTGGTAAAACCTTTTGAAATAAGAATAGAGCTGAGCCTTTAATACCATACTCTTGGAGCTTGTTTTAGGCCATATAAAGCTTTAGATAGTTTAAAAACATGATTAGAAAAATGGGGATTTGTAAAACAAAGAGGTTGTTTAACAAACACATCCTCAACTATATAACCATTTCGAAAATCACTTTTAACATCCATTTGATAAAGATTGAAATTCAGATGAGCTGCATAGGCAAGTAGTATCCTAATTGCTTCTAGTCTAGCTACAGGTGCAAAGGTCTTATCATAATCTATTCCTTCCTCTTTGACTACATCCTTGTGCCACTAGACTAGATTTATTTCTAACTATATTCCAAGACTCATCTACTTTGTTTCTAAACACCCATTTAGTGCCTATGGTTAAAGTGTCCTTGGGTCTTTTACCTAATTATAAAGCATTGTTTCTTTCGAACTTATTTAGTTATTCATGCATAGACATTACCAAAAATTCATCATTGATAGCATTATTAATATTTTTGGGTTTATGCTGTGAAAGAAAAGCATGATGTTCAACCTGTTTTCTTAGAGAATCTCTAGTTTGTGTTACTCTATTTAAGTCACCTACAACAGCATCTAGAGGATGAATCTTAAGATTCCTAATACTTCTAGGAAGGGTTGATCTGGATTCTTAATTGTTGTCTGTTGGTTCAGAATCAGTAGGTGCAGATTCTGGAAAATTTCCAAAACCGGATACTTTTACAGGGGATTCAATATTTTTATCATTAAAGTTCAGATTTGACAAATCTTCCTCAAGATGTTCAAGAGAGGATTTAGGATCATGTGGATCAGTCTCATCGAATTTGATATGAACTAATTCTTCCACACATTTGGTTTTCTTATTGAACACTCTATAGGCTTTACTTGAAATAGAATAACCCAGGAAAATTCATTCATCACTTTTGGGAGCAAATTGGTCAAGATTATCTTTAGTATTAAGAATAAAAAAATTTCAACCAAAAACTCTAAAATAATTAACCTTAGGCTTCATATTATTTCAAAGTTCATAAGGGGTCCTTTTTAGAATAGGTCTAATTAAAACTCTATTGATAATGTAACAAGCTGTATTTATAGATTTAGACCAAAAATAAATAGGTAAGTCATACTCATTAATCATAGTCCTTGCAATTTCTTGAAGGGTCTTATTTCTTCTTTATACCACTCCATTTTTTTGAGGTGTCCTAGGGGAAGAAATGTTTCGATTATAGCCATTGTGTGAGAAGTAAGATTAAAACTCATGATTCTCAAACTCATGACCATGATCACTTCTCAGGGTTTAAATCCTAAGTCCACTAAGGTTTTCTACAGACTTGGAATATTTGAAAAAATAGGAATAAGATTCACATTTGTGAGCTAGAAAGTATACCCAAGTATACCTAGAAATGTCATCTACAATAACATAAACATAGTGCTTCCCATTTAGACTTGAAACTCTTTATGGTCCAAAAAAATCCATGTGAACCAACTCAAGTGGTGGAGAAGTTGAAACTTATTTCTTTGGTTTGAAAGAAACATTGTTTTTTCCCTTTTGACAGGGATTTCACACTTTATCAATTGGGAATTCTAATTTAGGTAGGTCTCTAACTAAACATTTATTAGATAGCTTCCTAAGTGAGTGCACATTACAGTGTCCTAACCTTATATGCCACAACCAAGACTCTTTATGAAAATCTTTTAAGTGGGAAACATTTTGTTTGGATAAAGAGTCTAAATCAACAGCAAATACATTCTCATTTTTGCATGCAGTGAAAAATAAATAATTTTTTGAATTAAAAACATTGCATGAATCATTTACCAATTTAATATTAAGGCCATAATCACATAACTAAGATTTTCTAAGTAAATTATACTTTAATCCATTAACAAAAAGTACTTTAGAAATTAATATTGTATCAGTGTTACCAATCTGGCCTAAGACGATGATTTTTCCTTTTGCATTGTCACCAAAGGTGACATGGACACCATTTACTTTAATTAGAATCTTGAAGCAAGAATATTCTCCTGTAATATGCCTTGAACATCCACTATCCAAGTACCATAGAGTGTTGTAGGAACTCTTTAAACAACTTCCCTGCAAAACAGATTAAACATGGGTTAATTTTGGTATTTAGATCTTCTTGGGTACAGAAAGGTTAGCCAATAAAACTTTGGGAACCCATATTTTCTTTATAGGTTTTCCAAAATAAACAAACATATTTTGAGACATAAATACTTTGTTCATTCCTTTAGAAAACTATTTCACAAAAGATAAACCAGAATTAGCAGTGAACTGTCCAGATTTTGGAACAAATTTGGTTTTGCTAATTTGTCTCTATCCAGGCTGATATCTTGGACCATTTGTATATTTTAAAGTAATATGTCTTCCTAAAAGCTATGTCAAGGTATCCCTACCAGCAGTGAACTTCTCAATATCCTTTCTTAATTTTTCATTAGATAATTTGAGTTGAGTGTTCTCTTTCAACAATTGAGCATTATTTTATTTTTTTACACTTAGATTTGTTTTAATATTACTAGTCAAGTCATGTTTTTTCTTTAAAGTTTAATATTTAACTTTCAGTTCATTGCAGGTATCTTCCAACATATTGAAATATTCAAACAGTTCAACCTTAGACATATTTTCATCATTATCTGAATCACTGTTATTTCAAGAATAATAATCGTTTAGAATAGGGGAAACAGGTACTTCATATATGTTAGTCATGAAGCACATGTTGGCATGATTCTTTTTGGAATCAGTAGCTCTTGATTCACTTGTGCTGTCTTCCGAAGCACTCCAGGTTGATTTCATGGCTTTCTTGTACTTATTGTCCTTATAGTCATATTTATTTTTGAAAATTTAACTTCGGAAAGTCAGCCTTGATGTGTCCTTTAATCTTGAATTCATAGCAGAATATATCATCTTCCTTGTCAGATTTCTTCCAATCCTTCTGCCACTTACCTTGTTGATCATACTTACCCTTGTAGTTTGGTTTTCTGAAAAACTTCATCTTCCTATATAACTTCTTAAATCTCCTAGATATTTTATCCATTTCCTCATCACTATCTAAATCTAAATCTTCACTACTTGATCTTTCTGTAGGTAGATGTATTTTCTCCTTGTCTATGTTCTTTGAAGCAGTAGAATTGAATGCCACAGATTTTCTTTCGGGTTCATCATATTCTGAGTTCCTCATCATACTTTATTAGTTTACCAATCAAATCTTTAACAGGTAGCTTGGTGATGTAACATGACTCTCGGATAGACACAGAAGTGCCTCTCCATCTGTCTGGAAAACATCTCAATATTCTCATGATCTGCTCCTTATCGGGAATAACTTTTCCCAGTGAACTCATGGTGTTGACAATCTCATTAAACCTAAGGTACATGTCAGAAATGGTTTCATCATGTCTCATCGTAAAATTATCATATTTAATTGTATAAGTATTTAATCTCATTTCCTTCACGTTCTTTGTTCCATCATGAGAAACAACCATGGTGTCCCAGATTTCATGAGCTGTTTTACTTGCATAAATTCAGTTAAATTACACATCTCCTAAAGAGTAGTAAGGGGAATTCATAGCATTACAGTTACTGTTATAGTCATACATTGTAGCATCATCCCAGTTAGATCTAGTAGTTTTGGGAATTTCATATTCCGATTCTATAGTAGACCAAATATCAAAACCAATACTTTCCAAATGAATTTTCATTTTAATTTTCCATTGAGCATAATTCACAACATTAAAGAAAGGTGTCTTGTTAGTAGCAGCACCTTCTAGTCTATTTACTATAATAGATTTTAGAGAATATATTAAAAAGATAAAATTTAGAACTAACATAAATTTAAGATCTTTAAGATAAAACTAAAATCACAGCTTGAAAAATAGAGGGTTTAAAACATTGTATATAAAGATGTTCCCTTTGATACCAAATGTTGGTCAGAGTGGATACTCAAGAAAGGGGTGAATTGAGTTCCAATTAAAATTTCTGTTAAAAACATTTTGGATTAAAATCCCCCAAATTAGAACAGCCCAGTTAATTAAGGCAGTAGAGATATAAGTGACTTATTGTTCAACAGGTTTCTCAAAGGTTGATTACTCCTCAGTTGAATCAGTATGAGAACTAATTCCACTTTTGAAACAAGTTTACTAAACAAATCAGATATAAACACTAACCATAACTAACTATCAGATTGAATGTAAAAACATATTTCTATCTTTGAAAATATAAGCACAATGGATAAATGTGAAACAAAGTAAAGAAAAGATGAACACAAAAATTTAAACAAGAGGTTTAGTCTAAATAAAAGACCAAGTCCTCTCCACTTGGTGATCACCTGCCACCAAGAAACTATATTAAATGTGATACACAACCTTTATTGGGATTTACAAAAATTTTCACAAACTGTCCAGGTTTTTAAAACTCTACCGCAGTTATACGTGGGAAAAATATAACAACCAATCCACACCAGGATTCTTCCACAGTTATACGTGGGAAACAAATGTAAAGATAGTTTGGTATGGGGATTTTCGATATCCCTCAGTTCAAGCATAAGAGTCAGTGTGTGTAACACATGCAAACTTCTCACAAATGTAAATTATTAAGACACAGTAGAGCTAAAGATAGTAGGAATGAGTTTAGAATGATCTGTTGTGTTTGAAGATCAGCTCTTGTAACACCCGAGACTTTTATGAAAAATATTTTGTTTTTATGTTATATAAATAATCAAAGGAATCTTTCGCTACACGCAATCGCGACCTTCCTCGATATCGTGTGTAGTACGCAATACTGAGTTCCACTAAACAACGATATATTATTATAATATTATAAACTAGACGTTATGAACAGTATTAACTGAATTTTAAATTTTACAACATTATTATTCATCTTACACATTTTCTAGAACATGGTAAGAGAACAAAATAATTTTTTTGGGTAAAATAAGTATTTATCAAAAAATGCAGTTTTGCCTCCTTTTGATGGCACACCCACATTAAATCTAGTTTTTGACACATTTATAAGTTCAATTTGACAAAATAAAACTCTTCTTTTTTATCAGGATATAAAAATTTACTTTGGATAAATTTTTGATATTTTTCTGATAACTTTCATATTTTGATGAATAGTAAAAATACGATAATTTTTAATTAAAAACAACTTTTTTCATTGAGATAATTTATATGGTTAAATTATAATACTGAATGGTTTTAAAGTATAGATAGAATATATTTTTACCATTTAATATAATTTATGTCATTACCATTAATTTTTCATTGGATTCATAGGTAAAAACATTTCAAACTTTGGCAATGTTTTAACTTCTAAAACATGTTTTCTTAACAACGGGATTTATTTTAAATCAATTACTACGACTTATGTGTTTTGAAATTTGAAAAATGGATTCCATATTTGTAATATGTGGGTCCAAATTATGTTAATAGGCTACTTTTTAAATTTGAGCATTATGAATAGTAACTACGGTAAATTTTATTTAGCATAGTTAAAGGTAAATCAGTTAATTAAGGGTAAATATAAGATTATAAAATTATCCTAACACCTTCCAAAATCTTATTGGATGACTAAAAGTCGACCCATATCACCTAAGGGTCGGATTAGATTAATTTAATAGACTTTGTTCCATGAATATAATGTAATTATTATTAAAACCAAAGAATGTGACAACATGTCACATTCTTAAATCTTATAAGTATAATAATTTTAATTTAGTGATAAACTTAATGAAACTTTGAACATGAATAATCTCCAGAAAGATAATACAATTATCTACAACATAGGAATTTATTTATAATTTTTAGGGATTAAATAATTATCATTAATTATGACACAATAGTGATGTTGAAATTATTTTATTAATTAAAATATCAAATAAATGGTTTTGAAAATATTAAAATAAATATTATATGAACTATTTAATGTGCTACACTAATTTTCTAGATACATATGACATTTTATTAATCTATTAATGCTTTTAGTTCGAACATATCCTCTGTATATGTTTTATTTAAATTCAAATAAATGAATAGTGTCAAAATTGACACTATTGTTAATTTATAAAAATAACATATTATAAAATTGTTTAAAAATAAAAAAAAAATATTTAAAAATTATAAATTAAATTTTATATGTTATACAATGTCATAAAGTGTCAAATTATTCAAAATTCACAACACATATGTAATTATTATTATTATTAATTTAAAATTTAGAATATTATTACCACAAATAAAATTAAATTGATAAATAAGGATAAATCAAGTTGATAATGTTTAAAATAAATTCCTAAAATGTCTAAATTTAATTGGTTGATGATATTACAACCCTATATCATATATTATTTGGATATGAGTCATTTTGGAATTTTTTATGTGGGGTTGGGATTTAATATAAACTAATATTTCTTATATTTCCAATGGTGCCCCTCTCCTCCCTCTCCTCCTCACACCAATTTGAGCCTTCAATCTAGGCCAAACCCTGCCCTTTTCACTTACCCACTTCCCTAGAATCATCCTAGAGGTTCTGGTCTTCTTCAAAGACCATCCCTAGTGCCCTAAGAGGAGGTTAAGAAGAGGCGCATAAAAAAAGAGGTAATATCCATTACCGATCCTTTCCAAATTCTTTCTTCTTCAACTTCTTCTTATTTAGTTGTTTCATTATGAAGTAATAACATCAGTATCACTAATATACCGATATTTTATTATAAGTATGAAAAAACCCTATTTCACCATCTATCCATCCTACGGAAAATGAAATCACTGCCCGTGCGTACGTACGGAATACCGTCTCCACGCCGTGGTGTAATCTATTATTCCCCACCACCTTACTTGGATGGGTATAATGGTGTAAATAATTACTATATATGATTATTGTAAAGTGATATTTATTCTGAAATAGTATACATACACTCCAATACAATTCCACGATCATGGGAACGATATCATCGCTCGTGCGTACGTACAGAATACCGTCTCCACGATGTGATGTGATTCGTTCTACATGATCTTCATTGCATAATGATTATATAAATGAACTGAATGAATAAATATGATATATAGTACATTAATAACATTCTGGAAATGATGTATCTATAACCTAAAGAGAAGAATAAGAATTTATTCGACAAAACAGGCATAAGAACAAAAAGTTATAAACACCCGAATAAGAAGTAGCAATGAAATATTACTACTATGAAGCTAAAAATATGACCATATATGATATCATAACAATAATTATGTTTCTTGAATAAGTCAATAACATTATTTAAATCATTATACAAGAGGTTCGGACACTTACGAAGAAAATTGGACCTAAGGTAAGGGAAATATCACAATCTCATTTTTATCCGAGATTGATTATACTTTGAAATTTACTGGTGTGTATTTGATCATCCAAATCCATGTTTCCTCAATATGTAATATTATTTCCATCCACCTCCAATTTTTTAAATCCAATTTTACCCTTCAGTGATTTTTTAGTAAAAGATATGAAAGGAATCCTTTCTCATTTTTCGTATGAGGTACATTTTGACTTTTCTGATAAAAGGACGAGAAGAATGTTTTTTTAAACTTATACAGCATGAATGGATTTTAAAAAAATTATTTCCAAGAAGCTTCCTTTACAAGTTTTAAAGTTTATTTTAAATCAACTTCTTTTAGTTTAAAATTGTATGACATGTTATGAAAAGAAAAATGTTTTTAAGTAGAAATGATATTTTCCTCAAGAATGGAGTTCAAGATTTTTATCAAAATTATTTTCCATCTAAGATAATATAGGGTTTTGTTTCTATCCCTATTATTTCATGGATTTTATTATGTTGTGATGGAAATATTTTTATGAATTCCTTTATCTTATATGAATTGTTTTATGATGTCACGATGTTTAAGATTCCCATTTTTATTACATGGGTTATGCTATGATGTATGGTTAATGATTTTGTGGAACACATAAGAATGGTATCATTATGAGAGGGGGGGACCTATATCTCCCTCCAATGCATTTGGTAATGATTTTATATCTCATGAGATAGACATGGCTGGAACGGCAGGTTAAACCGGTTTAGTGAAACAGGACTGAAACGAAAAGTGAACTCGGTACAGAAATGGACTTTTTCCACTAAGATAGTCTTGGCAATGAGTCTTGACTAATAAGAAATGATTCTCTATGATTATGTGTGTATGCCACAAAGTTTCATGTTTTAAGTTATGATTAGTGGGATTACATTTCACTACTATGATTTATCCCATGTTATGAAATTATGATTTCTTTTGCAGGTTAATATTTCCAAAATTTATGTTCTTATGATGTGATAGATATTTCTTTTGTTTACCCTTACTGAGAATTTGAGCTCACCCTTTTTTTTGTTTTATTTCCCCAGGTCAGGAAGAAGGTTATTAAGTAGGATATGTCAAAAAGGGACTCTAGATATGAAGAAATAAATGGGAGGAAAGTATATGCTTTATGAACTTGTTGTTTATGTTTCCCAATTACTAAATACTCTATACCTATACGGTCCTTCCATGGTTTTGTTATATGTTGTAATAAGTATGCTTCAATTTTTAAGTATTAACAATGTATGTAAAGTATGGGTCGTTATAGTTGGTATCAGAGGCAAGGTATAGTCAAACATTGGAAACTAGGATGTGAAATCCTTAGAAAGAATCCTAAGGATAAGTCTAAGCATAGAACACAATCTTAGTGTTTTAGAAATGGCCATGAAAAACCTATGATAAGACCTTATGTGTGAAATTTTATTCTTGATTATGTGGTTTTCCTATTATAATTAGTGTTGCTCACACTATTCTTCTTGGTTTTAGTCAATGGCTAGAACCCGAAGGAACCGTGTTAATGTAGAATGTGACGGGAAATGCAATGTTTGTCCCCATGAGCAACCAAAAGTTATGGGATCTGGAATGCAAAATCTTGTAGCCATGCTCACACAACTTTCTCAATCTATGAATCATGCAGGACTTCCAAACGAGCAAAGAAAGGAGCATCATTCTGTTGAATCCTTCATGAGGCACCGTCCACCTTCAGTCAGCAGGTCTACTGATCCATTAGTTTCTGAACAATGGATTAGTACTATTGAAAAGATATTTTCAGTTCTTCAATGTTCTGAACATGATAAATTCATCTTAGCAGTGTATCGTATGGAAGTTGATGCTGATCAATGGTGGAATCTTATCAAGAATACGAGGCAAAGAGGTGAAATTGAGTCCATGGAATGGGACGAGTTCAAGAACATATTTTTCAATAAGTATTTCCCTCGTATTCTTCAAACAAAGATGGAGAAGGAGTTTCTTGAACTGAAGAAAAAGGATGATGAATCCGTTGGTACCAATGAAGCAAATTTTAAAATACATGCAAGGTACGCTTCTGGTATTATTATCCAACCTGAGAGTAAGATCGATCAATTATTTAGTGGCTTAAAACCAAGTCTTCGAAGGGCTTTATCCATAAAAGACTTCAATAGCTACGAGGAAATTGTTCGATGTGCTCTCAAAGTCGATATGGATATTGGAGTAACCCATCAGTCAAATGGGTTTGATAAGAAGAGGAAAATGGAATTCAAAGGAAAATCTAAAGAGCACACTGAAAAGAAGATGAGTTATCCCTTATGCTCAATGTGTGGAAAGAAACATAGAGGGAGTTGTCTTAAAGGTACAAGTAAATGTTTCAAATGTGGAAAGGAAGGTCATCCTGAATTTGAATGCTGCAATGATGGGAAGAAGATGTCTAATGATGCAAACAAAGGAAGGGATACACAGAATGAACCTACTACACTTCAATATTTCAAGTGAAAGGAGATGGGGCATTATGCCAATCAATGCCCAAATCCAAGGGTTGATGATGGTGGTCGACGTCAACAAACTCTTAAGGATAAAGACAAAGGAAAGTCACATGCAATTTCTATTAGCGATGTGGAGTACGATAACGATGTGGTGAAAGGTACACTTACCATCCAATCTAAAGTAGAAAATGTTTTATTTGATTCTGGATCCACCCACTCCTTTATTTCAGAATAATTTTCTAAGGATATCACCATATTACCTCAACAATTAGATGTTGAGTTAGTTGTGACAACCCCTAATGGAACAACAGTCGCATCAAAAGTTTATAATTCTTCTCCGATTGAAGTTTGTGGGAAAGTGCTTCTTGCAAATCTTGTGATCCTTCCTATAGTGGAATTCGATGTGATTCTTGGAATGGATTTTCTTTCTTTATATGGAGCTCATATCAATTTCCAAAGAAGGGAAGTCACATGTCATATTCCAGATCAATCTGTGATCGTCTTTCGATGCAAGGATGAACATAACCTTCCAGTGGAAATTTCTTCCATCTTATGGGTCTTGATTCCACTAAATGAAGGTTATTTATCTCAAATGGTTGGTGAGAAACTCACGATTAAGAATATTCCCATTGTATGGGAGTTTGACGATGTGTTTCCTGAGGAATTGAAGAGTCTTCCACCAAATCATGAAGTTGAGTTTTCAATAGAACTCGTACCAGGTGCTTTGCCTATTTCAAAGACATCTTATAGAATGGCCCCAATTGGGTTGCAGGAATTGAAGAAGAAAATCCAAGAGAATCTTGATAAAGGATTCATACGCCGTAGTGCGTCACCTTGGGGAGCCCCTGTTCTATTTGTTAAGAAGAAAGATAGATCAATGAGACTCTGCATTGATTATCGAGAACTTAACAAGATCACTATCAAGAAAAAATATCCCCTCCCACGCATTGATGACTTATTTGACCAACTAATAGGAGCTCAATAATTTTCCAAGATTGATCTTCGTTCAGGGTATCACCA
Organism: Viscum album; assembly: GCA_963277665.1. Classification (NCBI taxonomy): domain Eukaryota; kingdom Viridiplantae; phylum Streptophyta; class Magnoliopsida; order Santalales; family Viscaceae; genus Viscum; species Viscum album. The sequence goes on along the minus strand of OY728153.1, from coordinate 1,082,901,258 downwards.
ATTAAGGGTCAAAAGGGGGGATATACCAAAGACGGCTTTCTTTACAAGGTGTGGACACTATGAATTTATAGTGATTCCTTTTGGTCTTACTAATGCCCCTAATATCATCATGGATCTGATGAAAAGAGTCTTTAGAGACTATCTTGATCAGTTTGTGGTTGTATTTATAGACGATATTCTTATATATTCAAAGAGAAAAGAAGAACATGAAGATCACTTGATAATTATATTAAAGACCCTGAGAAAGGAGAAGATTTATACCAAATTTACCAAGTGTGAATTTTGGCTTCAAAGAGTTTCATTTTTGGGTCACATAATCTCAAAAGAGGGGATATCTGTGGATCCAACAAAATAGAGGTTATCAAATGATGGTTGAGACCAACAACAGTAACTGGGATCCGAAGTTTTCTTGGTTTGTCTGGATATTATCGATTTTTTGTGAAAGATTTTTCATGATTATCAAATCCACTCACCAAGTTGACTCGGAAAGGAGTAAAGTTTGTCTGGACGGAGGAATGTGAAGAGAATTTCAAGGAGTTGAAAAGAAGGTTATCCAGTGCACCTGTGCTCACACTACCTTGTAGTGGAGAAATGTTTGTGATCTATAGTGATGCATCCAATAAGGGATTAGGGTGTGTTCTTATGAAAAATGATATAGTGATAGCTTATGCCTCACGACAGTTGAAAATCAATGAGCAAAATTACCCAACTCATGATTTGGAGTTAGATGTGGTAATATTTTCATTAACGATTTGGAGGCACTACCTTTATGGTGAAAGGTGTGATATTTATACAGATCATAAAAGTTTAAAGTATATTTTCACACAAAAGGAGCTGAATATGCGCCAAAGAAGATGGTTGGGACTGATTAAGGATTACGACTGATCAATCCATTACCACCATGGGAAAGCAAACAAGGTGGTAGATGCATTCAGTTGAAAAGACCATGCTAGATTATCCATGATGAGGATCACAAAAGATCCAATATTTATGGATTTACAAAGGATGGATCTTGGAATTATAATGGAAGTGGAAAAATCGTATCTTTCTCAAATGACTGTTCAACCATCTATACATGTGATGATTAAAGAGGCACATAAAGAAGATGTCGAGTTACAAAAGAAGGTGGGAAATGTTCCTAAATTCAACCTTGATTGTGATGGGATAATAAAGATCAGGAATCGGGTTTGTGTTCCTCCCCTCCCTGAATTAAAGGAGATGCTGGATGAGGCTCATAGTTCTTCTTTCTCTATTCATCCGGGAAGCACGAAGATGTATAGGGATCTGAGAGTACTTATGGTGGGATGGCATGAAACGAGATGTTGCTGAATATGTCTCTCGATGCTTGGTTTGTCAAAAAGTTAATACTGAGAGATAGAAGTCTAAGGGGATGTTACAACCATTACCCATACCAAAATGGAAATGGGAAAACACCACTATGGACTTTGCCACCGGACTTCCTAAAATATCCAATGGCAATAATGCTATCTGGGTCATAGTTGATCGTCTTACAAAGTCGGCACACTTCATCGCTATTAGAGAGGATTTCTCTCTAGATCAGATTGCCAGGATATATGTAAAGGAAGTTGTAAGATTACATGGAGTACCACTTTATATTATATCTGATCGGGATCCGAGGTTTACCTCAAAGTTCTGGCGAAGTCTTCAGCATACTCTGGATACATAGTTGAGTTTCAACACTGCTTATCATCCTCAGACAGACGGTCAGTCTGAGAGGACAATTAAAACTATAGAAGATATGTTGAGAGCTTTCTCTATAGATTTCAAAGGTGGTTGGGATCAACACCTACCTTTGGTGGAATTTTCTTATAATAATAGCTTTCAATCCAGTATTCAGATGGCTCTTTATGAAGCTCTCTATGGAAAGAAATGCAAGACTCCAACTTGCTGGGATGAAGTTGGGGAAAGAAAGCTATTAGGACCTGATATTGTTGATGAGATGGTAGAAAAGGTCCGATCTATTCAAAAACACATAAGAGAAGCTCGGAGTCTACAGAAATGTTATGCCGACAACCGAATAAAAGACCTAGAGTTTGAAGTGGGTTACAAAGTATTCTTACGAATATCTCCCTGGAAGAGGGTTATGAGATTTGGAAAGAAGGGGAAGTTGAGCCCTAGATATATCGGTCCTTTAGAAATACTGGATCGTGTTGGGAAGGTAGCTTACCGATTGGTGCTTCCACCGAATCTCTCTCAAGTTCAGGATGTGTTCCATGTATCTCTCCTGAGAAAGTACATACCTGATCCTTCACATGTACTCAGCTCAGAAGTTATACTGCAGGATAAAGATCTTTCTTATGAAGAACAACCGATAGAGATTCTGGATCGTAGCGAAAAAGTCCTACGAAACAAGACCACACGCTTGGTGAAATTTTTATGGAGGAACCACCAATTAGAAGAAGCTACATGGGAGCTTGAGGATATGATGAGGGAGAGGTATCCTCATCTGTTTGTTACAAAGTGACGAATTTCGAGGGAGAAATTCATTTTAAGGGGGGTAGAATGTAACACCCAAGAATTTTATGAGAAATATTTTTTTTATGTTATATAAATCATCAATGGAATCTTTTGATACACGCAATTGCGACCTTCCTCGATAGCGTGTGTAGTACGCAATACCGAGTACCACTAAACAATGATATAGTATTATAATATTATAAAATAGCCGTTATGAATATTATTAACTGAATTTTCAATTTTACAACATTATTATTCATCTTACACATTTTTTAGAACATGGTAAGAGAACAAAATAATTTTTTTTGGGTAAAATAAGTATTTATCAAAAAATAGAGTTTTGCTGCCTTTTGATGGCGCACCCACATTAAATCTAGTTTTTGACACATTTATAAGTTCAATTTGACAAAATGAAATTCTTATTTTAAATCAGGATATAAAAATTTACATTGGATAAATTTTTTATATTTTTCTGATAACTTTCATATTTTGATGAATAGTAAAAATACGCTAATTTTTAATTAAAAGCAACTTTTTTCATTGAGATAATTTATATGGTTAAATTATAGTATTGAATGGTTTTAAAGTATAGATAGAATATATTTTTACCATTTAATATAATGTATGTCAATACCATTAATTTCACATTGGATTCATAGGTAAAAACAATTCAATCTTCGGCAATGTTTTAACTTCTAAAACATGTTTTCTTAACAACTGGATTTATTTTAAATTAATTACTGCAACTTATGTGTTTTGAGTTTTGAAAAATGGATTCCATATTTTTAATTATTGGGTCCAAATTATGTTAATAGGCTACTTTTTAAATTTGGGCATTATGAATAGTAACTACAGTAAATTTTATTTACCATAGTTAAAGGTAAATCGGGTATCTAAGGGTAAATATAAGATTATAAAATTACCCTAACACCTTCCAAAATCCTATTGGATGACTAAAAGTCGACCCATATCACCTAAGGGTCGGTTTATATTCATTTAATGGACTTATTTCTATGAAAATAATTTAATTATTATTAAAACCAAAAAATGTGACAACATGTCACTTTCTTAAATCTTATAAGTATAATAATTTTAATTTAGTGATAAACTTAATGAAACTTTGAACATGAATAATCTCCATAAATCTAATACAATTATCTAAAACATAGGAACTTATTTAGAATTTTTAGGGATTAAATAATTATCATTAATTATGACACAATAGTAATGTTGAAATTAGTTTATTAATTAAAATATCAAATAAATGGTTTTAAAAATATTAAAATAAATATTTTATGAACTATTTAATGTGCTCCACTAATTTTCTAGATACATAATACATTTTATTAATCTATTAAATCTTTTAGTTTGAACATATCCTCTGTATATATTTTATTTAAATTCAAATAAATGAATAGTGTCAAAATTGACACTATTGTTATTTTATAAAAATAACATATTATAAAATTGTTTAAAAATCACAAAAATATTTTAAAAATTATAAATTAAATTTTATATGGTCTAAAATGTCATAAAGTGTCAAATTATGGAAAATTAACAACACATATGTAATTATTAATAATAATTTATAATTTAGAATATTATTACCACAAATAAAATTAAATTGATAAATAAGGAAAAATCAAGTTGATAATGTATAAAATAAATTCCTAACATGTCTAAATTTTATTGGTTGATGAGATTACAACCCTATCTCATCTAATCTTCGGATATGAGTAATTTTGGAAGTTTTTATGTGGGGTTGAGATTTAATATAAACTAATATTTCTTATATTTCCAAAGGTGTCCCTCTCCTCCCATATAAAAGAGAACCTCCTCCCTCTCCTCTTAACACCAATTTGAGCCTTCAAGATCGGTCAAACCCTGCTTATTTAACTTCCCCACTTCCCTAGAATCATCATAGAGGTTCTGGTCTTCTTCAAAGACCAACCCTAGTGCCCTAAGAGGAGGTTAAGAAGAGGCGCGTCAAAAAAGAGGTAATATCCATTACCGATCCTTTCCAAATTCTTTCTTCTTCAACTTCTTATTATTTAGTTTTTTCATTATGAAGTAATAACATAAGTATCACTCATATACTGATATGTTATTATAAGTATGAAACAACCCTATTTCACCATCTATCCATCCTACAGAAAACGAAATCACCGCGCGTGCGTATGTACGGAATACGGTCACCACGCCGTGGTGTAATCTATTTTCCCCCACCACCTTACTTAGATGGGTATAATGGTGTAAATAATTAATATATTTTATTATTTTAAAGTGATATTGATTCTGAAATTGTATACATACACTCCAATACAATTCCACGATCATGGGAACGATATCATCGCTCATGCGTACGTTCGGAATACCGTCTCCACGATGTGACGCGATTCATTCTACATGATCTTTATTATATAATGATTATATAAATGAAATGAATGAATAAATATGCTATATAGTACATTAATACCATTATGGAAATGTTGTATCTATAACCTAAAGAGAAGAATAAGAATTTATTCGACAAAACACGCATAAGAACAAAAAGTTATAAACACCCGAATAACAAGTAACATTGAAATATTACTACTAAGAAGCTAAGAATATGACCATATATGATATAATAACAATAATTATGATTCTGGAATAAGTCAATAACATTATTTAAATCATTATACAGGAGGTTCGGACACATACGAAGAAAATCGGACCTAAGGTAAGGGAAATATCACAATCTCATTTTTATCCGAGATTGTTTATACTTTGAAATTTACTGGGGTGTATTTTATCATCCACATCCATGTTTCCTCAAAATGTAATATTATTTCCATTCACCTACAATTTTTTAAATCCAAATTTACCCTTCGGTGCGTTTTTAGTAAAAGATATGAAAGGAATATTTTGTCGTTTTTCGTACGAGGTACTTTTTGACTTTTCCGACAAAAGGACGAGAAGAATGTTTTTTTAACTTATACAACATGAATGGATTTTAAAAAAATTATTTCCAAGAATCTTCCTTTACAAGTCTTCAAGTTTATTTTTAATCAACTTCTTTTAGATTAAAATTGTATGACATGTTAAGAAAGGAAAAATGTTTTTGAAGTAGAAAGGATATTTTCCTCAAGAATGGAGTTCAAGAGTTTTATCAAAATTATTTTCCATCTAAGATAATATAGGGTTCTGTTTCTATCCCTATTATTACATGGATTTGATTATGTTATGATGGAAATATATTTATGAATTCCTTTATCTTATATGAATTGTTTTATGATGTCACGATGTTTAAGATTCCCATTTTTATTACATGGGTTATGCTATGATGTATGGTTTATGATTTTGTGGAACACATAAGAATGGTATCATTATGAGAAGGGTGGGACCTATATCTCCTTCCAATGCATTGGGTAATGATTTTATATCTCATGAGATAGACATGGCTGGAACGACAGGTTAAACCAGTTCAGTGAAATAGGACTGAAACGAGGAGTGAACTCGGTTCAGAAATGGACTTTGTCCACTAAGATAGTCTTGGAAATGAGTCTTGACTAATAAGAAATGATTATCTATGATTATGTGTGTATGCCAAAAAGTTTCAGTTTTATGTTATTATTATTGGTAGATTACATTTCACTACTATGATTTATCCCATGTTATGAAATTATGATTTCTTTTGCAGGTTAAGATTTCCAAAAGTTATGTTCTTATGATGTGATTGATATTTCTTTTGTTTACCCTTACTGAGCATTTGAGCTCACCCTTTTGTATGTTTTATTTCCCCAGGTCAGAAAGAAGATTATTAAGTAGGATATGCCAAAAAGGGACTCTAGATATGATGAAATAAATGGGAGGAAAAGTAGTTGCTTTATGAACTAGTTGTTTATGTTTCCCAGTTTCTAAAGACTCTATACATATACTGTCCTTCCATTGTTATGTTATTTGTTGTAATAATTATGCTTCAATTTTGAGGTATTGAAAATATATGTAAAGTATGGGTCGTTATAGCTCTGGACTCATTGGAATGAATGAAATGACGTTTTGGTCCTTCTCTGCAAGTTGACTCCAAAACAGAGTATCACAACTTTTAGGTTCTGACTTCTTGATGTAGAGATGTCTAGCTACTTGTGTTTTAATCTCTTTACAGCACACCACGACAGCTTGAAGGATATTCTTTCAATTGATCCTTTTGAAGACCTATGTTCTTCATAATGAGTTCTTGAGGGTTCTTCTTGAGATTGTGTATGGTTCTCTCTTATGAGTGTTCTGTGTATATTCAATATATCCACGCCAATTTTCTTCTTTCATTATGTATTTTTTTCGAACAGCTCTGAATGTCTCTCTCTTATATATATACTCTTTTCCAGTTCATCTTTGTTTTTCTTATGGTTCAGCAGGGGCCTACAAGAAAGATGTTTCAACCATGTGTGGTCTTCCTCGTACATCGTACTATTTTCTGATATGCCTGCAAATAGCATTAAATAATTCCAGGTGTATTAATTTTTCCAGACATGACCGTTATAATAGTATTAATAAAATTTGTAATGAAAAGAATGGAATATCATTATACTGGTAGCATATGCATGTCACATGGTAGACTTCAACTTTGTTCTTTCCAACTGTTTACTTTATCGGTAGGTTATTCAACAGTAAGCTTCATCGGTAGGCTCTTTGTCTGTAGGCTTGTAATGGTAGCTATTAATCTATGTAACAGTAGATCCAAATCAGTGGACATTGAACAACAGTCGACTATCTTGATAGTTGGAGTTGTCCAGCAGTATCCTTCTACTAGACTTGTACAACTGTAGGCTTGAACAGTGGGGTTCTCAATAGAAGACTTGAGAAAGAGTCTGACAGTGAACTTCTAACAGAAGCCTTGTCACAACAGTGACCTTATGACAGTAACTCTTTGTCTGTGGGATTTGATAAGCAGATCAACGGTAGACTTGGGACAATAACCTTGTACCGGTAGCCTATATTAGTGACAGTATATCTTCAACGGTGATCTTCTAGCATCAGGGACTTCGTGTAACAATGAGTTATAATAGTGACATTGAACAGAAGGTTGTCACTAGTAGCCTTTAATAGTAAACTTATATTTAGATAAATATAAACCATAAGCTAATGCATCAAAGTCATGACACTTAAGAGTATACATTTTTGAGGATAAGATAATTATAAATGTAGATTAAAAATATTAATAACTAACTTAATATATGATGATCAATATTTAAACATGATTTGGGATTATCAAAATAGGTGAGTCCAACAAACCTTAATTTTGTAAACAACCATACGTTCTTGGAAAAGTATAAATCATGTAAAAGTACGGATCTTTTATCCTACATTTGAAAGATTAAGAAAAAAGTATGGATGACCAACCCTACGTTTGGAATGAACCTTACGTTAGTTGTCCAGTTTACATTGTCAGCATTGTGTTGTCAACCTTACGGTGTGAACTTTACATTTGAATACTAGGTCATCAACCTTACGTTCAGAGGACACATACAGTTCAACTCAACCTTACGTTTGGCGTCAGAGAATTTAAAGTCGATATTTTTATGCAACGGCCAGTACGCTGATTATTAGGAGGATTTCAAGACAGATTTAATGATGATTTTAAAGTACGATTTTGATTGATTCAAAACTATTTTATCAATGTATTTATCGAATTGAAAAGAGATTTTTATGCCGAGTCTTCAGGAAAGTTACGACTACTCTGTAAATTAAATTTTTTGAATATCACGAGTAAAAAGTCGACTTTTGTGGATCTAATTTTATAGGATAAGTTCTTATCATTCTTTTATTTATATGCGCTTTTTGTAACTACATCGACAATTATTGATCTTGTGTGATCTTTTGATTATTCTAAAAAAAGGTAAAGAGAGACTACTGAAACATACTGATCTGTTGTTTCAAAAGGAGTGTTAAAGCTCTGTTTGTTAAAGAGGAAGGAACACGGTCAAAGATTCACTTGTTCTATATCGAAGATATACTATGGATCTGTCTATGCTAAAGTTGTGAATTTTTTTTATATTTACTGCAACGAGATCGACTCAAAACGTCTCTTATGTGATGATTATTATTTCTGAAGGTGAAAATCTACCTACTTTCAATTGCATGCTGTTGTAATTGTGAAGAACATCAAGAAAGTATTTTCAGAATACAAAAATCATTATTTTCTATTCTTGAGTGATCAGCTTCTCGTACTAAGATGTGTAGGTTCTATAAGTGAACCATAAGACTTTTTTTTACCTTGGATTGTACAGGTTTCAACTGACTGTACTCATTTGTGAACCGGTCTGTTGAAACGAGGAACAGATAGTGAAAATCAACAAGCTTGTGGAGTATAGTGTTGGTGGAGTGGACTAGGGGCCTTATGTTCCCTGAACAACTATACATCTTGTGTTTCTTCTATTTAAATTTCCACTGCATCATTTTATCTGATTAAAGTTAAAAGGCAGAACACAATCTCCTAAAGATTTTTGAAAAGTCACAATTCACCCCCCCCCCCCTCATGTGTATAATAGGTGTAATCCCATCCAACAACATTCCTCTCAAATAATTGTCATCCTTGATAATTTACAACCAAACCTAGAGGAAAATGAAAGAAAAATGGGTTATCAGAATTCCCACACTGTGAGATACATCTCTAGAATCATGAGGCCACATGAGATAAAAAACTCTCTTAGAGAAACAAGGTGAAAAACAATACAACACCAAGAACCAACTATCAAAAAATATCATTGTTGAGATACCTATCAAACATGATAAAGGCGGCAAAAGGAACCAAGGAAAAGAAAACCTACTCATTAAACGGTCAAAATCCAAAAAAAAGAGCATTGATACAAGAGAAGAGCTAACTATAATATAAATAGGGATACATATAATTAATATATGACTCAAATTCCTTGGTTCTGTCCTTCATTCAACTGTATTGAAATAATAAATTAAACTATGGAGTATAAGGCCCACTTAATACCTTCTCCGGGTGTTTCTGGATTGCCTTGTCTACTCCAAGATGGTCACATCACCATTTAAGTCAATATATTCCCAAATGATAATGTAAGTGTTTTCGTAATGATAATTGATAATATTCAACACATGGAAGAAATTGTGTATCCAACTCATCTATGGGTGAACTTTTATATGATATGAAATATCTCCAACATGATCAAACACCTCAAAAGGCCAAATAAAATGAGGACAAAAATTTCTCCCACATATAAACATTCGATTCCCATGAAAATGAGTCTTTATAAATAACACATGATATATAACATCCAACTCCAGAGGTATCCTATTTTGATCTTCAGAGGATATCTAATGGCCAGGTTCTTCATTAATTCTCTCATGAATGACATGTACCATCTCTATCATTCTCTACAATAGTTTCAACCTGATAATTTCTATCTCTTTGACCCTATTATATCATAATAAAGAACATAAATGTTTTTTCTATAAATATTCCAATTAAGTTATTCCAATGGTAGAGTGAATAGTATTTTTAATGAAAAATTAACCAAAAGAAAGTAACTCATCAATGAACCTACAAAATCTAGGACACAAGTGTGCAACATTTCCACCGGAGTATGTATATTTAACTACATCTAACGTTTTATCTATGCATAGAAAAGTGTGATGAAGAATAAATAATATCCAAGAGTATGTTAGAGACATATTCACAGCCTGGATGTAAAAAAATAATTATAATACGAGATGATCTTCCTTAGGGATTTATGGAGTCTCCCCACCTCCGCCAGGCACTTCTTCCAAGACATGACTCCTTGATCGCTATTAAGAGGGATTATTTCATCAGAAGGTCCACAATCAACAACATAAAATCATGTGACATCTAATATTGAGGTAAATTGATAATTATTCCAATACAAATGTCCTCTCACTTCTACCACGTAACATCAAATGTATGGAAAAACCCACGGGGAAGATGATGTTCATCCTTGATATTTTGGAAGAATAAATATATTAAAATGAACATTGAATCCAAATGTTTCAACCTAGGACACAAAAAATGACATCTTGTAGCTCAGTAAATAATTTTTCACAAAAATATGTACCACTAAGTGTGACCTATGTAACTCATAGAGAAACTTCTCAAGTATCACCAAAGGGATAAAAATGCTCCCCTAGAATAACACACAACATTATTCATCCTCAAACCGTCCATTATTGGAATAACTAATGAAAACTAATTATATCATATCATCCACCTTAGAATCCCCATGTTGGGACTCCTATACCAGCTTCACTAAAGGTGACTAAACTATCATATGAACATGAAACCTCTTCCACCAACCACTCTTATATCAAGATGCATCGCTGAGAACTCTTCTATTACACTATAATAATCTCTAGATTCACGAATGAAATCACTACTTAAATTACTGATCATTTCAACAAAAAAACATTACCCTTGACAAATTTATATGAAATATAAATGTTTTATTATTCTAAGAATTTATTCCATCACCGATGTTGTAGGTTCATCTAATACATTGATAATACATACAAAAGTTTCTTATGATTGGTAAAAACCACTAAATGATTATTGATGATGTAATGTACCCAAAAAGTCTATAGAAAAAAACATTTGATAACTCGTGATCTTGGGTGGAATAGTTATGCTCATGGGGATGTAACTACTGATACCCATAACAAACAAATATTCTCTACTTCATTATAACACATCCCAAACCAATACAAAGAGCATCATATAAAATCATGACTTTAACTCCCACTTCTAGAAAACAAATAAATGGATCAATGAACAACTTCTTCTTTATGTAATCAAAAGGTACATGACCATGATCAGTCCAAAATAATGTCTAATACTTTCTAGTCAAAATAATCAAAGGAGTTGAAACCCAAGATAAATCAAATATTAACCTTCTATAATAGTCCACAAGACCAAGGAATCTTTGCACCTCTGCGACTATCCTTGGGGATGCAAAAGAAACAATCAACTTAATAATCAATGGATCCATAACTACACCATATTAGGACATAACATTCCACCCCAATGGAACTTCATGAGATGAAAAAAATATATTTTTAATGGTTCTTAAATAACCTCTGATGATGAATAACTCTCAAAAAAACCAAAAGATGCTCTGTGTTATCCTCCTTAGATACGAAGTACACAAGGGCGTTTTTGATGAAAAACACCACAAACCGATCCGAAAAAATATATATGAACACTTCGCTAACTAAATCATTGAATGTATCTAGTGTATTCATCACACTACATTACTTAACAATGAAATATTTATATCCATAATGACATAAAAAATTATTCTTTAGAATGTCATTATTTTTTTCTATCATATGATAATATACAAACCAAAAATTGATCTTTAAGAACCAACTAACCACTTTTAGATGATTAAATAAATCATCAATCCATATAAAAGATAATGATTATTCACTATCACTTGATTCATGTGATGATAATCAGTACTAAGTTGAAAACATAAATTAAACTTATTCAAAAATATAAGTTGATCACCCAAAAGTGACACTCATCCTAACAAAACCTCACTATTAAAGATCATAAATTTTACCCAGATCACTCATAACTCAGAAGGCACAATCATATATCAATATATTAAGATTAGAGAAGCACTTAACTTTATCTATATTCAAAACCCATTATCATATAGAGGGGGTTAAAACTAAAAACTCTTGAGGGAAAATATCAGGGTACTCTTCCACAAATCTGAGAAAAGTCATCAGTTGAACCTTTTATGAAATCATTACTAGCTTGACCATCAAGGATGACAAGGATGGACCATTCATCCCTCCCAAATGAGGGTCTCTCTAACTAATGAACACTTCATGATCCGAATAAAAAACATAAAACCTAATATATATCCTAAATAAATCCATAATATCCCTCACCAAATATAGGTAGTACATTCCTAGGATGATGCCATATGGTCGTATAAGTTAATATTGCATGTCTCCCCAATAATGGTTCTTCTCTAACACTATATTAGAGTCTCAAAAAACATTATACATATAATATTAACCTCCAAATAACTTAGTAAACTCCAAGGGAATAGTAAACATCCCCAAATCATGTCTCAAATAATTGAATTTGGTGGGTGATATTAGGGAGTGTGTATCCCCGGAGTCAAAAAATGAATACCCCAAGTATAAAAAAATCACCTCAAATTATATTGGGATCACCCAAAACTTGAAACTACATATCATATAGCTAACAACAGACTACTCCATGACCTCACAAATCCTAATGGAAGCTACATCAACATTTATACTTTTGTCATTGAGTATGAGATATATCTTTGGAATATACTATACCTACCCCTTGCTCCTCTATTTTTATTTAAATATAGAGTGCCCTTTCACATTTACCTCTAATGAAACCACCTCAATGAAGGAATCTAAATAGGAATACATGTTACATGAAAACTTATTAGAAATATCTAGAACTCTCTCCACTGATTAACTAGGCCTCTAAAAAAACATGATAATGATACCTTTTTAGGGGATTGAGATCTAACACCCATGGAGAATCAATATGATGAGGTATGTGACCTAAACCCGCTATTTTACATATCTTCTATCTAGAAAAATGGGAATCTTGTATCACAACACGACTATATGAGAAATCCTGACTACTCCCCTCATATTATGATCTATTCTTTACAAGCATCCTCTCAATGAACATTGGTTTTCCTAAACCTCGAGATATGCCGATGATATAAACAGGGTGACATAATGAGGTATAAATAGTTGTAAAGCCTCACAAAAAATACATATCCCAAGCCACCTCATCTAAAAAAGATATCAATAATAACAGATAAGGGTCCAAAAAATAGTTCCTAAAATCCCACATGATAAAAATACCCCATAAAAGGGCAATAAACTCATAGATATTGGCTTTGAAGTAAAATAAATTAAATCTAGTAAAAAATGAGCTTATAATATCCCCCATGTAACCTTTTACTCTTCCTAGTCCTTGATGAACAAGAACCAACACTACCTGACTTCTCTACAAAACATCCACAACATCAATGAAACCCAATAATCATTCTGATCATGGATTGAACTAAAGGATATCTCCACTTTCTCTAACTAGTTTTCTGACAAAGATCCCAAAATTGATCCCTCATACTTCTTAAGTCATTATCTATGAAACTCTAGGAGATTCGTCATATAAGTATCATCATCATCATCCTTAACCCTACAATAATACATTGTCACATATTATTTATTTTATTTGGTTAGAAATTGATGAGGAGATCAACTTGGAGACATACATGTGAAAGAGAAAACTATTATAGACACATAAACCAAGAATAAGGATTATTTAAAATTCATTCATTGTGTATTTATTAATTTTTAAACCTAGTCCTATGTTATAACCATTTCAAGAATAGGAATAAATAATAATGATAAATAATCCTTCCGTAGGTCTCTAGGATAAAACCAATATAAAATATCTTAGTAGTCTTAGTAAATTTCATGAACTGTGAAACAGATCACAAGGGACCCAAAATACCTATGTCCAAGTCTATTCAACTTGTTTATATCACTTACTAAGTCCAGAGGACAATGTTTCCATGAAAAACTATTAAATTCTCACATAATCCTATCTTTTATTTAGTTCATATCCCTTAATATAAACCATTTATACCACTGTATTATGAACACCCCCAAAGGCACCCCTCATGTGTAACAACCTACAATTTTATGAATGAAATTCCCCTTTTGATGAATAACTTAATTATTATGTAATGGAGGTTTATATTACAGATACGGTACTTTGGTTATTTTAGACCATAATAAGTTATATCCTATTGGATTTAAATGACCATTAAGCATCATAACCATTGATAATATAGACATTTTATAGTGACTGTAATGATTATTATATTAATGGTTATGATAAATTACATTTGACAGAGACAAAGGAATCAATGAACTCAACCAATTGGATAAATCCTTATAAATAAAATTTATCAAAAAATTTGAGGGTGATTACATCATTTGGAATTATTATATACCAAGAACAAGCTGATATGCAATAACCAAATAAAGAGTGAACCTGTTTATGGTATATATTAAAGCCCATTCATATCCTATCTCAAACCATGATCCTCGAACCACCCCATGAAACTATCACCATCACAAACCTTTGCTTAGGTACATTAATTGTGTAGTAACAGAATATGTATCTAGTTACAAATAATATAAATTTTTATATTTTAAATTTTTTAAAAAAGTGATATATTTATTCCGTTTTAATTTTAATTTAGATAATGAGTTTGAATATCATTTTGATACTATGAAACAAAAATTATTATTATTAACAACATATTGTTTCAATCATGACACTATACTTTAATGAATTTAGTAATTTTTTTAAATTTTTTTTTAAAATAATATTGTTAAATAATATTTATTAAAAATAATTTATAAAATAATTTTATGAATAAAAAAATTATTTTATAAATTACATAAAACTATTGTTGTAAAAAAACTAATATTGTTCAAAAACTATGGATTTTTTATTTAAATGTTTAAATTCACATATATAGGAAATTATTTGGAAACAATAAATATTATTTTTGAAATCATTATGTCGAAGTTAGCCAAACATGATTTTTTCATTAATTTTGGAGACAGTTTATTTTCTCGGTATTACTTTAATATGGCATAAATATACCATGTCTATTATGACATAATAAAATTCCCAAAATGGTGTAATAAAAACTATAAATAGTACCCATGACCAAAATTATTGATTTTCATTAAATTAATAATATTTTAATTTATTGGATTAATTTGATAAACACTTAATGAGTCCTTCATAACCTATAATTTAAGGTTCTAAAATGAATTCTTTATAAACATGACTCACCTCTACATCACTAAGGGAATTATTTTAATTATTTCAGTTGTTATACTTATAAAATCATTACAACACTCCTCCTTGATAGAATCCATTAAATAATGATATTGTTTTTGGTTTTTATTACTTTATTATATAGTCCAAAACCTATGTTTGGAAATTAATAAATAATTATCCTCTCTTATTATATATAAACCCACCCAAACTCATATTCCTATTTTGTAAAAACTATTTGATTAAGACATTAATATTCTATCCCTCATTTGATCCCTCCCATGGTTCACCCACAATATTATGAATCTCCTCTCATACTCTTATAAGTTCCCTCCCAATGTATGGGATCCTTAACTTATCTTCTTTATTCAAGTACCTTATTTAATTTATGCATTTCTTTTTCCTATTGTTCATATTGGGATATATTTTAAAACATATCTATTACCATTTTTATTATGTAAAAGTTGTTGTATAACAATTTTAATATAATTTAACCCTTACTTGAAACATTATTTACCATGATTATGCTATTGAAATCATCCAGTGCTTTTCCTTTCCATACATTTTTTTATGAATACACATTCCCATTTCCACTCAAAGGTATTCACCTAGTAGTCATAATCAAAACTTGATTGGGTATTTCCACAACTGTAACCCAAAATCAATAATAATGGGGTTGAAATTGATAATATAAATCATTATTTGGTATGATATATGTGGAAAAATTATACATATACATGATATAAAAGTGATGGGAGGGATCTGAAATATATATCCCTCCAATTCTATGGGTAATGTTTTTATCTCATAATATTTCACGTATAGTGTAGTATTGGTTATAATAATAATAATATGTCATTATTTATTTAGGGTTATACTTTACACATTCTTATGATGTCAAGTTTTATATTGTTGTCACATTCATATATTTCCATTATGCTACGATGTTATATCATACCTTATTTTTGAAGATTATGATTATTAACCCTTTTATGTTAACTTAATTTGAATCTTGGATAATGTGTAATATTTTACCTTATGACATAATTTTATTATTCCCATTCTGGGCTTTATATCTCACCCCATTTTTATGTACATCTATTGGTTATCCAGTGTAGTTTTAGAAGAATTATTGAATTTTAAGAGCATGTTATGGAGGTTTTTAATAATGTTGCTGTATTTTTTATTGAAAATTTTTATGCGATCTACATATTTTGTAAAATACACTAGTATTCACAATCATATGTCTTTTTATAATGTGTAGCTTTATTTAATAAATTATGAATTAATGTGTATTGAAGATATGAGTTATCATATTTGGTATCGTAAGAAATCTAGTTATTTTGGGGGATTAGGATTAGTAAAATCTTTTAAAAGCCTATGTATAAGAGTAAACATAGAAATAGATTACAATATTTTGGTAAAGTATAAAATATATGGTTTCCACGAAAATAAATCCTTGTATAGATACTACAAGTGGATATGGATCTGAAAAAACAGTACCCATGGGTAATAACCATGAAAAGTGCATATTGAGCTAGACTCGATCATTACCCGGTGCATGAAAATGGGCATTACTGCACACCTATTTGACACTCATTTGGGATATTTTTTGATTAATTCACAATATCAATAAAAACCATTATTATGGGAACAAAATTACTATTACATATTATAGGAAATAGATCACAGATAACGTGGATTGAAGAATTAAAAATCAAAGGTTAAAGAATATTTTTCATTTTAATGTTATCCCATTAATGTACATGGTATTATATTTATGTGTTTAATATTTTGAAAATTATCATCCCAAATTCTATTTTAGGTGAAGTAAATGATTAGAACAAGAATAAAATAAATAAATGTTGTATTATCATCCATGTGTCTACACATTCATTCATATCATACAAATTTAATAGAACAATTAAAACAAAACCTAAAAACAAAAATGTTGAGTTACTAATAAAAAAGAAAAATGGGTCAATTGTTGCATCGAAAGAATAAAATTCATCCCATAACCAAGTTTTTTTTTATTAATTTCATATAAAACCATGTGATACTACCCTTATCATAATTTGAGTAAATTCTTAGTATGGAGTTTCTTTACTTATATAGAGCCAACAAAAATTTCCAAAAGAAGGAAATAACCCTCCATATCAAAAATCATTCTCAAATTATATACATGTGTAAGGAGTCAGATGAACATAATTTTGTATAATCATCTCAAGAATCAATATTATTTTTCTATAAGAAGGTCTATTTTTCTCAAATAATTGAGGTTACGAAAAATATCATCCTTAATGATATGCCTATTATGAGGGAATTTAATGATGTACTTATTTATAATTGCATTTTATTCCTCATGGATGAGAGGATATGTTCTCAATAATTCTTATAACTGATGCTCTACTAAATATAAAAGACACTATAAAAAATGGACAACATTGAACTGAAGGATATATAGAAGTATCTATAGATGAATCTGGATAAAGGGATTATATTCCCAATTGATTAACTGTGTGGTGTTCCCACCCTCTTCATCTAGAAGGATGGATAAATACACATATGCATTGATTATCATGATAACAACAAGATCATAATAATTAAAAACAATCCATTTCCATAGATAGATGATGTTTTTGATTACCTAGGTGGATCCCAGTAATTATCTAAGGTGGATCTTCATTTGTGATATTATCAACACAAAGTGAAGAATGAGTATATACCCAATACTACTTTTCGTACAAGGTATGTGAACAATGACTTAAAATTGATTCCATTTAGACTCCATAATGATCCAAAAATTATCATAGATTTTATGAATAGAATATTTAGGGAACTCCTATAAAAATTTATGTTAGTATTTACAAATTATATTCTTATCTAATATAATTTCATGGATGAACAATGGTAGTATTTGAATTATCTACTAAATACTTTGTGAAAGATAATGTTATTTATGAACTATAATAAATTTGATTTATAGATAGAGATTTTATCTTTCATGGGGTATGTTATCACCAGAATAGAGATATCCATGGATCCTTTAATAACAATGGAAATTGATAGAGGGATTAGAAAAACCTCTCTGCTGGAAATATGTAGTTTCCATGGATAATCAAGGTACTATCATCGATTTGTGAGAAACTTCTCATAATTTTCAATCCCACTAACAAAGATATATTAAAATGGTGTGATAATTTTCTAGATGAATTAATGTAAGGATATTATTAAATAACTAAAGAAAAGAATAATCACTAAACCTATACAAATATTACCCACCAGTGGTGAAGGATTTGTGATCTACAATGATGTGTCTAAAATGGGTTTGGTTATGTAATCATGATTGATAAAAAAGTGATATCCTAACTCCCCTAATTAATGATGTATGAGAATAACTATTCAATGCATGATATTGAGTTGTCTATATTTATATTCATGTTGAATAATTGGTGAAATTGCCTATACATATAATAGTATGACATATATATAGATAAAAAATACATAATTATATATTCCAAAAACCTATCTTAACAAGTTCCAACAAAGGTGGTTAGATATGATTAATGAATATGATTGGTTAATCCAATAACATTTTGGGAAATAAAAAAAATGTTGTAGTTTCTCTGAGAAAAACGTTTCTCATAACTCATTACATGTTGAGGATTTCAAGGGATCTAATCATCCTAGACATGAAATAGATTAATTTTTGAATACTAAAAGGTTATTATTCTTAAAGTTTTAAAATAACTATTCAATGATTAATTCCTATGAGGATCAATGATTCTTATAAAGATGATATGTTTCTACAGAATATAGTTGTAGATATTTTAGATATTATCTTCTTTAAATATTGAGTTATAAAGGCTAAAACCCAAATATTTTTCCCATAAAATCTAAACTAAATATGGAACTTCTTAATGATTTTCATAGCTCATACATATCTATACATCCCAGAATCAGTAAGATGTATTGATATTTAAAGAAAAAATATTTTGGGATAACATAAAGAGGGAGATTTTAGAGTTTGTATCTTGATGCTTCGTATGCCTGTAAGTCAAGGATTATTGGAAGAAGTATAAGTGTATGATTCCACCATTTTTCATACTAGTTTCGATATGAGAAAATATACCATGTATTTATTCATAGGAATCCCAAGAAAACATAAAGGTAATAACTCCATATGGTTGGTATTTGATCACCTTAAAAAGTCATCACATTTCATTACTATCAAGAAATTTTTATCTATTAAAAAAACAATCTATGATGTACCCATTGGATGTGTTAAGACTGCATGGACTTCCACTCTCTCTTGTATCAGATCGAGATTTGAGGATTACCATAGGGTTCGTGAGGAGTCTTTAGTAAGTGTTGGATATGAAGTTGAAATTCTACACTTCTTATCAAACATAAAAAAAATGGTCAATCTGAAATAACCATTCAAACACTAGAAGATATGATGATATATTGTTCAATGAATTTCAAAGGATGTTGGGATTGAAGTATTCCCCAAGTGGAGTTCTTATATAACAGAAATATTCCATTTCTCATTAAAATATAACCTTATAAGGTTCTATATGGGTAGAGGTGTTAGACTACAACATGCTGGGATGATGCTAGAGAGTGTAAGATGATGGGACATAATCTTATTTAAGAAATGACATATATGATTCAAACAAATAAGTGTCATTTGAAATATTCAAAAATTCAATATAAAATCAATGTAGATATCCTCAAAAAGTCTTGTAGTTTCTGGTCAGAGGCTAATTGATTCTTTGCATATCACTATTAAATAAATTCATGAGATTTGTGAAGAAGGTAAAACATATCCCTAGATGCATCTCCTCTTTATGATCTATTACTTCATCGGATAAGTGGCATATCGACTAGAACTCCCACCAAACCTATCTCAAGTACATGATGTGTTCCATGTATCCCTATTTTGGATGTATATATCAGACCCATCATGTGTACTGAATCAAGAGGTGGTACCATGAGAGAATGATCTTTCCTATTAGGGGAAGCCGGTGGATATCTTATATTGTGTATACAAGGATCTATGAAATAGTACATCTCACATGATCAATGTTTTACAGTGAAATGACAAGTTTAAGGAAGAGACATGGGAAATAGAGGATGGAATTAAAAAAAGTACCCTCATCTATTTTAGTGTATTAAATGTAAAATTTTAGGGTGAAATTTTTTAAGAGGTTATGAATTAAACAACATAAACTTTTATAAATCAAATTCCCTTTTTGAATGAATAAATGAAATATTATGAAAAATTGCTACATAAAACTTATGCAATAGTTTAGTTATTTTAGACCATTATAAGTAACATCTTATAGAATTTAAAAGAAATTTAAGAATAATAACCATTGATAATATATATGTTGTATAATTACAATTATTATTAGTATATTAGGGGAAATGATAAAGTCCATTTGACACAAACAAAGTATGTGATGGCATGGAATAGTAGGATCATACCCTATGAAGCACATTTATTTGAACATTTGGGGGGAGATAACATTAGTGGGACTTATCCTTAACCAATACTGAGTAGATATTAAATAACTATACAATGAGTGAAATCATTAATGGTATAATTTCAATCTCATCAAGACCATGACCCAAACCATGTTCACCAAACTACCCCATAAAAATATCACTATCGCACACCTTACCCTTATAAAACTCACTAGTGGAATATAGGGATATGTGTCTAGACCCTAATGATATGATTTTTTATATTTTCTTTATAATAAAAAATTAATATATTTATCCCTTTTTAATATTAATTTAGATCATAAATTCAAATTATATTTTGGTACGATGAAACATAAATTGTATTTTTTGGAAATGTATAGTTTCAATCCACAAAACCCCATTTTAAGGAATTAAATAATTTTTTTAAAAAAAGTATATTTTTCTAAAATAATATTATTTAATAATAATTATTAAATAAAAATGATACATAATTATATGTAGTCAAAAATAATTTTATAAAGAAAAAATATAATATTGTGAGAAAATAATTATTTTTCAATAAATGTTTATTTCTTATTTAATAGTGTAAATTATCATACATAGAAAATTATTTAGATAAAATAAATATAATTTCAAATATAATAATTTTGAAATTATCTAATGTTAAAAATTTTATAATTATCAGAGATAGTCATATTTTTGGGTCAAAATTAAATACGATATAAATGTACAGTGTGTATTATGACATCATTGAAGCCCCAAGTGAAGTAATAAATTATAAAAATAGTGTAAAAAATAAACATTATGTTTTACCTTTAAAATAATTTGTTTTTGAGGTTATTTTATTGATTTTATAAATCAATAATGAATCCTCCGAAAATTATACTTTAGGGTTTTAAAATCAATTATTTATAAACATGACTCACTTCCACATCACTAAGTGAAATATTTTAAGGTGTTTAGTTATTATCTATGTGAAATAATTAAAAACCAAAACTCAATTCATGAATCAATGGAAAAAACCATGGGAAGGTTTTTGGTTTTCATTACATTACCATATAGAGTCCAAAACCTATGTCTAGAAATTAATATATATTTATCCTCTCTTTTACTATAATAACCCACCCCAACTCCCATTATTATTCACTAAAAATCCATTGAGCATGAAATTAATCTAAACTCCCTCTATATATTCTTCCCAAGGTTTCCCATGCCCTTATAAAGCTCCCACAAATATTTTAGAATCTCCCTCTCATGGTAACATATCCTCTCCATCCCTTTTTTATTTTAAAACCTTATTTAAATTATATATTTTATTTTCCAATTGTTCATATTGGGATATATTTTCACACAAACCTATTACTATCCTTATTATTTTGAACTTATAAGAGATTCCTTTCACTCTAATTCAATTCTGAAATGAATTTTCATGTACACCAGTAATATTTCCAAATTCATTCCATGATTTTCCCTTGAAAATATTGTTATTTTGAATACTCATTCCCATTTCCACTAAAATGAATTAAACTAGTATTAATTACACTTCATTAATAGAGGTATTCCCTATATATAATCCAACCTCTTAAATAATGAGGATAGATTTAATGAAAGAGATCCTTATGTTGTATAATCAATGTCAGACACTTATAAATGTACATGATAGGAACGTGATGGGTGGGCTCGAAATTATATAGACCTCCAATGCTTTGGGTAGTAGTTTTATATCATGATTCTCCATGTATGGTGAATAGTAAATTTGACTAAGCACTCTGTTATCATTTCTTGGTGGATATCCTTGAATTATGGTTATTATTTCATGTTTTATCTTGTTCCCACATTCATATATTGTGTTTATGATATCATGCTATATCATACATCATTGTTAAAGATTATGATTATCACACCTATTATATTAACTTGATATAACTATTAGATAAATTGTAATACTTTACATTATTCTATGCTTTATTTATTACCTTTATAGAATTTATATCTTACCCCATTCTTATGTATTTCCCCAGGATAATTTATACAATTTTAGAAGAACAATGGAATTTTAGGATCATCTTAAGGACACATTCAAAAGTGTTGTATTTCTATTCCATGTTTCTATGATATGTACTTAATTTTCCAACTACCCTCAGATCCATGACCTTATTGGATTGAATAATGTGTACCTTTATACAATAAATCAATAATTATGGTGTATTATATATATGGATGGTCATATCCTTGGGAAAGAAGGGAGATAATGACACCTGAAACCTACATCCAATGGTCCATGAGTTAACAATAATCACGAAGGATATATCATATACATAGATGGGAGGAATTATCCTTATGATAATAGAAACAAGAGATAAGATAGAAACACCCAAAAACTCCTCATTAGGATAAAAAAATACTAAGTGAATGCATGTAATGTAATACATCAAAAAAATGTCAGAAAACTACAAGAACCAAAAGATAAACTCAGTAGTGACCATGAACACCAAAATGAACTCAAAGAGACAAAATAAAGTAATGTAGATCCTAATAAACAACCATATAATACTGAATTATATAAAATTGTACATATATATAGGGTGAGCATAACATGTATAATTTTTAGGATCCTCCCTATATCCTCTTATGAAAAGATAAAGTATGCATGACAAATCTCAATGAACAAAATGTGATGCTAAATCATCACCTAATATGGTATACTATGTTCCATGACTCACAATGACCATATCTTACCTTTTATCATATATAAGTGAACATATGATATAATATCAAAATAGGGTACCCCTCTAATACTTCCCCAATAGTTTTTCACTTTAGCCCAATGATGTATGTCTATAACCATATCTCTCCAAAGGTAATCAAACCGAAAGACACTCGATATAATGTATTATATCATGAATCCCATAAATTCCATAATCACATCATTATATACCATTAACCCTATTCATTTAAACATATCATAATTCCATCCCACATCCCTAAATACTAACTGATTAGTTTCTGAGAGCCACCAAAACCTGT
This sequence comes from Viscum album, assembly GCA_963277665.1. NCBI lineage: Eukaryota > Viridiplantae > Streptophyta > Magnoliopsida > Santalales > Viscaceae > Viscum > Viscum album. Next base: position 1,082,877,371 of record OY728153.1, on the reverse strand, counting down.
ATATCATGTATTACACCTCAAGTCATATCATCCCAAACATTTCATATTAATTACAATACTTATGATACTATTTCCAGATAGACATATTCATGAAATAAATGAATAAATTATATACATCTACAAACATATATAGGAAAAGTAAAAAGCATGTACACCAACACATATTACTACTAGGAGAAGAGAGTGGATCTAGAAGTGTAGTCAACCATCTGTTCCTCACCGAACTGGGTATAGGGGAAAACACTCTCCTAGAGTCCAATAGGTTTCAGTCACCATACCAATGTGGTTTGGGTAGCATATGAAATCACATAATATAAGTGATAAGATATATCTCACAACCGAACTATGGAAATCAGCATAGTCTTATTTATAAAAATAGTTATCAAATCATGATCTCCCAACTACCACTACTAATAACAATATTTCCTATAAGAACTCATGTAATAAAAGTGATCCAAATAAGTAATTTATGTTAACACTTAAATTTACATTAATTAATTCGGTATCCATTAATTAACATTATTACATTAACATTTCATTAACCACCATGTGAAGTACATGCCCTCTGAGCACAATACAACTAATTCCACAGTTCTATAATATTATATATATTTTTATTCCATTCTATCACTGACAAAATGGTTAAAAAATTATTATTCATTATATTTCTATAATTACACTCTTTCATGAACCAATTACACTATAGGTTACCCTACTAGGACAATAATTGGATATGGGAGATAATGATTCCCATAACCTATCTCAAATAAGTAACGAGTTGGAAACACACATAGAGGGTATATCATATAAAAATATGGGATTAATTATCCTATAAGATATGAGAAAATAAGGATAACATAGAAACGACTGACAACCCTAGTTAAAGATAAAATTAAAAAAGAAATCCCATGTTTATGAATGTAATTTGATATATCTGTACACTAGTAAGAAAACTACAGGCACCAAAATATAAACACAAAAAAGCCATAAAAACCAAATATCAGCCCATAAAAACCACAAGGTATAAATGTATAGACAAATCAACAACCTTATCCTACTAAACTGAAAAGTAGTTTACATATACGTAGGGTGAGAATAAAAAAATACTTAGTGGTATCCTCCCTTTAGCCTATTGTGAAAATGATAAATATATAATCACAAATCCCAGTGAAAAAAGTAAATATAACTCATCACAAAAGTAGGAATACTAATTTCTCAGCCTCAACATTACCATATATCACATACAAGTGAACATATAATTTAATATTAAATGATGGTACAAATCTACCAATTTCCCACTAGTTTTCTACTCTACCACAACATCTTTTTCCTTAATACAAATCCTTCCAAATGAAACCTATACAAAAGTCACATTTTGAAATGTATAATAACATATATCATGGGTATCCCATCATTGAAAATTAAAATTTATATTAATATTTTGGATACATTTATTTAAGGTTTATTCATGATTTATTTGATAATACAATGGGTTTTTTGTTTATTTTTATAAGAATTATGAATTTAATACTCAAAGGATGATTTTATGAAAATTGTATAATAAATGAATTTATACATTTTGAAAGGAGTTTAAAATACGTATTCATCATTTACAACATCCTTGAGGACCAAAATATATCCTATGAATATTTACATGGCCTGAATCTAGTACGTGACGTGAAACGATATTACTCATTGTGATATCTTTAACATGATAACACAATTGGAATTGTATGATGTGAAGGAAGTTCAATAAATTAATCACATACCTGAAATTTATAATTTACATAATGTGAAAAGATCGATACCTCACCCCTTTAATGATAGTGATCAAGGATACCTTGAGATTTAATATTTTATTAGAAGAATGGTAATCTTTAGTACACTAAATAAAATCCAATTACATGTTGTGTACAAGTCAATATAGAAGCCACTTAAATCCATTACATGGTGTGATGAATTATAACATAAGGTAATTTTAAATCATATATATTTTTTGGATCCCTCACCATGTATAGAATTCCAGAAAACCAGTTTATTTTATTTTGTTCTTATTCATTTTTATTTTATTTTCATTCCCTTCTGTCATTACTTCATTTCATTATCATTTCAAACACTTAATTGTTTCCTGTCTATATTAAGAGACTCATTTGTTTATCCTTACTATCCTGACATTCTGATTTCAAACCTAATTATTTTCAAACATAAATTTTCACTGATTTATTTATTCATTTCTCATTGAAGTTATTTTTCAGTTTATTTCATACATTTTCAAATTTTTATTTCTTATTTTAGATCTATTTTATTAGTTTAAAAAACATGTTTCCTACCTTTTCATTTATGTTTAACACCATCATGTATGGATAATCCACTAAGGGTTAGGGATTGGGTGTACATTTGGATTAAAAATAATAAATATTGAAAATAGAAACCGGGTAACTGTATGGCTATTAACAAGTTTTAGAATAATTTTCAATCTAATTTGATTTCACATACCCTGACCATCAGAGTTATAATCAAATGAATATAACATAGTTGTAGTAGATTAGAAAAGGACTAATAGACAATGATTATCTATACATGGAATCCTGGCATCCACACTTTTGTTATCAGCTAATTTGGACCAAGGTTTATTTTATAGTTTTGGCTCATCCAATTGTTTGGACCAAGACCAATTGGTGACTTTTTTCCCACTTTACATACTATTTTATATGTATATCCAATGTTAAATCATGGATCATTATTTTCATATACCATAAAATAGACCTCAAATCCTTTATTTAAATTTGAATTAACTGTCACACTTCTTTTTTTACTAAATTTAATCCAAAGAGAGTTTTAGTGTTGAATCCTACTCAAATATTTCTTACTATTGATTTTCCTTTATGAAAGCTATGTCTATGGGTTTTACCCAAGACTACCAATTCTTACCCATTAGTTGTTGAGTTTAGTTTGGGATAAAATTCTGAATATGATCATGCCCAGATGACATAATGATTCCTTTTGAGTGCATTAAATTTTGGCACACAAGAACTTCTCCCTGTAGATCATGTGATTGATAATAAATTATCTTCAAGCTGATGTTGTGCAATGGGAGCATGTAATGATATTTCACCGCCAAACCCCAAAAACCAAAAATATGTTCCACTGGAAAATTAGGGAGAGATACAGGTACTATAGGAGAACACCACAATGAATTACATCTTTCCATCAATTAGCGGTGTTGTGACTAACACTGTGTGCCCACCTATTCAAGTGCATTATTTCTAGATTTAACCTGGAAGAATTCATATGAACTAAAACATTGAAAAATTCAATGTTAATCATATTTAATAGTCCAATGAGTATATTTACAATTATATTGAGGTTTTTGATACGTTTTTCATTCATGGAATAGCATCACAATCCATAAGACTGAGATTTTTCCCATTCTCTTTACACAATAGATACTAGGATTGGAAAAAAAGTCATGCTCTCGATTCCATCATGATGTAGAATGATTTACCTAATAAATTTCATGAGAAATATTTCCCACCAACCATAACATGGAAGCTTATAAATGAGATTAAAAATAATGATCTGGAAGATATATAATCGTCCCCAGATGCATGGGGCCACTTTAAAGAGCTAATCCTACACGGCCCTGATCACAAACATGATATGTATTTATGATTTCGAACCTTCTACAAGGGAATACTAACCACAACAAATAGTATTTTTGATTTCTTCTATAAAGGTGGGATTATTCTAATGACACATGAAATCATTAGACAATTGTTGGATGAAATATCTTATAATCACAGTATATGGTAATGTGAGAGAGGAGTGCCCTAGTGAAAAATCCATCAGGTGGAGGAAAATACCCACCAAACAGCCTATGTTGAGACCCTAAACAATAAGATTGAGTATTTGTAACTGCCTATATCACACTCTAATGATCCTATTATGGAAATTAACATTTACAAGATATGTGAGTCCCACATCCATATCAAGACATTAGGGTAGATTTATAAGTTCCAAAACGAAATGAATGTAATTATTTTAATTACAATCAGAAAAATAAGCAGTACCAGCAAACCAAATAGTAGTGTCGGCAGACACCAAATCAATACCAGAAATAACAAAACCAAGGTTATTATAAACATAAAAGTTGAAAATTACCAAAAAGGAATTTAGGGCCACATGGGTACCCACCTAAAGGTCTATCTCCTTGGCCACAATAAAAAATTCAATTTTTTGTAGATCTTAATAGATTCCACCAGTACAACAAAAAAGGTTTCCATAGGATTTTCTAATACTACCGTGAAATGGAAAAAAATTTCAATTAAATATTTAAAACATTTTTACCACCTTCATGAAATAATTATACCAATAGATGAAAAACCCAATAGTGATAGATAAAAACCAAAAGCGTTTACCTGTGAAATATTGAGCATCAATTGGGGAAAATTTCTAAGATTCTATATGACATATTTGTAGGTACATTTCTCTATAACAATGAGACACATACAAGAGAGGAGGATAATTTTATATATGTCATGAGTGGAAATATTATGGAATTTCAATAGACATGTAATCAATAGAAAAAGATTTTGGAACTATCATATAAATATATTTAGGAGAAAACTCTATAAGAAGAATCGTCTATGAAATCTACCATATAAGAGAAATCTGAAAATGATAATGTCTATGTTTAATTTTTACTATAAATCCACCTCTGCCTTTTTTGGGGGATTATTAGACAAGATAAAAGTGATTTTCAATATAAATAATATATGGAGATAGTTAAACAACTTCACATCAACATTCTATTAAAGTGGAAATATCTCAAGTTCCTAATTATGGTGTATTTTTAAAAGAATTACTCTAAAGTAAAAAAACTTTAATAAATAGGTGTAATCTCTCTAAATGAACAATGATCCATAGTTGTTGAAAAGAATCTCCCCCCCCCCTCATTATAAGAGACACTAGATGATTCTAAATTCCTTGAACAACAGGGAAAAGTAATTTTGAAGGTGGCTTGTTCTATATTTTCTCAAGTATCAATATCATTCCAATGACTGTTTTAAAAATACAAGGCTCATCAAATTGATTACAATAAGTGAGAAACACCAAATTTCTGAACTCTCAGTTATGAACCCTCTGATATGGCTCGTGGATGTCCTATTGAATGCAATAAAATTTATCTTTTCCCTATTATTTCCTTGTCCTAGATATTTAGGAGGAAGGAGATGTTTCCATAATTATCAGGAAACTATTTCCCTCCACTGAAATGGTTTATATTGACTTTAACCATGAGATATTATCATTTTTATTTACTGAAGAAGAAGTTGTGTTTGATCTAGTGACTTCCATTAAGAAAAGAAAAGAGTCATTGTAATGTAAAGTCATCTCATGAACTGAAAAAATAGATTATTATATAACCAGGAAGTATAGAAAAATAAACTAACTCCAATTGAATTTTATTTTGTAATAACAATAATTGGGAATTGCACTACATGTTATAAAAGAGATGTTCACATACCATTCATACACTCTACATTCAAGAACCATTCTATAAGGGGTGTTTCCTAGACTTAAAATCCTTAAAACCTAGGTTCATGACTCTCTCCTTATCCTTTATTTATTCCTCTCATGTGAAAGTACCCCTCTCCATCACTGGTAAACCATTTCTTCCCCTCCTCTCCTTTCATCCATTAACACCAAACCACCCCTCTCTATCTTCTCCCCATTATACTAACTTTTTCTAGGTGGAAAACAAAAAAAATACCAATCTAAGATCCTCTAAACATGCACCTATGTGAGATGAGACCCCTCCACCAAAGTTCCAACTGACATCACCTCCTACAACACCTGAAGATACTTCTATATAGGCCGCTACCTCATCCTCTATCTCCACTGATTCATGCAAGTGGTTTTAGTTTATGTTCAGTGGGACATAGGGAACTTAGTTTCCACACCTAAAACTATTACTTAATTTATCATCACCCATGAATTAGTTGTGGTTGGTATAACTACATGTGAAGCCTATGAGGATAGATAAGACCCCACAATTTACCATTATCAAGAAGATCTAGGTCCATAAGGAGGTCCTTGAACTCATAGGCCACTTGAACCCTTCCCCCATAACCCAAGTGTGTAAGGATATCTCTAGTGAGATGTTGATTGAGTTCTTGGTGAACATTGAGCTGTGTATTACCAACACCATTTTATATTTCATAATATGTCAATTGGAGTGGAACCTTGGAGATTTTGGTGATGACCGTAGAGTTTAATCCACTAACTTCATTGACATCCCAATTTTCCTAACCTTATAGCTCAATCTAGATTAGAAAAAAGTGTAATGACATTGAGATTTGTTTCTCCTGGTCTATAAGAAATTTCAGAGCCAAACATGATGAAGAGTACTGAGCTTTGTTATGATGCCTTATAGATCCTCCCCTAGGCTATAACATATGCCTAGATTGCAAGAGAATATTTTTATGTGAGAATTAACCAAAAAAAGGTGATTATCTTTCCCTCCAAAATGGGTGGACTCATTATCAATAGGGACATAAAATTTCCATTTTTTTACTAAACTCTGGTATGATTTACACGGGGTAATATGATTGTTGTACATTTATCACACATATTTCTTGACACCACATCATCTCTGAGGCTTCTCATCCTCAGACACCTCTCATCCAGATAGAGTTTGTTAATCTAATATTTCTCCACAAAATAGAACTAATAGAAAATATTGAGGGGGTTCTATTATTGTCCCCTTGAGTATATTTCCAATTTATATGAGGTACTTACTCATCGATCCCCTACCCCAGCTAAGGATCCCCCTTCCCATGTAGATCCCTCATCTCCCTCTACCACCACCCGATCGATTTCCTTTGTTAATCCCACTACACTATCCCCTACCACTATATCTTCACCATCAACCACTACCACACCTACCCAAACCCATTCACACATGACATATTTCTTTTTATATAGTGTATTCTAGAGAACCAACACTTGATATTCCATATTCTCAACATTCCTTTCAATAATCCATCAAAATTAACCACCCCACCCCACCACGAACACCTTTATCTTCCTACTCACCACCACCTACAAAGACTAACACCTCCTCTATACCTTCCCATACCAGCCTCCCACTATGACTACCAATAACTCCACCTAGAAAAAGTATATAGTAAAGTAGGGTTGATTGGACAAGGGACCCACCCTAATATCTTCATCTGAGGAACCAATATTTGATCCAGATGATAGACATATGACCTCGCTATGTATTAGAAACACTCCCGCCTCCATCATCAACGGATCCAGATACCAACACCATGACATCTGTTATAGTGACCGATCATATATCCCATGCTTCCATTGATGTGATTGATTTACCATAGTTTCTCCAGACCTCTATTGTTTGGGTGGGGACTATTGATGTAAAAAATGGAGAGTAATTCTCTACAGTTTAGTTTTTTCCTTGTACCCCTCACATGATGTACTATTTTGTTTATTCTATTTTTTATATTTAATGTATTTCAATTTTTCACTTATGTATGGTTTCTCATATATATATATATATATATATATATACATGGGATACATTTTTTTTATTTAACTACTTAAAATATTATTTAAATTTTTACTTATGCATTACATTAGTCATTTATAGCTCTAATTAATATTATATGGTCACCAATGAGTCTTTATGGACACCATTTTCTATCCCACTTGAGATCAATCCATATGAGGCTAGCCTATGGAGATAGGTAGAGGAGCTACAGCTTCATATCCATACTCAGTAAGAGTCTCATCCATAACCCTATCAAATTCTATTCCTATCACTTGATCTTTATGGTCAACAAATTTTTAAGGTGGTTACTAACACCAAGATCCACCATGAGCTTGACAATATCATCACTAGTTCCTGTAGGAGTCCAAGGACCTCTGAGACGATTGAATACACTGACTGATTATTTTTTCATCCATTTAGAAAATGCTGTTATTGTTAGATATTTAGGGGATGCAACACTTATTATATTTTCCATTTATATTTATGTACTTTGGACCTTAAATTTACCATTTATATACTTTTCCTTATATTAGTAATCCCAATCTAATGTGTAGTTGATTCATGCATCTATTAGAGTTATTTTTCTCGTACCGTTGACTATGTTCACCTTCTATATTTATGATTACATATTGGTTTTCCCTTATATTCTAATGGATTATTTAATTTTGGAATAGTATTGTAAAAAATTATATGTAGCAAACATTCCAATAAAAATCCAACAAGTTTCTCCAATGGAATGACATTCACTAAATGGATCTCTCGATTTAATAATTAAAATTACTCATTTGCTATTTCATTTTTGTTTATGAAATATGAATTCTCTCTCTACCACATAAAATTCTATAATAGTGTGGAAACTATATAATTATAAGGGTGGAAGAGCATTTCATGGGCTTTATTTTTAATAAATTGGAATTATTTCTTTTTCTCCTGTTATTTACGAAACTTTCACCAAGGCGCGCATGTCAATCTCATTTGAGGACAAAAGGCATGGTTTTGTTTCCCCGCATTCCCGAATTCCAAAGGCTGGTGTGATCCATCACTTTTTTTGGGACGCTTGATTCTTGATTGAAATGGGATGATGGGATGTTAGTTCCTCCTTCTGTGGATTCCTCCTCGGCATTGGTCCCCTAGTCTGGGTCTCCCTTATAAATTTAAGACGTTGTTCATGAAACTCTTCCCAGCACTATATCTTCATGGACACCAGTTAATTACACAGCTTTTGTCAGGACATTCCAATGGGTCCGGTCAGGGCAGTAACCTTTTGTTAGAGGAGTAGTCAAGTTGGACATCACTAATGAGTTTGGGTTTTGGGACACTATCATGTCTATATTTCTTCCCCTTATTATAGGGCTTCTCTAGGGAGCGGAATCCTGAGGCATACCATGTCTAATGCGAAGAATTATATGCCATATGCATGTTTCTGAGGTTTTCCTCAGCTTCCTATGTTTAACACAGGGTATGCCACAAGTTTAACATCCAGTGGAGAGAGACCAGACTGATTAGAACACAGACTAGAGTGGATCAGATGGGTGCAACCCCTAGAGGAAACCCTAATATAGTTGGGTTGACATGACCTCACCAGGATGTGGCATCCCGGGTAAGAATCAATATGGATGATGGTGTAGTTTTTTGAAGTGGATTGTGGGTGGGTTAGAACCTCCATGAGGATGATAATGGTTTAGGGATTGAGCCTCTAAGGTGCCTCCTACGTATCCTTGTGGCAGAGAACCAAGGTCCATGTAGTTCATCTCACGACGTCTTACCGCCAATTAGGGTTTTCAATGGCTTACCGCTAGAGAATATCACAATGACTTGCCGCTGGATAAGAATTCCAATGCCTTAATACTAAATATGATCACAATTTATTACAACTGATTGAGGTCCCAATGTCTTACCACTGGATGGGGTCGAACCGACGTAAAGATGGTCAGGAAAATCGATGGATGGTGGGCTTAAATCTCAAGGAGGCTTTTTACATACCCTGCCTTGGAAAGGATCAAAGAACACATAGTTCAGGGTGGTGTTTGGTGGGAAATGACTTACCGCTGATTGGGGAAACAATGACTTACCGCTGATCGAGCTCCATAGATTAACGTCATACAGGACGGGGGGAAACAGATCTGAAGTTGGTCGGAGCGACCGATTGTTGGGCTTGAACCTCCTGGAGGCTTCCTATATACGCTACCTTAGAAAGGATCAAAGTCCACGTAGTTCATGAGGTGGAATTTGGGGCTTACACTCTGAGTCATCCCAAAGTGTTGGTAAGCAAACGTGAAGGGTGTCAGAGTGACCAATTGGCAGTGGGCTTGAACATCATGGTGGCTTCCAATATACCCTGCCTTGGAAAAGATCAAAGACTTCATTGTTCTGGTGGGTCGGTGAACTGACGTGAAGAAAGTCTGAATGACTGAGGTTGTGGGATTGAACCTCATGGAGGCTACCTACATACCTTTCCTTAGCAAGGAACAAAGACCATGTAGTTTAGAATGTCGTGGGGCTTACACTCTAGGATGTCGAGGGTTTTATTGAACCAACGTGAAAAAGGTTGGAACGGCCGAGGTTGTGGGATTGAACATCATGGAGGCTTCCTACGTACCTTCCATTAGCAAGGATCAAAGACAAAGTAGTTCAAAATGTCATGGGGCTTACACTCTAGGCTGCCCAGGGAGGATGGCATGGTCGGCACATTCTCTAAGCCCATGTGAGTCATGCCCGGTATGAGAAACAAGATACACCAGAGACCTGAAGATCATGTCGCGAAAGGTGCGTCCATGAGAGGTGAAGTTGGGATTACACGTGATCACAACCCAAAGAGGAAACCGGGGCTTATGTGTGGTTAGAAACCCAAAGAGGTTGGGACTTACTCCAGGTTGGAGGCTCGGTGGCGACAAAGCCCAGCGGTAGAAGGATTCATCCTAGAAGAGATGAGGAGAAATGTTCCCCATCACGCCTTTTCTGGCCTTGGGAACTAGAAAGGATAGGAGGAGCAGTGGCTCTACCTCCGGAAAGAAAGGCTAGGGTCATACAACAAGGTGGTCACCCTTTCTCCACATAGGATGCATGGGGGAAGTCACTATTTAACATCATGTGCTGAGGATGATGGTGCTTGGCAGTTTAACGTTCTTCAGCTCAGACATGGTGGGTTCACTCCGCACCCCTAGGACATAAATAACCAGTACCCTCTGCACCTTGATGAAGAGAAGGGATGAGCAACTCCGTGCCTAGGTAGTGTCGAGAGGTGATCCTGATGGGGGTCCACATTAGCATGTCTATGGGAAGAAGCAATAGCCGTTAGCATGCCTATGAGAAGAAACATGAGGCTAAGAAACGCAATGGGATGTGGTGTCCAGGGGACTTTGATGTTGTTTCATGCGAACCTAGGAGGTTGCAAGGGAGAGAGAGTTACCTAGCAAAGGGGTTTACAAGTAGAGGCCTCATAGAGATCTGGTGCTCCATGCAAGGGAAGGGCTTCGTGATTGTACCGGCTTCGCAAAGTGAAGTGGCCTAGCCTAGACATAGGGAATAGGTGAATAGAAGAGGTGATTCATGAAGTGGAAGGTCATTCATGAAGAAAATAAATATGAAGCAATGGTGCCTCATGAAGCAAGGTCATGTGAAGCAATGTGCTTCGTGAGGCACAATGAATCGGCCTTATCATTTGAGTCACGTGTGCATGGGGGGCGCTTTGCGAATCATGAACACTTAGCAATGACCCGAGTCCCCGTGAGGACCTATTTCCTTCGCGAAGGCCTGTGGGCTTCATGAGAGGTATCCCTCTCAAATTATAGGGTTGAAAACAAGTTAAATGCGAGGAACTTCACGGAGAAAAAGTACCTTGAGAAGCTCATAGTTCCAAGTGCATAATGTGCTTCAAGATTTGTGATCCAAGAAGAGGAAATGTTAAATGATTCATGATTTGGGCTTGGGGGAGGCTGGTATTTATAAATAAGAGGGGCTGCAGAGCAGCGCTCTCTCTGCACGAAGATGGATTCCACCCTGTGGTGGGCTCGCGAATGTCAAAGGGGCTCGCGGAGCATCCCGCCTCCTGGCTTCATGGCAGGATCACGAACGTCAATGGGGATCGCAATGTATCCCGCCTCCTTGCTTTACAGCGGGCTCACGAATGTCAAAGGGGATGGTGGAGCATCTCTCTTGCTCCCTTCATGGTGGGCTCGCGAACGTCAAATCATCTCATGGATTATCCCACCTCCATGCTTCGCGATGGGCTCACAGGGCCATGGCACTCCGCGAAAGGTCTTCTAAAATCTACTTAGACTTGATGAGGAGGAGAAGGGTCTGAATCATGTAACCGATGTTTTGGGCTTAACAGGGTTGGCGTGGTGATGGAGGATAACTGTTGACCGTGTTCAAACCACAGAGTCCATAACAAGTTAGCCTGGAATGGGAACAACAAACGATCATCGACCGGTAGCCAAATTCGCAATGTGAGACTTGTATCAATTTGTTTCTCCGAGCCTTGAAGACGTTGTCCTGTAATGGTAGGAGGGCCCTTCGGCCGAGCATCCATGCCATTAGAGGGTCCCTTTGGATGTGAAAGGTGATGGAATCCCTAATAAAGGGGAACACGAAGCTAGATAAATGAGTGAAATCATGTTCAAGTATAGTCTGACATTCCAGGTACTAAACCAGAGTACCCTTGGGCATATTGGCGAATTACCGAAGAAATCCCAGGGGCCAAATAGAGGGTGGACGATTTGAAAAGATTAGTATAGAACAAGGGGATATAGATCTCTCAGGAGGTGGAAGTACATGGCATGGTCATTACAAACCCTATGTGAATGAGGAAATAGTCCCATGCCACATCATATACTCCCATCCCTGAGAAAGGGTAGGCCAAGGGGCCATGTAGAAGGTAATATCTCCAAGAGATGGGGTTGTACCCGAAGTCTAGATGTTCTGGTGGTCCTATGTATCCCATGAGGATAGGAATCAAGACACAAGTAGTTCTTGAGAGAAACAAGAGTAATGTGCAGATTTTCATCACACAGTAAAAACACAAATGGGTAAGATACCCCATGCAGAGGAGGTGTACGGCGCAACGTGTAACCCTATGGGAATGGTGACATAATCCCATACCTCACCATACAACCCTAAGTGAGTACCTGGGATGGGGGCCCAAAAATGCCAAGGGGCCTGAGTTTGTGCCATAGATAGAAAGGCTCGAACAATTTGCAATTTAATGTCTTTTAGTGATGATGCGAATGGGTAAGATACCCCACACATAAGAGAATTATGGTGCAGAGAGTAACCCATCGTGAAGAGGGACAAAATACCATACCACACCGTACAACCCTAAGTGAGAACCTGGGCCAGATGCCCTAAAAGGATGAGGGGCCTGAGGGTGGGCCTTAGACTAAACGACCCATCCAATTTGTAGTTTAACGTCTTGCAGTGAGGAAGATGAAATCGGTAAGATACCCCACGCACCGGAGGTGTATGGCACTATGAGTAACCCGAAGTGAATGGGGAAATAATCTCATACCACACTGTACAACCCTAATAGAAAACATGGACCGGGGCCCGAAAAGGCTGAGGGGCCTGAGGCTGGGCCTTAGACGGAAAATCCCGACCATTTTGTAGTTTAACGACTTACAGTGAGGAAAAAAAGGGGTAAGATGCCACAAAAAATGGATGTTTGCGGAGTGACGAGTAACCCGATGTGAATGGGGACATAATCCCTTACCACATCATACAACCCTATGTGAGAACGTGGGACAAGGGCCTAAAATGGATGAGGGGCCTGAAGCTAGGCCTCGGACAGTAAGGCCCGACCAGTTTGTAGATTAACGTCTTGTAATGTGGAAGAAGAAAGGGGTAAGATACCCCAAACAAGGGAGGTGCACGACACAAAGAGTAACCCAACGTGAATGAGGACATAATCCCCTACCACGCCAAACAATCTCGTAAGAGTTTATGACTTGGGCCAGGGGCTTGATATTGGGCACAGGAAGCGCGACATGGCCTGTGCTTGTGGTATGGACGATACATGATGGGAGGGATGTCTCAAGGGGATATATGTGGAAGGGAAAAATATCCTGATGTGAATGAGGAAATAAGACCTCTCTACACCAAAAAAACCTAAATGAGAACTTCAACTAGGGGCCAGAAAAGGCCAAGGGGCTGGAAAAGGCCATGGTGCTTGAGGCTGGGCGTCCCATCCAATGGTATCCCTACGACCTCTTGTGCAGTTACCACCCCATCAGAGCTCTTAAGACCACTTGAGTAGTGCTCGGTGTGGGAAACAAAGATCCGGACTCGGCTCTCCCTTTCATATAGGGGTCTAATAGCTTGCATCACCCGAAGGGAGTTCATCTCTTGGAGTTACAATGGGGCAGAATGAACCACTACATTCAATGTTTGGGACATCCTGGGGTGGATCTAATGACAAAGGACAACTATTGACCATGTTCATAACACAACGTCCCTATATTGACATAGACTGGGAACAACAAATGAGTATTGACCGCTGACCATATTCGCAACGTGGGACTTGTATCAGTTTGTTAATAAACATCCTTGAGGGCATTGGCCCGAAGTGGTCGGAGATCCCTTGGGCCTAGTATCCCTACCGTTCAGGGGCCATTCTGGATGGGAGAGATGATAGAGTCCTAATAAAAGGATTGGGTGAAGCATATATGTTCCCATATGTGAAAGAGGCGGACACCTCCGGGTAGTGGGACGTATGGTGGGATCGAGATTAGATCAACGTGAATTGGCGAAAAAGCCAACACCACACCATATGTCTTGACCTGAGGGGAGATTCTATCATTTAGGCTGGGAAAATATATGAAATGTAAGGGTGTTCCTACGTTTCCAATGAGGATGGAAATCAATCCGTACGTAGTTATTGAAATCCATGTAGTTTAGCATCGTGCAGTAAGGACGTGGGAGGATAGAAGAATGGGGAGTGGGCACATGGAATGACTGTTGTAATATTGGCATGAGTGGGGATAAATAATCCTACACCATATCATTCAAGGATCCTCCAAGAGAACTATACCTTGGGGGATAGTCAAAGAGATGAGTTTAGGGCTAGGCTCAAGACGAAATACTTGATCATTCTTACGTATCCCACTCGGATGTGAATCAAGCCACACATAGTTCTAAGGGTTCAATTTAATGTCTTGCAAGATGACATAAAATTTATTGTAATGTGGTACAAAGCAGTGTAGGGTCATGCAGGACCACCATGGATTTTAGGGTCATGAAGGACGAAGCAGTTTAGGGTCATGCTAGACCATCATGTAGTTTACGGTCACGCAGGACCGAACAATTTACGGTATTGTTGAAACATCATGTAGTTTAGGGTTCTATGGGACCGTTATTTATTTTAAGGTTGTGAAGTACCAGGTGGCTCAACAAAAGTATTGCTTCCGGAACATGGCATTGGTGGGAGGAGTTATACGCTCACCATCCATGGTCGCCAGGGAGTATCCACCATTGGTGTAACCCCTGTGAATTATGTAAGGTCCATCCCACTTGGGATCCAACATGGGTGGTTTCCTTCTAGGGATCATCGATGTATAGAGGGCCAATACCAAGTTGTCTCGTAGTAAAGAGCAGAGGAGAACCCTCTTGTTGAAGGCTGTAGCCATCTTATTCTGATGCCTTTCTAGATTGTGAAGGGCACGAAGCCTGTTATTGTAATGTGATTGGAATTCATCCAGACGAATATTAGCTACATTATCTGGCACCTGTTAGTCATAGAATGCTATGCATAACGAAGGCAGATAGATCTCGATGGACAGGACGACCTCACCTTTGTACACCCGGGAATATAAGGTCACCTGGGTGGAATTACGATTCGTCGTCCGATAAGCCTAGAGGGCATTGGGGAGCTTCTATGACCAAATCTTGTTGTTATGACAAACCATTTTCTACAAAATGTTATAAGGGGTTAATTTGAACGCCTATATTTGTCCATTTTCATGTACTTGGTAGTGAGAGGTATGGTTCGAATGGATGTTGTACTTGGTGTGCAATTTCATCAGCTCAACTTCTCAAAATTTCGTATCATTGTTGGTGAGGATGGTGTGAGGGACTCCAATCTGGTAGATAATATTGGAGCTCCCAAAGTTGACGATAGAACGGGCCTTGACCTCCTTGGGTAGAATTGCTTCTGCCCACTTGGAAAAGAAATTTGTGGTGGTCAGGATGAACCTGCACTGGTAGGCTATCATCGGTGGATATAGTCCCATGACATCGAGTACCCACACCGCAAACTGCCAGGATTACTTGGTGGAGTGGAGAGGTTCTGTCGGCCAATGCATGAAGTTAGCATGAATTTAGAATGTGTGACATCTCTTGCCGAACTCGATGAAATCATGGATTATGGAGGGCCAGAAGTACCCCAATCTCTGGATCTGGTGAGATAGCTTTGGCTCAGTCTGGTGGGTGTTGTAGGAACCATAATGAACCTCCCGAATGACCTAATAAATCTCACCTCCTTTGATTAAATAGAGGAGAACACCATCAAACTCGTGCTTGTAGAGGGTCTACTCAATACTGGGACCACTCTGGACGGTGAACTGTAGCACGCAGTGTCAGATTCACTCATGCTCAACCCAATTAGCCGGGAGGAAACCATTCAAGAGATACTTGATAAAGGTGGATCTATAGTTAGGGGTTTCGTCAACCAATGCATCTCAGGAACCTGGGGGTCCGGACGTGGAGGCCCAGTGGTATGATGGCTTACCCACAGGTCGTTGTCATCATCTGGGGTGATAGGAGAAATGACTCGACGATGTGCCACATGTATAATCAAATCATCCAGCTCAGGTTCTTCAAGTGATGCAGCCAAGCCGGCCAAGGCATCCGCTTGACTGTTTCGAGATCAAGGGACATGAGTAACTTCTGGTTGAGATGGAAACAGAGCCATTAGCTGGAGTGTGCGCTCGAACAATGGTACAAAATCTAGCTTCCTAATGATGTAGTCACCATTTATTTTCTTGATGACTAGTTCAAAGTCCCTGTTCACATGTAAATGGGGCACATCAATCTCGAGGGCCAGCTCGAGACCCGTGATGTGGGCCTGATACTTTGCATCATTGTTGGTGAAGCCTTACGACAACATGAATGAGTATGGTAGGATGGTTTGTGCCGGGGTAATAAAGACAACACCCAGGCCTACTCTGTTGAGTCTAGGATCCTTGAGCCTCCTGCCAGTGGGGATCCAGGAGGAACCTTCAAAGTGAATCTGTCAACATGGGATGGAAGGATCTACTGAGAGTATTTCATCATCTGGAAAATCTAGCTCCAAGGACTAGTCCGCGGGGGTTGGATGGGTAGAAAGAAAATCTGCCAATGCTTTCCCCATGATATCTTTTTTATGGACGAACCTGACATCGAACTACTGACATATTGCTGCCCACCATGCTAGATGACTGGTCACCATGGGGAGGTTTAGAATATACTTCAGCGGGTCTACCCAAGACACCAACTGTACCTCATGGTGGTTCAAGAAGTGTCAAAAAAAAATTTATTGTGAATAACAGCATATGGAATCTCTTTTCGATGGGGGGTATCTGGTCTCCTTAACGATGATAATACGAATGAGGTAGTAGAGGATATTTTCTATCCCCCCATTGTTCTTCTGGGTGAAGAGGGCACCAAGACATAGTTTCAGGCCAGTCACGTATAGGATCGGGGGCTTTCTGGAGGCGGGTGGCATCAAGATCGGAGGCTAGAACAGATACTAATTTATTTCCTCCAATGTGGTCTAGAAGTCTTTATCCCATTCATAGGCAGAGCCTTTCTTAATGAGCCAAGAAAAGGACTTACACATGCCGGCCAGATTCACAATTAATCAGCGTATGTAGGCTAAGTGGCATTGGAAAGCTCGATGTTCCCAAATATTGCCTGGGGGAGGCATCTAGATGATGGCCTTGATCTTCTATTGGTCAATCTTGATACCCCGATATCTGAAAACAAAGCCACAGAACATTCTATAGGTGACCCCAAAGTCACATTTTAGCGGGTTCGTTTTTAGTTGGCAGGAATGGAGGATTCCGTACACTTTCTCAAGGTCTTTTAGATGGTCCTGGAGCTGGTGAGATTTGACCACCAGATCATCCACATATAATTTCACTAATGTCCCAAGGACTGTCTTGAATATGCGATGCATGGCCCACTGATAGGTGGCACATGAATTCTTTAAGCCAAATGTCATGACCTGGTAACAAAACAAACCTTGTGGCACCCGGAAAGATGCAGAATCCTCATCCTCAGGGGACATCTAGAACTGATTATATCCAGAGTACCCGTCCATAATGGAAAGGGATTGGAACCCATATGTATAATCGATCAACAATTATGTCATTGGAAGGGGAGAATCATCTTTTGGGAACTGACGGTTGAGATCTCAGAAGTCGATGTAGACTCTGATCTGTCTATTCTTCTTCTTAATAGGCACAATGCTGGCAAAAAATATGGGGTACTAGACCTCCACGATGAAGTTGGATCTGATGAACTGGTCAACTTCAGCCTTGACCATGGCACAGTGAGAAGGGTGCATCCTTCTAAGAGGATGCTTGAACCCGCGATGATTTGTCGGAAGACTGAGGCGGTGGAAAGCTACCTGAGGATCTTTCCCTGGCATCTCGTTGTATCTCTAGGTGAATACATCAGAATGCTATTTCAGTAAATACACATACCATTGTTTCTCCTCAGGTGGCATGGTGGCACTGATCAATGTGGGTCTCAAAAATGCCTCGCTACCAAGGTTCTCCTATACTAGTTCATCGACTGTGGTGGAGATTCCCTCTTCAAATTCAAGGGTAGCGTCCTCCAGATCCTTTTTTTTACTTGTAGAGGAGGGATCCCTAGAAGGAGAAGCTTCCGATGGGTCAACAGACTCTAACGGGAGGCTGGTACCAGCCTGAGTTGTAGTGGTCACTACATCTGGAGATTCTGGTACTGTTGAAACCATAATAATGAAGGATGTCGACCTGATCCCATCTGGTCTTCCACCCAAATGGACACACTTGATGATATCAAAGAAATAGTGGCATGTCGGCTTGATCCAGTTAATTCTAGAATAGAAAAACAGAAAAGTATTATGTACTGTTGTTGCCATGGGTTTAACATCCCAATACCTTACAGGGGTAGGAGGCTCCAGAATCACCTGAGCCTGATTTGTGTAGAAGGAAGAGGTGATCTTCTGCTGTCTCTTAGACATGGGAATATTCTTCCCCCTTCATACTAGAGACAACAAAACATTGCCCCATTTCGGGGGTCTTGTCCTCCAATCGATGGATCAAAAAGATGTAGGCATCATTCAGACCTTCTTAGGGGTCGGTTGCGACCGTGACGGGCTCAACTTTACTTGAATGAATCTGTTTATCCTAGATCTTGTAATAGTCATCATCCAGATAGTGGGATTTACATGAGTCTAAAGGAGACACGTCACGTTGGAGTACGCCTGCTCGACCATTGAGGGAGTACTTGAGGCATTGGTGATACAATGAGGGTTCCGTCGTGTGCAGGTGGAGCCATGGTCTACCCATCAATGCATTGTATGTGGTGTCCTGGGAGACAACCATAAACTTGGTGCTGGAAACTAGGCCACCAAAATGGGTCTTCAAACGAATCTTCCATACTAGGGTCTTTTCTATCCTGTCATATCCCTGAAATCTTAAATCAGAGGGAGTCAGGTCATCTTCGGATAACCCCAGCTTCCATAGTGTCTTCATCAGGATAAGGTTAATCCGGGAGCTGGTGTCAACAAGATAGTGGCAGACCTCTACGCCATTAAATTTTCCAGTGATGTAAAGTGGGTGGATATTCCCTTGTATGGAAGAGCCTTCATCTTCTCTAGAGAATGAAATGATGGCCTAACATTCAGCGTTCTCGACCTCTTCAGAATGAGAAGCTTCTTATAGCTGCTACCTCCATCTCAAAATCAAGGAGGCTTATTAAAGCCTTAGTGAGGGCCTCACGCATGTTTGGTGATAGGATAAAGTCCTAGGGAATGGAAATCCTTGCTGGGATGCTGACAAGGTGCTTGAGAACATTATACGTTCGTTCTAGGGGTAATTTTCTGCTTACAGGAGGTCGTTCTGTGATAGGAGGCATGGCGGGCCTTGTTGGATGGGCTAGCGGCTGACTGGTGCTAGGCATATTTTGATACACACTAGTCAAAGCTCTCAGAGTAGCTGCCGAATGACAGCCAGATGGATGAGACCAGCCTGTAGCAGGGTGTTTCTAGTCGTGGCATGGATGTGGTGGCACTACCGGATCCAGTAGTATAAAAGGCGGTGAGGGCGGGCCTGATGACACCAAATAAGTAGGCTATGCATTCTAAGATCTGCATTGGGCCTTCTGTCGGGTCTCAGTGGTGTGCACGACCTGGCCGAAAGTTTCAACTAATGTGCCTTGACGACCCACATGGTCACGGCTACGCTGATGTTGGCGTCGGCTGGGGAAGTTGGGGAGGTTCGCATGGCACTTCCTCTCGTCGGGGGTCATATAGGGATTTACCCACTCTATGGTACTAACCGATGCATACCCTTGATTATCACTTCTAGATCCATCCATTACTAGGCAGGTTCTGGGAGGAATCCCCATCTCTGAAGGCATGAATTCACTGAGTGTGTGGGGAAATGGTGGCATTGGCGGGGCGTGTTGCTTTCCATTACATCTATGATGCTTTCTCTTCTAGGAAGAGGCTGACTGAGATGACAATGAAGTAGTGGCAGCTGCAGCCTTTGAAGTATTTGGCTGATTCAGGAATGCATGAATGATACCATGGGCACGAGGAACCGTTTTGTAATACATCCAGTCATCATACTTCTGGGACTCACGGTTAGAAACCTGCTTCCACTCGCCATCACTGTCGATGCTGTTATCTGGCCTTATGAAGACACCTGCCACTTGTGTCAGGGCCGGGCCCAGACCAAGTATGTTGTTATCGATATGGTCTGGAATCTAGTCTTTGAACACATTTCACTGCTTGAGAGTGTTCCCCGGGATCTGATAATAGGGGTAGTAGTTGGGGAGATCAGTGAGGTTCACCTCTTCTGGCCTTCTTCACTCATGAAAATACAAAATCCCTTGTTCCAAGGCACATTGGAAATAGTCGAGGACCTGATTCTCATTGAACGAGTAGGTCCAGTTTCATCTGTCCGGAAAGGGGGACCTTGGAACCTGGCCTTAACGAGGGGCTAGAGGAGCTTGTCGAGGAGGCAGAGCATAGTTGTCCCACCGAGGTGGTGGAAGCACATTTTGTGGGGGAACCTACCAATTATGAATAAACCACTTCTGGGTTGGAGGCTGCGCCTGTGATAGTGGGCCTCTACGAGGCTGGGGAGGTGGCTCCGCAAGTAATAATTAAAGCTGTCTGGGAGCCTCTATTTGGGCCACCATGGTGGGCTCGGCTCTAGTATCCCTCCTTACAAGAATTATAGGGGGAGACAGACATGCCTAGAAATCATGTTGCAGGGCTTCTCCCAGGCACTGGGCCTTATCGAAGAAGTCTTGAAATCCCCCATGGTTGTTTTGGGTGATCAGAGAGGGAACCAGTTCCATCTTAACATTGTCAACACACATCGTCAGTAATTTATCCCGAGTCAGTGGCATGTAAAGGGAGTATGTATGTGTATTCCACTGGGTGATGAAGTCCGCGACATGCTCATTTGGCCTCTGTTTTCACTTGAAGTGGTCTGTGATGCTTGTATTCTATTTGGCGGAGCTGAACTGGTAATTAAATTTCCTCCAAAGGTCCTCCCAGCTAGTTACCGATCCAGTGGGGAGCTGGTTCTACCAGAAAAATGCATTCCCCTCAAATGCTTGCACAAAGCATCAGTGCTTGGCAGCCTCCTACTATGATCGAGTCCCTAACATGGTCCCACACCTTGAGTTGAAGTGGGCCAGGTGCTGCGGCGGGTACCCCGTCACATTTAAGGGGTAGAAGGTGGGATTCCCGAAGCTCAGATATGCTGGAATGACATCCACCAATGCTATATATGGCTTGCCATCAGGCAGGATCTCCACCCGTCATGTTTCTAATGCCTCTAGGCTGGAAATGAGCACTGCAATTAGATCATCTTGGTGGGGGTCCCTATCTTGATGGGGATCCCTAACCATGAACACATTGGCGGGTTCTTCAAAACGGTAAGCAGGCCCAGCGGCTGAAGGAATGACCCTCAGGGTGGCTGGAGGAGCCTGAGATGGGTCCCTTGGATTGTCGTGTAATTCGGGAGTGTTTGAAGAGACATATCGTGCCCAATTTCCATAATTTCCAGTCTCAGTCCTGTCTGTAGGGGCATGACGGTCAGGGTCACATGAAGGCATCTCGTCAAGGGGAAGTTTTTCTTGCCCATGTTCCCATGTCATAGGATCACCGTAGTCATGTAGTCGATCTATAGTGTGTTCATCTAGGAGTTCATCAACTAACCTTTTCTTCTAGGAATGTTGTCGGCATAATGTGGCCTTCTCAGGGTCTTCCTCCGTCTTCTGCACAGAGGCGGACAGGTCAGAGTGCTTGGCAGCTTTGACGTGCTCTTTACCCTTACCCAAATTCCGACGGAGTACCAATGCCTCGGTGGGAACAGGGAGACCTAGTTGGTTACTCTACTAATGAGTAACCCTCCTTAATGGGTCCAATAGTGGTGGAACTCCCTCAGGGGGTAAGTCCCCCTCAAGAAGCTACAAATCATCCTCCCCGTCCACTATGTCTTCCATGTTGACCGTGACCCTTCCTGGGGGCATGTCCTCGATATTTCCTAGCAGGTCAGGCTGCTGTTGGATAGGAATGAAGAGGTGGGAATCATACTGCCCCCATCCAGGGACTTGCACATGGGGGGAAGCCTCCTTAATGATCTTTCAGAGTAACTTTAAACTTCAAATGCATTTCTCTTTGAGGGCTTTATGGCGGCCTGGTGACTCGGGGTGCTGATCCACAGGGAGTGCAACAAGATCGACTAGATGAGATTTCTCACCAATGTATTCAAAATTTTCTTGGCCCCTGGGATAAACCACTCGCTGATGAAGAAGGAGAATGTGTGTCACCCAAAGGGTTTGGAGAAAACATTCAACCTCCTCTGGGGTGAGGGATTCTGGCACGAAAATATTCAGTACTGCCATGGGCCAGTACGTCTCGTGTAAGTGGACCACCGCAACGATGTTTTATAAGCTCCTTGGCTCGGATTCATGGTGTAGACCTTGATTGACCCATGAGTCAACAGGGGATTGCTGAGGAACTGGCAACGGTACTGAGGCAGACTGCTGGGATGATAGGTTGGCCGGTGGATAGTACGGCGAGCAGGCTAATTGGCCCCTAAATCTCAAGCTGCCCTCTGATGGGTTTAGCGACCTGTCCTCTACGTTGCGATAAGATGGGCTGATGTCCACAGTACATTGCCCTGAGGATAGGGCTTCTGGCGATAGTCCGCACTGCTGCTCGCCCGCCATTGGTCTTCAAAATAGCTCTCTGTGATCTCTGGTCTAAGTAGAGAGTACTTCTAGTGACGACAGTGGTGATTGCATGACCGTAAACTGCGGGGTCCCTAGGTTTTCATCCTCTTGGATATACCTACCAAGGGAGGTGGAAATCCTATGGATCACACATTCCGGGAACAATAGGCGGATGCGCCTCATTCCCGCCCTAGCCCTTGACTCGGATGAGCGAGAGGAGGGTTCCCGTGCTGAGTCATATTCCACTTCAGAGTCTGAGAAGCAGTCTAGTTTGATCTCCATCTGGACCATCCTATAATTTTTCTTATAGAGGCGACGACTAGCCTTTCTGGCCCTAGGTGGATCCTCGGGACAGGGCTGATATTTGACACAAGGTCCTTCAGTTGCACTGGTGCTGAGGCGGAGAGGGTTTCCACCTGAGTAAGCCGAGGTGCGAGGATCACCATGACAAATGTCAAAGGGGTCATGGTATGGACGTCTAGGGATAGCACTGGAGTGGGAAAGACCTCCGCTTGAACTCTAAGGAGCATGGAGAAGACCTCCATGCTCGTTTCCCCTGGTGGCCTCAGTATGAGGAGGGTCCTTGTACTGGGCTAGCTGAGCACAGGTAGGACCTCCATGCTGGGCGCCGGTGAGGTGAGGCTGGCCTTCACCCCTCTAGTTTATGAGGGTAGGAGGACCTCTACTAGCTAATTAGTGGATGCGGTGAGGATCCCCATGTTGGAGAGAGAACGAATCTGCAACGGTCGTACTCAGACGGTCGGTGGCAGGAGGAATGACCCCATACCCGATGTAATAGGCATGAGGGAGACCCTCGCACCGAGTGTCACTGTTTCGGGGAAGGCCCTCATTGGGGTTGATGGTGGCATGGGTCAGACCACCATGTCGATCCTCGAAGCGGAGAAAGGCTTGTGCTCTCCATGGTAATGGTATGGGGAGGACCTCTGTATTGGGTGACATCGCTGCGGGTTAGTTTGCGGCGGCTACTGCCTATATCAGTGACCACGAGAGTCAACCCAGCCTACCCATGGGGTCGTTGGGGGATCGATACTGGTTGAAAGTATATGCACCCCTACTAAAAGTATTTAGGGAACTGATGATATGAATCGGCGGTGGCTCGGGCCACAGTAGTCATCGACGTTGATGCCCCTTGGCTAGCGTCCTTAGCTTGCGCACGACACTGGCGTCAGGTCAGATGAACAAGAGCTGGAGGTGCAGGTATGTGGCTTACCTGCTCCTCATCCAGCAAGTCTAGACAGTGGTACTGATGCGGCGAGGGGGATCCCTCACTGGGAGCCTCTGGAATGAGAATCTGACTGTGCTAGGATGGACGTCACCTACCTCGTCAGCGTAAGGAATGGAGTCGTCAAAGAATTCCGGGGAGAGGCTCCCGACATTATTATATGTCGGCAGAGGAGAAACGGCTCCCTGGTGGCCCTCGGGGGCAGTGTTGGCGACGAGGCGCAGATGCCTCCAGATCCAGGCAGGCCATATCCCGAGTCGAGATTATGCCCTTCTCCTCTTAATGATGCACGAGGTCTTTGATGACCCTACGATGAATAAAATCAGACTTGGAGATGGAGCGTGGGAACCCATGGGCCATGGTTGTAGAGGTTGTTGCAGAAGTGGTGGAGCTTTGCGGGACTACCACCTTGGTAGTTCCCCTACCCCTATGTCGGTGTGCAAGAAGTGATCGTGTCCCCGGTGCAGCAACCTGATTCCTGAGGATCAGGGAGATTAAATCGTCAGTTCTAAAAGAAAAAGGATTCGACGACAAATGCCCCAGAGCCATTCCATCTCCCATGATGAATAATATGGATCCACGTTGACACATCACAGAATGGGATGTCCAATGTTATGCTACCCCAACATCTGATGAGTTTCACATCAGGCATGGTAACGTTTTGGCGGGACCCGGAACTGGATAACTGGATCCGATGAAACTCCAATACACTGATTCCTCGAGCACTAATAATATCTATATTGAGGAGAATAATTTCATGTTGGGTTCACATTTTCAGCTTCCGACGCTTTCACCGGGGCACGCGCGTCCGTCTCTTTTTGGGACAAAAGGCACAGTTTTGTTGCCCTGCATTGTCTCTTTCCAAAGGCGGGTGACATCCGTCACTTTTTTAGGGATGTTTGATCCTTGATCGAAAAAGGATGATGGGATATTGGTTCCTCCTTCTAGGGATTACTCCTCCAAACTCTTCTCCTAGTTGGGGTCTCCCTTATAAATTTAAGACGTTGTTCGCGAAACTCTTCCAAACGCCATCTCTTCATGGACACCAGTTAATTACGATGCTTCTGTTGGGACATTCCAAGAGATCTGGTTACGGTAGTAGCCTTCAGTTAGGGGAGGACTCATGTTGGACATCACTGGCAAGTCTGGACCCTGGGACACTGGAGAGTGTGGGTTTCTTACCCTTATTATAGGGCTTCTCGAGGGTGCGGAAGCCTGAGGGATCACGCATCGAATGAAAGGAATTATATTCCATAGGAATGTTTATGAGGTTTTCCTCAGCTTCTCATGTTTAACATGGGGAATACCGCAAGTTTAACGTCATGCTGAGATGGACAAGAATGATTAGAACACTGGCTACAGTGGATTAGATGGGTGAAACCCTTAGAGGGAACACTAATATAGGTGGGTTGACATGACCTCAACGGGATGTGGCGGCCCAAGTAAGAATCAAGATGGATGACGTAGCAGTTTTATGAAGTGGATGGTGAATGGGTTGAAACCATGATGAGGACGATGATGGTTTTGGGATTGATCCTCGAAGGGGTCTCCTACGTATCCTCGTGGCACCTAATCAAAGTCCACGTAGATAATCTAACGCAGGCTTAATTCCAATTGAGATTTTTAATATCTTATCACTGGATAGGGTCACAACAGCTTTCCGCTGGATAAGAATGTCAATGTCTTACTTCTGAATATGATCAGAGTGGCATACCACTGATTGAGTTCCCAATGGGTTAACTCTAGATGGGGTCGAACCAACGTGAAGATAGTCGGGACGACCGGTGGATGGTGGGATTAAACATCAGGGAGGATTCATACGTACCCCACCTTGGAAAGGATCAAAGACCACGTATTTTTGGGTGGTGTTTAGTGGGAAAAAACTTACTGATGACTGGGGAAACAACGGCTTACCGCGGATTGGGGTCAACAGTTGAACATCATAAAAGATGGGGGTCAGCCGACGTGAAGGTGGTCTGAGCAATCAGGTGTTGGGCTTGAACCTCATGGAGGTATCCAACATACCCTTCCTTGGAAATGATAAAATTCCATGTAGTTCATGAGGGGTTATTTGGTTCATACACTCTTAGGTAGCCCAAAGTGTTGGGGAACCAACGTGAAGGGGGTCAGAGCGACCAATGGGTGGTGGGATTTAACCTTGGGGAGGCTTAATACGTACCCTGCCTTAGAAAGGATCGAAGACATCGTAGTTTAGGTGGTTCGGTGAACCGACGTGAAGAAGGTCAGAATGACCGGGGTTGTGGGCTTGAGCCTCATGTAGGGTTCCTACATACCATTCCTTATCAAGGATCAAAGGCAATTAGTTCAGAATGGAATGGGGATTACACTCTAGGATTCCCAAGGTGTTGGGGAACCGACATGAATACGGTCGGGATGACCGGGGTTGTGGGATTGAACCTTGTGGAGGCTTCCTACGTACCTTGCTTTATCAAGGATCAAATACCACATAGTTCAGAATGGCATGGGGATTACACTCTAGGCTACCAAGGGTGGATTTCATGATCGGTGCTTTCTCTAAGCCCACGTGAGTCATGTTCGGTGTGAGAAACAAGAGGCTGTATAGAACGAACTATCACGTCACAAAATGTGCGCCTGTGAGAGGGTAAATGGGGATTACACATGATCACAGCCCAAAGAGGATACAGGGGCTTATGTGTGCTTAGCAACCCGAAGATATTGGGACTTACTCCATGTTGGAGGCCCGGTGGCAACAAATCCCAATAGGATAGGGATTCGGCACTAAAGATAGGAGGACCACCGTTTGACATCACACCCTTTACTGGCATTGGGCACCAGAAAATAAAGTAGGAGCAATGGTTCTACCTCCTACAAGAAAGGCTAGGGGCTTACATCAAGGTGGCCTCCCTTTCCCTGCGTAGGATGCATGGGGGGAAGTAACAGTTTAACATCATGTGCAGAGGATGATGGTGCTTGGCAGTTTCAAATCCCACAGCTCGGACGAAGCGGGTTTACACTACACCCCTAGGACATACATAAATGGTACCCTATGCACCTTGGTGATGATAAGGGATAGGAAACACCATGGATAGGGGGTGTCGAGAGGTGATCCTATTGGGTGTCCACGTTAGCATTGCTATGAGAAGAAGCAATAGCCGTTAGTGTACCTATGCGAAGAAACATGAAGAGGAGAAACACAATGGGATGTGGCATCCAGGGTACTTTGTAGTTGCTTAGTGCGAACATAGGAGGTTCCACAGGAGAGGTTTTTGAAGAGAAAAGGGGTTTACAAGTAGAGGCCTCGTAGAGCTCTGGTTCTCCAAGCAAGGGAAGGGATTCTTGAAGGTGCGGGCTTAGCGAAGTTAAGTGGCCTAGCCAAGGAAAATGGAATAGGTTCATAGAAGAGGTGCTTTGAGAAGTGGAATGGAATTCGAGAATCAAACCCCTACGAAGCATGGGTACCTCGCTAAGTAAGGTCCTGTGAAGCAATGTGCTTCACAAGGCATAGTGACTCGACCTTAGTAGTTGATTCACGTGTGAATGGGGGGGGTGCTTTGCAAATCATGAACACTCCACGATGACCTGAGTCCCAGTGAGGATCTCATTCTTTCGCAAAGTCCAGTGGGATTCATGAAAGGAATCCCTCTTGAAAGAGCGGGTGAAAACAAGGAAAAGGGGAGGAAATTCGAGGAGAAAAAGTACCTTGAGAAGGTCATGGTTCGTAGAACCAAAAGTGCTTCGTGATTTGAGAGCCGAGAAGGGGAAAGGTTAGATGATCCGGGCTTTGGGCCTGGGGGGAGGCTGGTATTTATAGGAAAGAGGCTCCTCAAAGTAGCGTTTGCTCTGTGTGAAGATAGATTCCACTCTTCGGCGGGCTCATGAACGTCAAAGGGGCTCACAATGCATCCTACCTCCTTGCTTTGCGGTGGGATCCTGAATTTCAAAGGGGATATCAGAGCATCATGCCTCTTCACTTTGTTGAGGGCTCATGAATGTCAAAGGGGTTGGAGGAGAATCCTGCCTCCTCGCTTCGCGGATGGCCCAAGAACGTCAAATCGACTTGCAGAGCATCCGACCTCTGTGCTTCGCGGCAGGCTCGCGGGGTCATGGAACTCCATGAAAGATCTTCGTGAGGCAGCTTTGGGCACATTCTTATTATCCTTCTCCCTTCTGATTTTTTCTACCAACACCTGTCTTGGAGATATTTTCCCTTGAAATAGTTCTTTTTACATGATATATCTTAACAACCATTTAAATAAAAGAAAAATTTAAGCTAGATATCATTGAAAAGTATTATTTATTCCTATTTAGATTTTTATCATTATTATTGAGTTGAGTTGTTTAATTAAAATTGTATATTCTAGAAATTTATTTCAATTGACTTATTTCTAGATAATATACCCATAGTGATTGACACTAATTTTACATACTAATATTCCTGGTATTTTTCTGGGCCAACATTTATGTATTATTTTCTATGCATATTTACTGTGAGATACTTGGGACATCTAAAACTATCATAAAATTCATTGAGATATTTTTTATGCTATTATTAAACTGATGAAAATTGAAAATGATTAAGGAAATATTTTTTGATCCCTTTCTTCAAAAACCAACAAGTATATCTCTTATTATTAGCCGATAGTATCCATGAATAACCTTATTAGGATAGACCTCTTTCAATAATTATACCCCTTCCTACCCTACTCTTGTAACTATGTAGGAGTTTATTTTTAAAAATTGCATGTGAGTTTTAATCTCTTATGGACCGGGGATGTTGATAATGAGGATACATACAATGAAATTTTCACCAAATTTTTAGGACTTCTTTCATGATTACTTTTGTAATTTTCTACACTTTCCCAGATCCTTTGAAAAAATTTCTTTTGTATTAGGAAGGTAAAAAATATCTATTACCAGACTGATGAATCCTATAATAGATCTAATATTTTTATGTGATATATATAAGATCTATCATTGAAGTTTTTTAAAAAAATAAATAAAACAGAAGATAAAGGATAGTGGTACATTCTTGGCACTTACTTGATATAATCATGGATCAAATTTGATATATTGGAGAAGAAGATAAATTATTTCTAGATGGATTTAATTCATTTCAGAGTTCATGATATTCATGTATTTTATATTAGATCATAAACTCTCCATTGAGCTTAATTTTTATCAGTTTCCCACCTTCCCATAGCCTTAGACACATTTAAACCCTTATTCAAAATCCCTTATCATTAATTTATTATTTTTATTTATAAAGTGGAGATTTTAGAACCAAAATAAGATTATGTTTAGGAAAATTAATTCAGGTTATGAGCATAAATCTAGTTACATTTTACCATGATAGGTGAGGGAAAATTTTGTATGAGGTAAATTGAAGATGGGTATAGAATACAAGGAGTAGTTATGAAAATGTAATTAAGTGTAGAAATGTCTAAATAATGAAAATTAATGTGATGCATGACTAATTTTATATACAATATCAATTTTTGAAGACATTATTTTTCAGTTTATACTTAGTTTTATTTTTTGGTTGTAATGAACATTTCATTCTTTAAAAATAGTTTCATTTGAAATACTTACTATGATGATTTTTTAGGACATGAAATTGTTCAACTATAGGAGAATTTGATATATTCAACTTATTTACACATTTTTTATATAATTATCTAAGTATTAATAAACATTTATCTTATAATGTATCGGGTATTGGTATGATTTTATAGGAATTTGGAATTTTAGACTCAGAACAATATTTTCTGAAAATTGGAAAAACTGATTTATATGTCATGAAACAGGATTATGATGTGTAACCCTCATTAATAGAATATTTACATACTAAATGGAATCATGTGAGTATTTAAATGTCATGAATCCATTACACAACATGTAAACATATTACATATTGTGAGATTTTCAAAATCAAAATCCTACTGGAATTGATTGATGTGAAATTCAAGACATGAATCACATACATGATGTGAAAAATTTTAGTTCTCAACGCATTAAAGTTATAAACCAAGGATCCATTAAGATTTAATATTTTTTATAGAAGAAATTGGATCTCCATTACATGGAGTAAACACCACTTATATTTCAAGTACATGTCAAGAGAGAAGCTACTTAATGCCATTACATGAGGAGAATAATTTATAGATCATGAATTTTTTGTGATAATATATATTATATCCCCCTCACTACGTAAAAATGTTCAGAAACCCATTTTTTTCTTCTATTTTTATTTTTTTAATTCCATTTTAATTCCCATTTGTCTCTACTACTTTCATTTATTATTTTCAGTATTTTTTTGTTTCCTCTTTTGATTCTAAGATTCATTTGTCATTCCTTATTGTTTGGATGTTATGATTTAAATCCTAATTGATATGAATCTTAAATTTCCAGTTCTTTCTTCATTATATCCTCATTTATGTTATAATTTAATTAATTTGATATAATTTCAATTATGATTTTCTTGTTTTTGAATTATTTAATGATTATTCAATATATGATTCCTTCCTTCTTGTTTTTATTTAACAAATTTCATGTGTAGAAAATGTAATTTAGGTTAGGGGTGGAGAGTAGGGGTGGTTTGAACATAATTATTATCTAAAATTAAAACTTAGAAACCCTATGGATAGTAACCAGGTTTAGAAAAATTTTCAATATCATTCGATTTCACCTACTCTAACCATTAGAGGGTTAATTGAATGACCATAGCATGGTTGGAGTTGATAAGGATAGTACATATAGGTTGTGATGTTTTCTACCACGAATCCAAGAATCTTATTCTTAGTTTGTCAACTACTCTATCCCAATGAATAGTTTCCATCTTGAGTTGATCTATTTTGTTGGACCATTATCATTTTGAGTCCTTTCCACTACATTTCAGCGGATACCATAAGTCCATCTCAATTATGATCCACGATTATCCTTTGCATATACCATGAAATTGACCTCAAAATGTTCATTTAGTTTATCAAATTCAACCCAAATATACTTTTAGTGAGAAATAATACTCAAAAGTTTCTTACCACTATATTTTTATTCTGCATGTTGTCTCTACCGGTTCGACCACAGACTGCCACTTTCTACACCTTAGTATCTGAGTGTTGCCTATGATATAAATTTAAAATATGATCACATTGAAAGGATTTAATGATACCTTATAGGAAAATCAATCATCTAATAATAACATACCATGCACAATGTGCATCACGAAAAACCCATATTCCTATGCCACATCTCTAGATAGTAACCAACTAGTTTAACAGAGCCATTATAACATGAATGTCATGTATTATACCACAATCCATCACATCGCAAACTCAAAAACTCTATAATAATCCATAGGATGCTATATTTTAAGATACATAGGTGGTAAATCACAACAATCCCTAATAGTCCTCTATACACATATATGGGAAAGGCAAAGATAATGCCCACTGGAACATAATTCTACCAGAAGAAGATAATAGAGACTAAGGGGGTGGTTGGACATCCATTCCTCACCTACCTGAATATTGTGGAAGACACCATCACAAAGTCCACTAGCTGTCAACCTCCCAACCTAAATGGGTGATGTAGTGTAAGAAATAACATATAATATAAGATAGAATATATCTCACAACCACATTGTGGGAATTAACACAGTCTTAGGATCAACTGTAACTATAATCTCTTAGAAAACCATATTCCATCATTATGATATAGATATTTTAAAAGAAAATATTCATTCCAAAACATTAATTTAATTAATTATTTCATTTTAACATTTCAATTTAAATTAATGAATTCATTATCCATTAATTAATATTATTCCATTTATATTTAATTAACCACCAAGTGAATTTCATGCCCCATGAAAAATTAAACTAATTCCATGGTTCCATATGATTACTAACATTTTCATTCCATTCATGATCAAACCCTGGATTCAAATCATTTATTATTTATTATCATTCCATAATTCAATGTAAAATAGGAAACATCCAAAGAAAACATAAAATAGATTCATAAACCAATAACAACTTTATACATCAAGAAGTGGGAAAGGTAATGTAGGTAAACCAAAAACATGAAAATCCTTCCTTTAAAGTATAATATATCAAGAAAGCATCCATCTTTTAGAAAAATAATTGAAAATCCCTACTTCATCTCGTTCCATTAATCATAGTTCCATGACCGTCTTGAAAATGAATATAACTATGAATCCCTCTATACAAGGAACAACTGTATCCACAAACTCAAACCTCCCCACCCATATCTAACTGAAGCATCAACCATCATGAGATCACATCATATCACATAGAATAACTCACATAACAGAAATAAAAAAATCAATCAAGGGTACAACAAACAAGGCAACAGTTCATTTAAGCCTTATAAACCAAGGCATCCAACCTTTATAAGAAAAAAGTCATGATAAATACTAAAATTTTATCTTTATCAAACAACTAATTCAATAACATAATGAATAAATAAAACATTTACCATACGATACAACTATGGGTAACATAAGACATTAGAGAAAAATTTTATTTAATTATATAAACATGCTTTCAGGAATAACATCCTATTTCAACTAACATTATGGAAGAAAAATCTATTAACCAAAATATTTATTATTATTAATAAGAATCATAACCATCTTATTTTTACTTAATAACTTACATTAATGTATATAAGAACACATTTAATTAATATTTAATCATTCATAATTTTATTTCAATCTAATAATAAAAATAGAGGGATTAAATAATCATTTCTCTTTAACTGTTTAGCTATTAAAATTTTCATATTTATGTTACTAACCATTTACATAAAATTAAAATACTAAACCCAAGAATAATAATCATCCAAATAAATTTATAAACATAGATAACACACTATCTAGTAAAAAAATATGAAAACTTTTATCAACGTGGAAACACATGAGATCACTACATCCACAAACCAAGGTCATTATTTAATATGGTGAAATCATTAATAAGGTTAATTCTACCATTATTTATAGTGATTGAACTTTATTGATTTAGAATTTCACATGAAAACAAGGTTAGTAAATGAATCCACACCCTCATATATTTAATCATTATTGATCAAGAATTAAAAAACAATAATAAACCTCTGATCACCTCTCCTACAAGGAAAATATAGACCCATAATAATTCCACACCATGATCATAAAAACAAACATCAAATAAATCCATGTGAACATTATAGATCAACTTCCATAGCATGGAAATATAAAATATGGGGAAATAAAATTTATTAGAGAAGAAAATATGATAGAAAAATAGAAAACACACCACAAATCACCAAAGATATAATTTGGGAAGATATTGATTAATCCATATTGAAATATCTTAAAAACCCATTAAGAAGAATCTATATCCACCTAGACTTGAGGGAAAATTATAAGGTTTCTAAAAAAATCATTGCGGTTATAGATTTATATCTATTATACTAGACACAAATTTCCACCATGAATGGACAACGTTTTTAAGTCACATAAAAAAACACAAAACCTCAATTAAATAACCCTAGACCAATTCCCATCATAACCTCTAGATTCACATCATGAGATATTTGTGATATATTCAATGAATTTGGTTCTCTACCCTTTTATGTCTTGAGCTAATGGCTCACATACTAAATCACAACATATGAATTCCACATATTAGGAAATAGATTCATATTTATTCCATGAACCAAACTCTCATGTCGTGAAGTGCAGATAACATTATTAACTTCTACAACTACTAAATTTCAACCCCAAAATTAGTTGAACCTACTATTGGCCTTCTTTAAACACCATGATATTAAGATATATAAAAAGTAATCAAATATATTTGATCTGGCATCATAAAAAATGACCCAATTAAATTAGTGGAGAGTCACTACATCAATATATTATGGATATATTAAAAAGTGTAGAGAACAATATCCCCTTTTTAGAAGTTATCTGAAAAATCACAAGGTATGAAAGATTTATCAAAGACATGTGCACTAATAATAAGTGATTTAATGGTCATTATGAGATAAATTGTGTAGTAATATATCTTTCCTTGTCAGCCCATAAATACCTTAGAAATATCAAGATCCAGGTACATTCATTATTAATTGAACCATTATGTATATAACATTTT
Source organism: Viscum album (assembly GCA_963277665.1). Lineage (NCBI taxonomy): Eukaryota > Viridiplantae > Streptophyta > Magnoliopsida > Santalales > Viscaceae > Viscum > Viscum album. The sequence goes on along the minus strand of OY728153.1, from coordinate 1,082,842,987 downwards.
CAAGCTCACAATGTGATTTAGCAACATAAATTAATGTAATTCCTTCGTTGTATAGTTATTAACTATAGATAGGATAGCTCAAATCTATTTGATTTGTTGTACATCATGCTAACCAGAACACTGCATAAACATTTAGAGTTTTATAATATGATCAGTAAAAATGAAATGATTTTATTACACTATTGAATTCTATATTATAAACATGGATGAAGAAATAGATAATGTTCTCTCCTCTATCATTTTACATAATACATTTCTCAATACTTATACAATAATAATAAATATAAAAGAGGAAACTATTTCAATGAATTTTTAATATTAGACTTTGAATTTTAATATTCATGATTCACTAAAATACCCCCATGATGATAAAATTGTGTTTACAATGAAAAATTTTGAGTTTCCATGTATTTTAAAAAAATTAATATATTTTATGACATAATTTGATTAGGAAAAGCTATATAAACACCTTATTTTATGATTAATTCGGTTTTGAAAATGAATTAAATCAAGAAAAAAACAATTTAGGATGAAATCTATTTTTATGATAATTGTTTTCATGAATTACTCAAAACTTATATTAAAATTTCCCCGATACATTAGTAGGATGGAATCCTAGATAATAATAAGTTTTAAAAAATGTTAGAAAACTTCCCTAAAATGTAACTAAAGATTCATCCCACAAAACAAATGTATGTTTTTCTTGAAATAACCCATAAGTAATATTATCAAAAAAAAATTAATAGTGAATAGAGAACACATACTATGTGATATTTATAAAAAAACATTAGGGAAATATACATGATAATACGATAAATCCCAAGTACATTACGTACTACCAGTATACACAGGGTTCTGCTTGAAATAGAGTGAAAATTTAGGAGGTATCCCTAAATAAGGCTGAACCTAACCCTCATGGATGTTTTAAAAAATGATGTATAAATAATTTTGAGTTATTATCATATAACCTATATTAGAAACCCACTAGATCATTCTCATTAAGGTTTTCCCAAACAAAACTATATATAAAATTGTACAAAATGTGAATAATGAGTTGTTTCCAACAATAATTTAGAATAATCATAGGGTATTAATTCACTACCATAAATTGAACCAATTCACCCCATAAGACCACTTCCCCTTCCCATTGAGGGAATATTTTTCAATTTTTTCTTAAAATATTAGAAATTATTTTAGAAATATTCATTAAAGAAAAATTTTCTCTTAAACAAATAAAAAATATAATTTATGGTAGATAAAGAAAATTTTTCAGAGAAAATAATGAATAATGATGATATTGATGTGGAAAATGCCATAAATTTGGTGATATCTACTCTTCCTTACACCACCAATTTGAGAAATATCTGATAATTGATAGGTGATGCTTGATTTTATATAAGTAGATTTTTAGAAATTAGAATGTTTTTTTTCAAATTACTAACCCACTCAAGAAGGAAACTATATTTTTATTTATTTATTCCTACATGCTAGAATCATATAATATAAAAAGATATACTAACCATAGCCCCAGAATCTATCCAATAAAATTGGATGAACCCTTTTTGATAATGTGTCATGCATCCAAAACGGTATTAGGAGATGAACTATCCCATAATGTTTATGAGCACCTAGAAGTGATATACTTTCATTCTTAGATCATATAAACAAACCAAATAAATTATATAAGATCATAAAATGACATCTTGTAAATTTTTGTTACTTTTAAGAAATTTTGATCTTATATATTAGTTAATAAAATAATTTTTTTATTCCGATCATGCATCATTGATATCAAGGATAATAACAGATATGAAAATATGGTTATATACCACATGAGTAGATTATTTCATAATAGTGAGGTATAAATACCCATTTAGATGACCTTTTATGATTCCCTTCCATGTGAGAAACTATAAAAGACATCCAAGGGCCATTATATGATGAACTATTAAATTTTTTTGCAACATCAATGGAAACCATTCTATACTCTGTATCATACTGATAAATAAAAATTTTAGGGAGAGTATTATATCTAGGAGGATACTTACTTATGGAATATTTGTAATGACCATGTAATTTAGAGATGAATCCTTGAGGAAGTGGTTAATTATGTGGTCATTGTTATACACATTCATGTGTATTCCATTTCATAACTTTTAGAAATAAAATTATGATTATAAATAATTTTATTTTTTTCCTTTAATTTTTATTTATTCACCTAAATTATATATAACATTTTCAAACTATCAACTAATTAGAAGAGTTTCCAAAAGACATGAAATACCCAAATAATCATTTTTGAAGTATTTTATAAAAAAGGATTATATTTTATGTGTTCATTTCCAATCTCATTTGGTGTAACCTTTGTCTTATTAATAGGGTACTATACTACTAAATTTATTGAATCATAAGAAACCTAAACTAATGATTTCAGTATTTCAAGTAAGTTTCTAAAATAAAATATTTTTTTAAGATTTTCAATACCCTTTGATATAATCAATGAGTAAGGCACACAATTAAATAACAAGACAATGAACTTCCAAATGAATATATTAGTAGATCATCATAAGAAGTCGACTACATACCACCCCTAAAAAATGGGAAAATAGAGGTATAGAATGGAGAGATTAAGTGTACTATGGAGAAGATTGTATGACCCACCAGAACATAATGGAATGATAAGTTGGAGGATACATTATTTAATACAGACCTACTTATAATACTATTTTTAGAATTAATCTTTATATAATTATATACAGAAAAAACTGAAACTTTCCTATTTAGTTTGTACATAATGATTACTTAGTACTGAAGAAGATGAACCTAGAATTTGGAAAATATTGAGAACAATGGAATTCACAGATGATGGAACTGATAGAACTATGAATTTAAGCTTAAGACAATTCAATATTGTATAAGGATAAGTCTAAATAAAACCATAATAAATATATTTAAAAAATAATATTTGGATTAGGAGGCAAAGTGTTTCTATTCTCTTCAATAATGATGCTCATTCCTGGTAAAATTTATTTAAGTGTAAGAGGCCATATATTGTGACTTAATCTTTCCCATTTGGGACATTTCAGATCAATGGATAAGATTCAAAGAACCAATTTGAGGTGAATTATGAAAAAGTGAAATATTAATATATATATGTATATATAAATAACCAATTTGGGGGTCTAAAATCCCCCAAAATAACATTGAATAAGAAAATACAAGGTTATATTTTTAACTCATATTTATTTAAATACTCACTCTAAAAAATTTAATTTCCTTGATAAATCCATTCTAGTGGTAACTAGAATTATTTCTAATATAAGTTTTGTGGAGAGGTAAAAGTAACACAAATTGTAAATACTTTATCTACATTACCTTATTTTTTCTAGTTCTATTTTACATTTAAAAAATCAAATAGATTCACACTGTATTTTTAGGGATCTATATATATTTATATGATGTTTTGGTTATTGTTTTTTGGAGTGTATCTAGATATGAACACTTGGGAATAATTTTGTCTCCCTTAGGGAAAACACCACTCTTGAGCGGAAGTGGTTCAATGGTTTTGAAATTGTGAGAGTTAAATGATTTGTAACTAGGTTTTTCCATTATCTATAAGGAAATTAGGTTTTAGAACGTGTAAAAGGACTGAAAGTGAAAATACCTTTCTGGAATGGAAATTATAACACATGGTCATTTAAAATTTGAAATTAATTCACGGTAGGTATACCTTTATATAAAATAAACCCTCAAGGATATAAATCAAAATAAATTGATATAAGTCCTTAAAAAATTGGATTAAAATGGTCAATTTTGTTCTCATAATGATGCTTTGATACATTAGGTGTCCGAAATGTGAGTAAATGTTTTCTTATATTTAATAATTCCATTTCGCAATCAAATCTTGGAAAAATATAATAAGATACTAGGTGTTGAAAATTAATTTACTCAAGTAAGAGTATTATTATACCTAGATTAATATGTGGTAAATTTAATTATAATCATTTCATTTGTGTTGTATTAATGATGTTTAAATTACAAATATGTCTTTTGGAACTTAAGATAATGGCATAAATATAAGATCGACTTATTAATGTTTTAATTATATATAAATCTATCTATTTCACTCCTGGAATAATAAGATAAACTTAATTGATTTAAGGTTGTGAGATTAATTCACATTTTAGTCATGGTTATTCAAATAATAGACGAATTTTTTATATTATTATTCTTCTATTTGTGTACTTAATTCTAGACATGACATATCTATTCACATAAAAACATTCATTTTATTCTTTGGTAGTGTAACAGAGTAAGTGAAGGGGAATTATGAGAGGTGAAATTTAATATATTTTTTCTTTGTAATACACTATTTATAACCCCTTAGATCATTTTAAAATCAAGGTTAATAATACATTATTTATACATTGGTTAAATATGAGATTACATTGATAAATGAATTAAATGTTGATATTTAGTTTCTTTTTACAAGCTATACATTTATCTATTAATTTTAAAATTGGATTGTTTAAACGCATTAAATATTGATTTTTCATTATTTAATTCACTAGGAACATAGTTTATAATTCCTTAATTTGAATTGGGATCTACTCTTATGTGAGGGGTCCCTATTCTGTTGAGGTGAAATGGAAACATTAAGAGAGAATCCCATCATAAAATATTATATAATGGTCCTTCTAGATTGCTTTTGAAATGGTCAAATATGTTATCTCAGACTAATATAAGGGTAAACAAAATGGATATGTATCTATATGATGAAATAATTCCCAAAAAGGGTTGTATAAATATCAAAGGAAGAAATTTTAAAAAGTTATTGATTTATAGTGCAATGTTATCCCATCGACCACATGAAGGAACCATATATCATGTCAATCGAATGCAAGAACTCAAACATACTTAATGAAAGGATCATAATCACTCGACCATTGGTTCCTTCACATCCTATCAAAAATACAAAACTCAAGATACCAAAATGATTTATCATAATACTAACCATGCATCTGTAAATCTACTACATAAATACACCAATGTGACCTTGGCCTCTGAACCTACCATTTTCATCTACCGCATCAACCTACAATAATGGTAGTTTCAATATACTGCATGACCCTCTCAATGTATCCATATCCTATCCAATCTTATCAATTCAAGGGGTTGGATGATTGAATTTTTTCATACACCTAACACAATCCCTTCACTCAATAACTAACACTCCTTCCTATCAACCACACATTAATGATCACACAAATTAGAGGATGATATGAAATGAATCAACTGAGGTTGAATATCCTCTAAAAACAAATATAAATATCAAATATGGAAGCTCAAAATTAATTTATTTAGTAAGGTGATGAAAATTGACACCAACACGAATTAATGTAACTGGTGTAGTGACTAAATATAAGCTCAAACACCATTAAAAAAATTTGAGTGAAGGACAACTAGAATAGAGAATAAGCTAGTTGATGTACCTGATTCTTTTAGGTGTAAGTGAAATCAACCGAGGTAATGGTATTTATAGGGGGGATTATCCAAACTTCATTAATACATGATCTTCTACCAATAACGAGGTAGAGAGAGAATCTCTTCCAAGCTTTTTAATTAGGTCAAGGAAAATGATTTTTTTCTTCTTCATATTTTCACCCTATATAGATCCAAATATAGAGGAGGCTACATATTCTCCAAATTTAGAATTTTCAAATATGAATAATATGAAACATCATGGCATTGATAAAATTATAGCACAAGACAATAAGAACTAGAATTGATCAAATGAACACACTAGACTTCTATATATACAATGATGTAGGACATCTAACATGATTTTTGCATACCATTGAGGGGTTGAGCTAACTATTACTCTATTTCATATATAAAAAGTGATCAATAATTCCTTTTAATTTTTTCCTCAGTGTAAATTTAACTAGAACGAGAGCCTATCTTCCTATGTAACATGAGTCCATCCTTTGTAAAATTCGATACCCAAATAGGTCGATCAACTTCCAATTTCACCATGTAAACTTTTTGAAGCCTCATATATAGGGTGTTCAACAAAATGATATAGTAACCCAGCCAAATCTAGATCGATATGTTGATGATCTAGCCTAATTTACCATATATATTTAATATACACACCCTCTCTAAAATCCCAAAGTTAAAGCATAAGTACAAATCATGCGTATCAATTCCAGAATCATTTTACCTAAGTCTATTCAAGAAGACACATTAGACCAAATAATTCCACTAAATGCCATGATCTAGGACTAAACCCTTCAGAACTGAATCAACTATGTCCCAGTTTTACACAATCCTAAGACATAACATCCTGAAACTTTCATCATTTTATCAAATACTTATACAAAGAAATCCCTCAAGTAGACTGGTTTCTACTAGAGTCATGAAGCTGCACAACATTTAAACTCAGTATTCCTATTAAAGGCATATAGATCTTGATCATGAGATAATGTCCATGAGGCTATATATTTTTTTGATATGTTATCTCTTGGTAAAATCTTGACCCTACATATTTAAACATTTCTACAATCAATTATGGTGGATCAAAATGCTATATTTGAGGAATGTTTTTAACCCACAAGAATCATTGGTTAAAAAGAAGAAGTATGTTTTTTAAAATGTATGAAACTTTGAAGTATGTGAAGAACCACATGGCATTTTACTATATGTGGGTACATAATTAATTAAAATAAGTGTTGTTTTAACAATATATAGATCAAATAAAGCTGTTATTATATTTATTATATTAATTAAAATAAAATGACTCTTGTGATGGAACATTAGATATTTAGTGGTCAATCCAAAGAGATTACCCTTCACCCCTATTAATAAATAATTATAATTAATTAACAGTTTTACAATATTTATCTATTGTGAAGTAATTGACAATTTTAATATATAGGATATTTATACTATTTTATGGAATTTAAATGATTATTCTCTCATTTTCAGTTTTTATACATATGCTACTTGAAAAGCCCTCCTTGATTATGATAGTGATATGTGAGAAGAACCAAGGGTGATGGGAAATATTCGATCATTGGTAGAGTCTTAGGATGTGGTTTTGATGGTAATTACATCCCATGTTCTATGCTTAAATCATTAGGTGATAGTGATCGAGTGATATTATATTTGATTACAGATAAAACATGAATTTAATATTCCAATTATTTTTCAACATGTAATCTGAGTAAATTATATGAGGTTGACCAATATTATGAATATTTATTTTAAACAAAATTAAATAATAGGTACCCAAAGAACCAATATAATAACAGAGAAAAAACTCAAAACACTCTCCTCTATGAAGTGAACCCAAGAAAGCTACTACTTCTTTTTAAACTACGTTTATAAATTTGTTTACTGAGGGGCTCGAGACAAGCCTCCCCTTGCAATATAATAAGGACTAGTTGAGATAAGTTAATTATTTTTTAGTTTCATGAAAAATAAGGCAAACATCATTACAAGGTGATGTTGATCTAGAAATGTTAAATATTGGTTATAAAAGATTGAAAAAATATTTTTATTATTATAAATTCTAGAGTATTTGAAGGGGGAATATCATTCCTTTTTTTCTTAATGGACTAACATAGAGGTGTTCCTAACAAAAGTTATATTTCACATGAACTTGATTAAAAGGGTTTAAATAATATTTTCAACTATCAATATTTTATATAAGATCTTAATATGACTAAATCATGAAAATGTATACAATTTTAGAATGGAAACATGTCTATGATGGAACAAACTATAAATATGTTAGATATATATGTATTATATACCAGAGCAAACAATAAATGAGAAACCTAAACACAAATAGGGTTGATACATGACTAAAACAAGAGATAAAATCATGGTAAATTTTAATAAAATTACCTAAATATTTAGATATGGTATGCATGGTTATTTTGATTTTAGAAAATATTGAAGAAATTCATAGTATAACAGGTTTTCTCCATACCCTTGTGGGGTAAATATATTTTAGAGTCCATAAAAATAAGTAGAATAATTTCCATATATAATAACTATGTATCGTATATGAATTATTATCCTGGTAAAATTTTGTTGTTATATTTCATATTTGGAAGAAATATTTATATATTGACTAACTTTATAACTTGACCCTGACTTTAGCATAAGTGTGGACATATTCTTTATTTGAAAAAATTTCACAAGTTACTTTACTATGTAGATTGGTGAGGGAATATAATCATATATAAGGATAATGGATGTTTGAAAATAACGCAATGTTTTCATGTTTTGGAACCTAGGGGAAGACATATAGACCTCATAAGGAGCAATGGTGACTCTTTTTAGCTGAGAAAATGACCGATGAATCTAATACAGAAGAAAGACCATTTACTATCTAAGGTGCCATTATTATTTCTTATCTACTCATTTAAGATTTATTTTATACAATAATATATAATTATTTTATATTTTCATGAATTATATACATTTTTTGATTTCATATTTATATGATGTTTTATACTAGAAGAATTAATAAAAACTTAAGTGAAATAATTGAAACGGGATTCAAATTTACATTATGTAGCATTGTGGTTGACTATAAAATTTTATCATGGGATTTTGTAGTCTTCAAAATGAAACAATAATACATTATATTTGAGACGAATTGGTTTTTCAAGAACAAATCTCAAATACACTACTATATTTGAAGAGTCCTTATCAATAATCTTGACGGTATTGTACATTCATATCATGGAGAGTGATGTGTTAATTATTGAATTAGTGCTACAATTATCTTGGTTAATGAATGAATATATTATTAATTAATGATTTTGATCATTAAACCGTTTATATAGGTATTCATCCAAGTATATTGGTTTTCATTGACACGTTTCTAGGTGTCTTCCCCAATAATTTCTTCTGATTTATATTTAAGGTAGAGAAGAAATTTTATATTAATATTTTTTGTAAAATGAATTTAATTTATCTATAATCATAATGTATAGAGAAAACATAATTGTACATGTTAAATATAGATACATATAAATTATAGTAGAAATGATTTATTTATGAATTAATTTATCCTTGGGAAATAGTACTGTTATTTTTCAGAAAAGGAAAGAATGTTTTGTGGTTTTGTATTGATTGTAACACCGTATGATTTTAAATTTTGTTTTCTTTTATAATTTAATGTGTTGAATAGAATACTTCTCATAAAAACATAACTAATACAAAATCATGATACTATGTTTTAATATAACCCTTTTAACATATCTATCGAGTAAGAAGATTGAAATAAAAGTTACCATATTCAAAAATCAATAAAGAATATCTATGAAAGTGTGTCAGGTAGTGGGAGTATTTTATATTAATATCTTTTATCCGATATTAGAAAGAATGTGGTGTCACTAGGGTTTTACCTAGACTAGTCCCAATCCAAACATCAATAATTATGGTATAATAGAAATTTAATGTGATAACAGTTCAATCCCATAGTAATTTCCATGACATTATGCTAGTGGAATCACCACCCACGACTACCACAAGAGCTTACCTAATGTATATATATTTCATGGATATCTTGAGGGGTTATTAAACCAATATTTTTTATGATATTAAAAAATAATTATTAATGAAATAAGTTATTTATCACATTTATTTTAAAAATTTCAAAATGATACATTTAAAGGAAAATAATCTTTATTAACTAGTACACTGTTAAGACAAACAAGATTATTTGATTCATAATTTTTTTATATCTAAACTTGAATTTCAATAAACATAATTTAAAGAAACTAAATATCTTATAGATAAGATATAATGTCTGTATGAATAATATATTAACACTAATATAGTTAGTAATTGATATAAAATAAATGTTAGAACAACTAATATTTTTATACTTATGAAAATAGATTCCATAATAATTATATATAAATGTTAAATTTTATAATTTAATTGTTAAAAATTAAATTATTTATTGGATTTATTAGAACAATATTATCCAACTGTTAATTGAGATTTTTATAAAATAATGATTTTTGGTGAATAGTTAAAAATACTAATTTTTCTATTACCATCACTTTTATGAAATAATCATGATACCAAAATGACATAAATGTTTTTGAAACCTATGTATATATATAATTTAAATAATTTAATTATACTATATTGAATTTATAAATCCCATGTTTAATGATTTTGAAACTAAAAAAATATTTTAATTTAAAAAATATATTTTTCACTTATATTGAAAATTAGTTTTGTAACTTATAAAATTTTAAATATATCAGATTTAATTTCATATTTTAGATCATTATTTTCCTATTATATACTAATTTTAATTTAATTTTATGAATAAATTTATTATTATTATGATTAATGTTAATGACCATGACAATGTTGAAATAGTTATTATCAAAAAATTATTTTAATAATGTTGGGTAATTATTATCTAGTAAATATAATTGATCTGTTACATATAATGATTTTTATATGATATTTAAACATAAATATAAATATATTATTTGTAACAACCCATGATTTCGTAGTATGTTATCCCTTTAATGTAATTTAATAGTTTATACTGCACAAAACACTAACTTGGCATGTGTTATAGACAAGATTGAGTTTCTGCGAAACAACACATTAGTATTGTGGTTAATTAAACGATATATTTATTTATCAATTAAATATCATAATATGAAGAGTAAAAAATAAAAAATAAATTTTATTGATAATTTTTTCGCATAAATAATATATATTTATAATGAAGTGTATATGTTTTGTTAAAAATGTTATATATTTGGAAAAACTATTTTCTTAAATGAACTACTTTTTATGTCCATTTGGGAACAATAATAAAATTAAATTTAGACACCCCTATAAATTTAATTTTCTAAAATAGACATCATTTTTGAGTTCGAAATATCAAAATTAGGTTTGGGTGATTTTTTGGTATTTTTCTGAAAAATATACAATTTCTGATAAATATTGAAATATATACATGGTACATAAAAAATGATTTTTTGATTTAAATAATTAATTTCAATTAGAATTAATATTAATTTAAAAATATATATATAATACATATATTAGTCTAAATTGATTCATTAGAGTAATTATATAATAACATTAGGTATGTAAAATTTTATTGAACTTTTTAATGTCTTTTACCTGCCTTCGAGGCACATTTGCAAATCTGCATAAAACGTAATTTTACCGTTTCTTTGAATTTAATTTCAAAAATATGATAGATAATCTTTTCATCAGTATTTAAAATTCTGCTAAATAAGATGAAAATAATTTTTGGTGAATAATAACCTTTGAATTTTATTTACCACGGTTAAAAGTAAATTGGCTAATTAATGGTAAAAATAATATTATAACAACATAAAATTACCCCAAAATAGTTAATATTATATTGTATATGTGTTTTTATAACAATATAATGTTTATTACAAATAACATATCTTTTTTGATCTATTTCGGTTAGATTAGAACATTTATTCTATTTTATTTAAAGAATAGTTAAAAGTGATAAATTCAAATTTTAATAAATAAACCATTTTTAATATAGGTTTGTACATAAGATAAATTAGACTATAAATATTAATTATAAATATAAAATTATTTACTAAAATATAGTATTTTATTTAAAAATTTTATACACTAAATAATTAAATTTATATAAGACACAATAATGATGCAGGAATTACCTTAATAATGAATGATTAAAATAATTGATATTATAAATATTAAAATAAATATAAATTGATACTTTTTATTCCATAAAAGTATTTTATAGGTTAATATTAAATTATAGGTTTGATTCAATGTATTTGGTTCGACGTAATCAAGTTTTTATTACTTTCAAAAAAACAAAATACTAAATACTGTCAAAATTTACAAAAATGAGTTAAAAAATACTATTTTATTATTGATGTAATAGTCCTAAAAATATATGATTTGGAAAAATGACTTATATAATGTTATATATTTTATTTATTAACAAATTGAGGTTCTCTTGGAGTTTTATAGTTACTATATTAACCGTGTAGTATAAAAATATAATACTACATGGTAAAAGTTAAACTATTAATCTAAGAGTTAATTCAAAATAAGGTTAATATTGTGACCTAAACTTGTACAAATCCTATTGGTTGAGATTATTTAGACCCATATCCACCTTATTCTTGAAATAAATCTATTTTGATGTATTAGATACCAAAAACTATTTTATAATAAATTAATATTTCATTCTTTTCCTTAAGTGCACCTCACCTCTCTTATAAAAGGGTAATTCCCTTTCTCTTAAATTTACACCTCCAAAGACATTTTTCATGGTAAATACTGGATAAAATATCCTCCCAAATACCCTCAATTCAAAATAGAGGCCTAAATTTGATAATAAATCCAACCTATGGATCCATTTTGTGAAAATCAAAAGTAAGCACCTAAGGAAGAGGTAATTATTTTATCACCACATTCAATGTTCTTTTCTTCTTCCACGTCCTCTTTGTTTGTTTTTTCGTTAAAAAATTAAATAATTGAGTTCCTTATATATAAATTTATGTTATTATAAATATTTTTAAAGAATATTCATTATTATATCCATCATATAAATGATAAAGTCACTATACGTGTCTACGTACGGCTTACGGTCCCCACACCGTGGTGTGGTTTTTTATTCAACACTTAATTATTTGGATGGGTATAATAATGAGTATAATTGAATTAAATAATATATATAACATGTTAATTATTATTTATATATATTATAATATCCAATTACATATGATTTCACCATCAATAGAATGATATTATCGCTCAAGCGTACGTACGACTTAGCGTCTCCACGAGGCAATGATATTCATCTTCAACGATCAAAATTAAAGAATTTATTTAAAACTATAAATTGATAAATTATGATATATATGATATAATATTTATAATTTAATAATATATATTTATGTAGATAAATATATTTCATTTACTTACATCCGTACTATACAATAAGAAAACAGAAACAACGTTAATACGTACGTACATACTACCGTCTCCATGAACGATGTTTCCATTTCATATATCTATCTAATATACATATTTATATTCAGAATATATATGATATATTAATCATGTAATAATTACTGTATGTTTTTAAATCATGAGCAATGTGATACGATCATGAAAAATTGTTAAAACACGTATGATAAAAAAAGCGATTATTACCTAAAATGATACTTTAACATGGAAATGATTATTAAATGGGTAGTATAAAGTCATAAATGAATCATATATGATATCATAAAAATAAATATGGTTATGTTATAATTTAATAACATACATTTGTAATTATATAATTGGTTAAACATACCTTCGACTAATGGAATGTACAAGGTATGGGTTAATTTCTCAATCTCGTTATTATTTGAGATTTTTTATGGGTATTTATTTTTTGGGATTTATTTATCATCTACGTCCATCTTTCATAAAAATATTTCGAAATAGAATATATTATTGTTTTATGGAAGGGTATTTTTAACAAGATCATTTTTATAAATGTTTTAATGATTTATTTTCTAAATATTTTTATTAGTGTCCATGTTTTCAAAATGATTTTAAGGATTCATTTATATAAACATCATTGTTTTAAAATTATAATTTCTTTCAAAAGTTTCAAAGTGTTATGGGACACTTTTATTCAAAAGTATCTTTGAAATTAATTCCTTTACAAATTTCAAGACATTTATATGATTTCAAGAAAATGGATATTTCTCTCAAAGAGTTTCACTGATTATTTTCATCAATATCAACATCCATTATTGGATATTATTCTTGATTGCCGTTGATTTATTATAAAAAATATTTCATATTGTTTTGAATGATTTATGATCTAATTGAATATGGATGTTCTATTTTTATACCATTTATAGTTTTGGTTAATTTATTAAATTTTCATACGGTAGTTTTAATATTAATTCTTATGTTATGATTCACCCTTTTCACATGAACTGTGAAACGGGCTTAGTAAGTGATGGGTAGGACCCACTATTGCCTCTCAATGCATCGGTAGGTCTCATGATACAAACTAGTGTCTTGGTACAAGGCATTGACAGAATATTTGTAAATTTTATTAGCACAAGTCCTGGACATAGTAGTCATTATGTTTGGTATTATGCATTCCCTCATTATGATATTATTTTTTAAATGTGATTATTTTTCTATTAACATATTTATGTGCAAGTTTATATGGTTTTATTTGAATTATTTATACCATTTTATGATCTTCTTTTATGTTAAAAAGGCTGTTTTTTTATTATACTTCTTTCCTTAAATGTTTCTAGTTTCTGTTGAATTATATACCCTTATAGTGCATATGAGCTCACCCCTTTGTTATGTTTTATATTCCTAGGTTTCCAAGAAGTGTATAATGATTGATATGCAGGGTTATGCTATGTGAATAATGGAATTATCAATGGATTATTTATGATGGGTTCTATGTTAGAAAGTGTAATTTAACATTCATGTATGTAATCTATTTTCCAATGCTACCAAACTAATCGGTCCATCAGTACTTGATTCCTTATAATCATTCCAATGTATTAAAATAATGCACTGGATCTGGGTAACTGGGTTCAGGGTGTTACATTTTCACCCATTTGATTGGTAATTAATGATATATAATAATATCAACAATTAATGTTAAAAACAACATTTTTCTATAATGTTTTTTCTATATATATTAAATATTTTAATTTAAATGTTAATTTGTTCTGTAAAAGCGGGTGACCTAGAACCATCTTGAACAGTAATTTGGATTACCATATTATCAATATAGTTAGATATACATGGTTTATTCTTACCTTTTTAGTGTAAATATTTATACAACCCCTATTTAATGGTAATTTACATTGATTAATTGTCATATCAAAAGGTTATAGAAGATCTCAAGTTATAATTAAAACATTGATATACTAACATTAATCTTAAACTAAAGTCGTATGGAAAAGATACACGATACTAATTGGACATAGTGGATGTTTGATAATTCGGTGATGGGGGATCATAATTATTGAGACTTATTCTCATAATGTTCTCCCTTTTATGTCTCTAACAGTGAGATCACGAGGACAGACATTCCAATAGGAACACCACATGTTTTGGTGTCATTGGCTATTCCTATCATTGGAAATGTGTATTAGATTCTGATGTTGAGGTCACTATCAATGTGTTCCCTTTAATTATATACTTTGATGTAAGGAAAAACAATGATAGTTAAAGGGTGTTGATGTAGTTTGGGTTGGGTGCATCATTGTTGGTATTGTATTAGTTTAATGGTCATTAAGGGATTTGTTGCCTCGGAGTTGAAGTAGTAATATATCTTGACACTTATTGATCAGTATGGTAGTACCTTCATTAATCCTTGTCCAATGTATTAGAAATGTAAATCCACTTGTTTGATCAATAAATAATAATTAAAGAAAAGGGATATTACACAAGTGTGCATCTTGCTTTATGATATATCTAAAACCAACTGATTATATTACATAGTGCATGTTTGTAGATTGGTTTTCATTTCTTTGACATTAATTATCACATTAAGAGCCCTGATGGGTTTCTAGACTCCATTCCTGGCTGATGAATATTATTCAATGCTATCGAGATATGGTCCTAGAGGGTCCCATATAATAATGAATTCTAGATTTCTCCCAATTCAACTGAATAGGTATATTGGACAAGGTGGTCCCCACCAAGGGGTTTAAGTGTTTTGAAGTAATAGATCACCGATAAATAAATAAATTCATAATAATCAAGTTATGTATAATTATATTGAATTTAGGTATTATATTTACATGATTTTTAAATATGAGAATATATTAATCAAATGAACCTTATTGTAATATTCTAGGTTCATTTAAAATTTAGAGGGAATGACGAGTCAAGTTAAATGACTCAGGTTTATCACAAAATGTATTTAATAAATATTACAGGTATGTGATGTAATAATTAATTATATTTATGATATAGTCTGGTTCATCAATATTATTTATTTATTTCTTATTTAGTGGGTGTTTGATTCAGGGAGTTGTAGAACCCTTTCCGAGTAATCAACTCACCCACTATATAAGTAGGCAAGGAGAAGATCATGGTGGACTATTCATTTTCCAAAAGTTATAGATTATCTCTCCTCCCTCCGTCTAGAGGGAGAAATACTCTATCTCAAATCACTGATCCATGCATGACTTTGACAGATCAAAGACAACCAGACATTGTGATTGTCGTGATGCCAAAGGACTTGTCGAGACTCCAAGCTAGCACCCATATTACAAAAAAAATGTAACTATGAAGAATATTGAAGCATATGTGTAAAATAGAGAGAGATCATATCTAAATAAAAGTAAATTATATTACGCGGTGTATGTTTGTAGGTAAGTTTTAATTTCTATGATATTCATTAACTCTTTAAGGGCCTTGATGGGTTCCTAGACTCTGGTCATGGTCTGTAAATATTATTCACTTACATCAAGATAAGTGTTTAAAGGACCACTCACAATAGTGAATTCAATAATAATCTATGATTAGTTGAATAGTTAAATGAGACGTGGAGGAACCCACCACAAGGTCTGAGTGTGTTAATGTTAATGATCACTGATAAATATAGAAATTAAAATTATTCAATGTATTAATAAATGGATTGAATTTATTTATTTTATTTACATGTTAAGTAAATATGAGAAAATATTAATTGAATGAATATTATTTTAATATTATAGGTTCATTTAATATTATGCGAGAATGATGAGTCAAGTTAAATGGCATGGTTTTGTCATGTAACATATTTAATATATAATATAGGTATTTAACAAAATAATAAAAAGTATGTATGATGTATTTTAGTTCATCAATAATATTTACTTATTGTTTATTTAGTGGAGAATTAATTTTAGGGGATGGGAACCCCTTTCCCGGTATTCAACTCACCCACTATATAAGAAAGATATGAGATTCTCTTGGAGGACTATTCATTCACTAGGAATGAGAGCTTCTCTCTACTCCCACCTTCTAGATAGATGAATTCTATCTATCTAGTTGATGATCCAAGAATGAATTCAATAGATCTAAGTAAAAGGGTCATTTTAATCTTCTCGATTCTGAAGGACTTGTCGGGTTTTCATGCTAGCAACATGATTATGATGATCGATGAGCATACAAATATTTAAAGTGTGTATAGAGGATATAGAGGGATACTACTATGGATCCTCTAAGAAATGATCGTCAGTGACAAGAAGATTTCAAGATTGACACCAGATCTACATAAGGTATGTTTTCAGTATTATTTTAGTGTTATGATCAATTACGTGAGATCATTGGACCATACTATATCTCATATCATCATAGACGACAAGTCTCACCAGCATGATGATGAAACATATAAAAATCAAAATCGAATGGCTTCCACTTGGACATTGATACCTTCAATTATATATTATTTTGATATTTAATTAGATTATATGGAGCCTATATTTGGGGTAATAATATAAAAATTTGTATGAAGGGTTACATTATAAATTTTTAAAAAAATATAGATTAATTGGCTAAAAACTAGTTACCAATGTAAAAAGAAAAAGGTAAAAATGTCAAAATAATGTGGTAAAAGCCTCGATTCATGATTAAAACAGGTGTGAAAATGATTATTAGAGGCTTTATAGAAATTATCTCAAACCAAATTCAATTATTTTATACTTTTGGGGCCTTTTACTTTTGAATAGTGACATGCCATTGTTGAAATGTAATGGGTACCTCTAAAATCCCCCTTCCCTTCACTTATAAATGGGTACCAATTTGAGGACATCATGATACACATATTGTATACAATTTACACTTGATACTATGATATTTATATTCTAAAACAATCCCATCTCACATTTATAAGCCTATGGTCTTAATTAATTAGCATAAGGCCACAATTTCCAAGGATATTTCACAGGAAAATTTCAAGCTCCAACCTTGAGTTTTTTTACTACTGATTCATTCCTTCTTAATATTCTTCTACCCAATAAAATATTTTATATAAATAAAATAATGATAGAATAAATATTATTATTATAATAGAATATAATTTTAATAATGTAATATCACTTTTCTAACTTCCTCTAAAATACTTTGAAAACGGAAGACGTAATCATGCATACGTGAAGATAATCGCCTCCCCTAACGAAGTGTTCTTTTTTCCTATAAAAATTTAAAATTTGACCCTAAAAATATATATAATGTATATAATATATATTTATAAAACTATTTATATTATTTAAATATAATATTGTACATTCTTTATAGGTGATATTAATAATAAACAGTTATAGTAAACTAAACCGTCTAAAACGAACATATTAAGTCATCTTTCATAAAATGTGACCATTTTGGGGAATTATAAGAACATATAAAAAATTTATGTTCATTTAATGATAAAATTAAAATAATTCTTCAATTATGGGGATTAAAAATCAATATTATGACACTTTTGATAAATTTTAACATACTGAGTAATTTTTATTGAAATTGACCAAAGAACATCAAGTAACAACCTTATGGAAAAATTATTTAATAAATACGTAACATATAAAAATAATATTATCATATAAAGATAAAGATGAAAAATATTATTTATAATTTATTAATAGACTTAATCTTATGTTTCATGATGTAATGTGCATGAAAATAATTAATTAGGATCTAAGGAATAGGTTTTTAAATTTCCATTTTGATTCATTGAGATATGATTAGTAATCATCACCTGTTTCCTATTATAGTGTAAATTTTTGAAATGGATTTATTTTTATCATAATTTTAATTAAATTTAAGGTATTTAAAAAATCCATCTCACAATATATCCTTCAAGGGATTTTATTTTAAAATATACCAATGTTGTAACGGTTATAGTCCCAACTCAAACTTCTTAAGACATGTTTTGATTAATGAACCTATTTTATTTTACATTGTGTATGTACTTAATTTTGGATATATTATATAATTATTCTTTTTTATTCATGGTAATTGAATTCCCATTTCATGAACCTCTTTTAATTCTTCAATATATATTTCTTGTAAGGGGTTTTCATAACATAATTTCTTTTTTGGAAGTTATAATGATATATATTGAACCATATTATTTTAAGTTGAATTATTTTACCTTATGATTTTATAATACAGTATTTCAACTTTTAAATCTATGGTTTTATATTCATCATCTTGAATACTTTTTTCTATGGATAATTTCTTATTGATATTCTTTCACTGTGAATTTAATCATAACAACAATATTTTTTATAATTCCATAAATTTTCATACTTTTAATTGAATTGAAAATATTACTATTTTTGTATATAAAAATAGTTATCCACATTATTCCATTGGATATAGAAATATTGATAATCTATATATATTCAATTTCTATACTAAAAAAATCACTGCGTAGCTGTAAAGACCTGGAATTTCCATGGAATTTTTTTTCTTAAATACATGGGAATTTTAAGAGTCTGCGGTTTCTAACGGCGCTTGATTTCGAGGCCCGGTGTGCCAAGAATCAATTTATGAAGTTTTTTCGGTTACGTTCAGCAAACTTTCATACGAGATTTTATTACAATTGAACCAGTGCTCGGAATTAAAATCCAAGGGCACCATTGAACTCGCAGTGTCGGTGATTGCTTAGTCAGACCTTAACCGTAGTTGCGTTCTAACGAGAGTGGAAGTTAAATTATAGGGATTTATAATTATGTTAAATAAAAATAAGATTTATCTTATTTTTCTTTCTTGGTACTTAAAACATTCAAGGGGAGGTTAGTGGTGGGGACCACCAGCACATAACCTCCCTTGGGAGGATATTATTAGGTGGGGCCCACACAAGCTTCAAACCCCCCTAACCCCCCCCCCCCCCCATTTATGTGGGATGAAACCCTTAAACTCTAATTGAGTTAATGAAGCAAACCCTCTCTTAATTTAATTGTAACTTTCCACCTACCCTTATAAGTGTACCAAACCACAAATTAATTATTGGGATTAATTAATTAATTTGAAATCGTTTGAATTCTATTGGCCAACAATTAAATAATGGGTTAGCTTAACTGATTATTTTGGTTGGAAATTTTTTTTGGTGGAGCATTGGATAACCCTTGGAGAACTTTATTCCCCCATCGAAGAACTCCCCTCTCCAATGAATAATGACAGACATCTCTCTCCCTCTTCAACCAGGGAAAGAAGAGAAAACACCACCATCCATGAAGAACGCCGACGATGTCAACTTCTTCGCCTTCATCCTACGTCTAAAGAACGACGTCCGCCTTTCCGTGAATTCATAAAAAATCATCAACAATAGAAGTAGGTAAATTTGAGTTATCTTATAGATGAGTATAAACCTCCGTTCTTTGTTGTTCAAATTTATGGATTATGGTATGCCAAATGGCATCGCCATGAAGAGGAGGGTTTAGACCGCACGAACACTAACTTACTATCCCCCTTTGGTTGTTCTTGTTGTTGACGATGGAGGCAGACCATGATGAAGCCGGTGGCGTAAGGCCGCCGGGTCGCCACAAGGGCGCGGCACCGCCGTGCTGCGTAGGGAACCAAGCCATGAACAGGCGGGCCACAGTGGTTCCAGAAGGGCACGGTGCCATCACACCATGCCAGAAGAAGGGGGCTGCAGCTTGGAGGGTCGTGGCGGTCGGATGATGAGCGCGGAGTCATCGCACCACACGGAGAAGCTGGAGTTCGCGGCCAGGTAGGGCCATGGAGAAGGAGGCGCGGCGCTGTCGCGCCGCGCTGAGGCCAGCAGAACCACGACGTCATTGCTCCACGGTGGAGGAGCCAGGGGCTATCGTATGATCCGGCCTCCTATGTGCGCTGCTGGAAGGACCCTTAGGGTCCCGCGGTTACCATGACGGCACCCTGCGCCGGCCATTTCAGATAACAGGGGGGTGTAACCCTTCCCCCATGTGTGGCCAGCCGGCCACGCGAGCTAACTAGCTTGCCACGAGGGCCAGCCAGCCTCCCTTGGCCGGGCCGCCCTCGTCCAGGCTTCCCCAACGGGCCAGGCCACCCAATAGGGCTAGGCCACTCTATCGGATCGGTTCGGACCCCCATCCGAACCGGGTCAAGCCAGGTCGTTCTGACTGGGTCGGACCAGACCATGACCCGTTTGGCCCGTTTAAACCATTTCGTCCTTATCTTAGGCCACGAGTGTCTGATTGACGAACCACCTATGGAGAAGGAAGTCTTGGAGCGAGATGGTTCTTTTGGCATACCCCACTTGAGGTTTGGACATAGTTAGAGTACGGTCGGGTTGGTTTGAACCTAAAAACCAACCGAGCATGTGGAACAGAAAATGCCAATAACTCACAAACCGGGAATCCGATTGACGCACTGTCTATCGTTTTAGAAAAATTACGATGTGATAGTACTTTGGGTTACTACTTTGTGGAGTTTAGTGGCAGTCGAGGTACGGCCGATATCTTGAGGGCAGTTTCTACGGAGCTCGAGTGCACCGGGTGCGAGGAATCCAGAGGCTGATAGTGAGGCGGAGGGTGGAGACAAATCATACATAGGTCAGCGCTCAATGATCCTATGTGGGTCAGTGCTTACCGATCATATGTGGTTAAGATCATGTGTGGGTCATCTCTCAGCCATCTTTTGTGGGTCAGCACATAACGATCCTATGTGGGTCAGATCCTGTGTGGGTCATTGTGGGGGTTAGTTCCTATCGATCCTGTGTGGGTCATACTCTGTATGGTCAGAAGCAGTTCCTCTTGATAGAATAAGATGATCTATCTTTGAGACTAATCATTTGTACTTCTATACATTACTAAAATATTGGTTTGAGATGAGACATTGAATTTTGTGTTTTCCACTGATAGAGAAGGGTTGTTAAATAACTTAGGTATTTGAATGAGCATATACGTAAGTAAGGGTTATACGTTTACTCTGTACTTTTTGGTTATACTTGTTGGATTTTGTGAGACCATGAGGTTTTAGGGTCCCTACTTAGTATCGTTATACTCACCCCTGCACGGGCTATGCTCGCACCTCATTGTATTGGTTTCAGATGACAGACAACGCTGATCGGGGCAGAGAGTAGTAGCACTGGACAATACCCAGAGGTGGACCACTCAGCGAGATGTACACGAAGCAGAAATATGGACTTGGGGTGGTGAGGAGGCCATATGTACCCACCATTCATGTGGGAATGCCGGAGGATGACCCAGTAGCTTCTTTACTTACTTTCTTCAGTTGTATTTTACTTTACAGTTTGGTTTGTATTTTCGGCCCCTTTACTTTCAACACACACTTTTGAATACAGTTTTACTTAGCGTTTTTCTTCCAGTTGCATACTATATTGTGTTTGTTTACTATTATAAAGGAAATTCCTTCCCAGTTTAGGGATTTTTTTCTTTGTTTCTAGTCGCCATCCCCTGTCCTATCGAAGGCAGGCTAGGGATAGTCACGATACGGACCTCGGGGGACTGGTCTTGACAAATTGGTATCAGAAAAGACAGTTCTACCGCATAACATAGGACTCTGATATTTCTTTTTTATAAAGGAATAGTGTTAAGGGTACCGAGTGCGGTTTTCAGTTCAGGGAGACCAGTGTTGGTGCGGCGACCGATGTATCCTTACACCAAGACCCTGACTACTGATTTCCGATTCAGTTCACGAAAACACTGATTGCGTGTGTGTTTTCTAAAAGTTTTCTAAAGTCATCTCAACTAGGTCAGATCACTTAGTATAGTATTTTTACCGTGTTGTATCTATTTCTTTTATGATGCCTCCCCATAGAGCCCTGAGAGTTCTACACTCTGACAGCCCACCGAGCGACGAGGCTTCGGTGCAGGGCCCCTTTCTAGTTGAGGCACCAACAGTACCACTTCCCATTGGGCCACCGATGCCACTAGCCCTAGCAGCAGATGATGCATGCTTCTTGAGAGCGTTGAAAGAGTTCCAGTGCCAATGTCCACCTAGGTTCTAGGGAGAGATGGACCCTCAGGCAGCTGAGGATTATCTAGAGTCTATGATGGGAGTCTTCAGGTTGGTAGGGACACCAACAGACCTCATAGTGATTCTTGATGCGAGTCTCCTTCAGGCAGCAGCAGGCAGATGATAGATCGTGATACTTCAGGTCTACGACGAGGTGACATTACTCTGGATAGACTTCGAGAGACTGTTCTTGGTGGAGTTTGTACCATCCGCCCTTCATTCGGTGCGGATACAAGAGCTACTACATCTATGGAAGGGTAGCATGACAGTGGCGTAGTACTCAGCGGGGTCCCCCAACCTCTCGCACTACTCCACAGATATGGTGAGTGACCCAATATTCAAGGCACGGATCTTCGAGCTGCGGCTCAGGTGAGAGATCAGAGCCTCTATGATCTCCCTCAACATCCCGACGTAGACGGGGGTGTTAGAGAGATCCCTCCTTATGGAGAGTTTCCTTGCTGAGCAGTCACCACCACCAAGACCCACTACTAGTCGACATGCAGTAGAGTCTTATACAGCTGGTATTAGATAGATGATGCAGAGGTCCAAGAGGACCATACCCAAAGGGGGTCGACCGAACGACTTAGGATTGGTTTTGCAAGGCACATAGAGCAGGGACACATATGCCCAGAGCAGACAGTGCTACTCATGCGGCGGGTAGGGTCACATGGCACGTGACTGTCCGAACTTCCGTTCAGACAATCGGCAGTCAGTTGAGGGACCTACCAAGCATAGGAATAGGTTCGATTGAGGTTTTCCATAGGTGGCAGGCGGACGTGGCAGAAGATTTGGTTGAGCAGCTGGCAGAGTATGACGTTTCGAGGTGTTTCCACCACCAGCAGCAGGAGGTCCACCCCGACCGCAGGGAGCGGGTGGATATGGGTGATATCAGCTTCAGGAAGCTGAAGCATACAACCATGGCACTCATGAGATGATACGAGGTATAGTCTGTGTCTACTCTACCTAAGATAAAGTAATTATAGACACAATCTCCAGTCACTCTTTCATATCTACAACCCTCGTTTGGAGCTCAAAGATTTCGACGGAGTCGTTGGTTTGATCCTTACATCTAGAGACTTCTACGGGAGTAGAAATGATGATTAAACACTGGTGAAGGTAGTGTGATCTTACTCTAGGAGGCAAGAGCATTGGTTGGGATCTCCTCGTAGTGGCGTCAAGGCCTTATGATGTCATCTTGGGTATGGACTGGTTATCTACAGTCAATGAACAAATTGATTGTATTAGGCGCAAAGTGCAGTGTGTCCGCACTGATGGGACCAGGTTCACCTTCACTGGCGAGAAGGGAACCTTTACAGTGAAGGATAGAATTACTCGGAGGAGGGTGTAGCCGATCAATCACCAGTTGGCTTTCCTTAGACTCTGAGTAGTTAATGTGGAGAGTCCGACTTATCATGTATTGGTGGACCAGTACGCGGATGTTTTACCTGACAATGTTCCAGGACAACATCCTCATAGAGAGGTGGACTTTTACATTGATCTGTAAACCTGGATGACACCAATATCTACTTCATAATATCAGATGGCTCCAGCTGAGCTTCGTGATCTACGGGTACAACTAGATGACTTGCAAGGGAAGGGATTCATCCAACCCAGTGTTTCTCCCTGGGCATCCCCAATTCTGTTTGCCAAGAAGGCGGATGGCAGCTTGAGGCTTTGTGTCAACTACCGTCGCCTGAACCATGTGACCATGAAGAACAAGTACCCACTCCCAAAGATTGAATACCTGTTTGATTAGCTCAAGGGAGCTCGATGGTTCTCGAAGATAGACCTCAGATCAGGCTATCACCAGCTCAGAGTTCGGGGCGAGGATGTGCAGAAGATGGCCTTAAGGTGTCAGTATGTCCTTTATGAGTTCTTGATTATTCCCTTTGGCATAACCAATGATCTAGCGGTGTTCATTTGTCTCATTACTAGGATATTACAGCCATACCGTGATCGCTTTGTTGTATTTTATTATCAATGACATTTTGATCTACTCGAATACTGAGGAGGAGCATGCCTACCTTTTGTAGGTAGTACTGGACACTCTCTGAGAGTGCCGGCTTTATGGTAAGCTCTCAATGTTTCAGTTTTGGATTTGAGAGGATCACTTCTTGGGACACGTACTCTCAGAGGCTGTAGTAGCAGTGGATCCATAAAATATTGAGGTTGTACTTTCTTGGGAGCCACCCAAGATTGTGATGGAGGTATAGAGTTTCCTAGGCATGGATTGATACTTTCAGTGGTTCTTTCCATACATATCAAGAGTTACAACACCACTATCAACCTTGACGTAGAAGGGTCAACCCTTCATGTGGTCGGAGAGATACCAGTAAGGCTTTCAAGAGATGAGGCAGAGGCTGACTGGTGCCCCCATCTTGAGGCTTCCAGAGGAGGACGTAGGGTGCGTAGTTTACTATGATGCATCAGGGACCGAACATGGGTGTGTCTTGATGCAGGAGAGAGCAGTGATTGCATATGGTTCTCAGTAGTTGATAAAACACGAGAAGAACTACGCTACCCATGACCTGGATTTAGCAACAGTGGTCTTTTCCCTGAAGATGTGGCGGCACTATCTGATGGGCCAACGTTTTACTGTGTACTCTAATCACAAGAGTCTTAGGTATATCTTCTATCAAAAAGAAATGAACCTAAGATAGTGGAAATGGCTTGAGTTCTCTCCAAGACTTTTACTTTGAGATAGTCTATACTACTGGGAAGGGGAACGTTTGTGCAAATGCTCTTAGCAGGAGATCAGGCATTCAGATACTAGGAGAGGCGACAGAGCACCGGGCTGCCTTGCAGATATCCTTTGTGGATAGGGATGGAGGAGCCTATCTACAGTCTCTTACAGTCACTTCCCCTCTTTTTCAGTGAGTCAAGGAGGAACAATATGGGGATTCTTCCTACGAGACTCGATGTGCTCAAATATCCATAGGGCAGGCACCTGATGGATTTTCTAAAGGTGGGGAGCACATAATCCTCTTTAGAGTATGTACCATGGTACCAGTTGAACTTCAAGAGAATGTGTTGCGTGAGTTCCACACTTCCCCTCTAGCGGTACATCCATGAGTGGTGAAGATGTTACAGGACCTCCAACAACAGCACTGGTGGCCAGGTATGAAGAATGTGGTAGCAGATATTGTCTCATGGTGCCTCACTTTTCAGCAAGTGAAGGCGGAGCAACAGGTACCAGTAAGCTTGGTACAACCCTTAGAGGTCCCATATTAAAAATATGATGGGATATCCATGGACTTCATGATGGACCCTCCATGTACATCCTGGAGTCACGATTCGATATGGGTGATCGTTGACTGACTCACCATGTGGGCCCACTTCCTACCAATCAGAGAGCAGGGATCAGTAGAGAGAATGAGACTCTTTTATGTGCAAGAGATTGTGAGTTTACATGGAGTAACTTCTTCTATTGTCTCCAACCATGATGCATGGTTTACTTCTTGGTTATGGAAGGGGCTGTAGGTGGCTTTCTGGACATAGCTTTTCGTGAGCACCACCTTCCATCCTCAAACAGATGGCGAGACTGAGCGGAACATTCAGACCCTTGAGGATATGCTCCGTGAATGTGTTCTCGACTTCGGTTACAGCTGGGAGGATCACTTACCTTTGGTGGAGTTTCCCTACAACAACAGATATCACTCCACCATTGGTATGGAACCCTTTGAGGCCTTGTATGGTCGACCTTACAGATCGCCACTATGCTGGACTGACCCCAGGGAGTCAACACTAGTGGGACCAAAGATGGTACGGGCTACCACGGAGAAGGTGAAGATAATCCAGGAGCTGATGAAGACTGCACAGAGCAGGCATAAGACGTATGATGACAGAAGATGGTGACCTATAGAGTTCGAGGATGGAGACCACATCTTTCTACGGGTCTCAACTCGACAAGGTCTACGGAGATTTGGCCGAGGCGACAAGTTATCTCCGAGGTTCATCGGACCTTTCCAGATCCTCATCAGAGTAGGCAAGGTGGATTACTACTTAGATCTTCCACCTAAGTTGCACCAAGTTCACGACGTCTTCCACATATCTCAGCTGAGGAGATACGTGCACGACCCGTCCCACATCATCGACCATGGGGATCTAGACATCAATGATGGGGTGACATTCATGGAGGTTCTAGTAGAGATTTAGGATGGACTGGAGTGGGTCTTATGTGGATGGTCGATACCTCTGGTGTGCGTTCGTTTGTAGCACGAGAACCTCCAGGAAAGCATATGGGAGAAGGAGGCTCAGATGCATGCTCAGTACCCTCATTTGTTCCCTTAGTTCCAGTTGTATCTTACGAGGACGTAAATCCCTGAGGTGGGGAGAATGTATAGTCCCGGAATTTCCATGGAGTTTTTTTTTCATAAATACATGAGAATTTTACGAGTCCTCAGTTCTTGATGGCAGTTGATTCCGAGACCTGGTGTGCCCGTAATCAATTTATGATGTTTTGTTCAGGTAAATTCAGTAAACATACATACGGGATTTTATAACTTTTGATCTGGTTCTTGGAACTGAAATCTGAGGGCACCGTTGAACTCGTAGCATTAGTGATTGATTAGTGAGACCTTAACCGCGGTTGCGCTCTAACGAGAGTGGAAGTTAGATTTTGGGGATTTTTCATTAAGTTATATAAAAATAAGAGTTGCCTTATTTTTATTTCTTGGTAATTAAAACCTCTAAGGGGTGGTTCGTGGTGGGTCCCACCCGCACATAACCTCTCTTGAGAGGATATTATTAGGTGGGGCCCACACAAGCTTCAAACCCCCCTAAACCCCCCTATTTATGTGGGATGAAACCCTTAAACTTCCCTTGAGTTAATAAATCCAACCCTCCCTTCATTTAATTGTAACTTTCCACCTTCCCTCATAATTGTGCCAAACCACAAATTAATTAATTGTTTTAATTGATTAATTTGAAATCATTTTAATTATTTTGTCCAACAATTAAATAATGGGTTAGCTTAACCAATTATTTTGGTTGGTACATTCTTTTTGGTGGAGTTCTAGAGAACCCTTGGATAACTTTATTCTCCCAATGAAGAACACCCCTCTCCAACGAAGAACGATGGACATCTATCTCTCCATCTTCAACCGGGGCAAGAAGATGAAACATTTCCATCCTTGAAGAACGTCGATGATGTCAGCTTCTTCATCTTCTTCCCACGTCAATGGAACGATGTACACCTTTCCGCGACTCCATCTACAATCATCGGCAATCGAGGTAGAGAAATGTGATTTATCTTATATATGAGTATAAACCACCGTTATTCGTCATTCAAATTTCTAGATTATGGTATGGAAAATGTTATCTCCTGATGAGGAGGGCTGGGACTGTACGAATACATCCCGACCCTCCCCCATTGGTTATTCTTATTGTTGAAGACGGAGGCAGACTATGAGGAATCTGGCGGCGCAAGGTCCTTGGGTCGCCACAAGGGGAGACACCGTCGTACCATGCAGGGAACCGAGTCGCGGCCAGGCAGGCCGCCGCGGTGCCGGAGGGGCGCGGCGTCATCGCCCCACGCCAGAAGAAGGTATCCGCAGCCAGGATGGCCATACCGGTTAGACGAGGAGCTCAGCGCCATCGTTCTGTGTGGAGAAGCTGGAGGCCGCAGCAAGGCTAGGCTGTGATGGAGGCGGCATGGCGCCATCGCGCCGTGCAGAGGCCAACAGAATCGCATCACCGTCACGCCATGGTGGAGGAGCCAGGGGCGGATGGCTGAGCCGGCCGCCGGTGCGCACTGTAGGTGGTACCCTTCATGTCATGCAGTTACCAGGCCATCGCCATGCGTCGACCATTTTGGAAGAGAGGGGGGGTGTAGCCCCCCCCCCCTATGTGGCCAGCCAGCCACGCAAGCCAACCATCCATCCATGCGGTCTCACCAGCCGGCCACACGGGCCTGCCAGCGGCCCTCGGCCATGCCTCCCATTGTTGGGCCGCCTTAGGCCGGGCCTCGCTCGGCCAATCCACCCTCGGGCCAGGCCACTCTCTCAGATCGGGTCGGACCCCGGTCCGGACCGGGTTGGGCTGGGTTGTTCTGACTGGGTCGGACCAGACCTAGACCTGTTTGGCCAGTTTACACCTTTTCACCACTATCTTGGGCTACGGGTGTCCGATTGGAGAAAATCTTGCGGCAAACGAAGGCTTGGAGAGAGATGGTTCTTTTGGCATACCCCACTTGAGGTTTGGACACAATTGAAGTACAATCGTGTTGGTTTGAACCTAAAAACCAACTGGGCCCCTTGAACAGAAATGCCAATAACTCACAGATCGGGCGTCTGATTGACCCACCGTCTATCACGTTGGAACCCTTACGACATGGCGGTCCATTGGTTTACTCCTTTGTGGATTTTAGTGGAGGTTGAGGTACAACAGATATCTCAAGGGAAGTTTATAAGGAGCTCGAGCACACCAGGTGCGAGGAATCCGGAGGCTGATAGTGAGGAGGAGGTTAGAGATAGGTCATATAGAGGTCAGTGCTCTGTGATCCTGTGTGGGTCAACACGTACCGATCATTTGTGGGTTAGATCATGTGTGGGTCAGCACTCAGCGATCTTGTGTGGGTCAACGCATACAGATACTGTGTGGTTCAGATCTTGTGTGGGACATTTAGGGGGTTAGTTCCTTTCGATTCTGTGTGGGTCAGACTATGTATGGTGAGAAGCAGTGCCTCTTGACAGAATAAGATGATCTAGTTTCACGACTAATCATTTGTACTTATATACTACACTAAAATCCTAGTTTGAGCAGAGACATTGACTTTCATGTTTTCCTCGTGATTGAGATGGGTTACTAAATAACATAGGTATATGAATGGGCATATACCTAAGTAATGGTTATCCGTTGACTCAGTACTTTGTGGTTATCCTTGTTGGATTTTGTGAGACTTTGAGGGTCTGGGAGTCCCTACTGAGTATCGTTATACTCACCCCTACACGGGCTGTTACCGCACCACATTTTGTTGGTTGCAGATGACGAACAACGCTGATCGGGGTAGAGAGTAGCAGAACTGGACGGTACCTGGAGGTGGACCACTCGGCAAGAAGGACACGGAGCAGACAGACGGACTTGGGGTGCTGAGGGGGCCATCTATACAAACCCTTCAGGTGGGAATTCCGGAGGACGACCCAGTAGCTTTTTTACTTCCTTTATTCAGTTGTATTGTACTTTACAGTTGGGCTTGTATTTCCAGCCCCTTTACTTTCAACACACTCTTTTTTATACAATTTTACAAAGTATTTTACTTCGAGTTGTGTACTCTGTTGTGTTTGTTTACTGTTATAAAGGCAATGCCTTCCCTGTTTTGGGATTTTTTTCCTTTGGTGCTAGTCGCCAGCCCCTGGCCAATGGAAGGCAGGCTTGGGGTAGTCATGATACGGGCCCCGGGGGCGGGTCGGGACAGTAGCCATGATTATATATGGGGTTCCTTAGGAAATATAAAGATAGGTGTTGTTTAACCATCTATCTTATTTATATGGATGGATTATGATCATATAATTCCATTTATTTATTTCAAAATGTATTGAATTGATTTTTAAAACCCTTACTATACATGGTGTTATGTATTCTTATAATGAATTCAATTAAATTTATTGATTGAGAAATATTCACAATCTATATATTTTTTATTTAAATATATATATTTAGTTATTACTAATTGACATTTATTATGTATTTTATAGTTTATTAATTACTACATATTTTGAATGAATTAGAATTATTCAGTGATAGTTGGGGCCCATAATATCCCCTCGATGCATATGTTGGTCTGATGAGATAAAATAACATGCATATTTGGTGTATTCCCACTCATGTATGTAATAGTATTTACTATGATATTAGAAACAAGTAGATTCATTGGAACATGGCCTTAATGGTATGTAATTTCATGTAAAATAGACATTAATAGTTCGATATTATGTAACCCATCACCATGAAATCATTTTGTTTTATTTATTTAATCTATTTACTTACACTATTATACATGATATGTTATTCATTAAAATTCATTTTCACATGGAATTATTCTAATTATTTATTTCCCACCACATTATTCCTTCCATGTTTATTCTATGACATATTCTGTATACAATTTCCCTTACCGATGGTTTAAGCTCACCCTTATTATGTTTCCTCTTCCCCAAGTTATGGAGAAAAGTATGACACATGATATGAAAATATGAAAATAACATTGTTTCAGAATATTTAATGACCCATAATTTTCAGTGGATTTTTTTTCTTAATTTCTTTGGAATTTTACAAGTCTGTGGCTTCTGACGACACTTAATTCTGAGGACTAGTGTGCCCGAAATCAATTTCTGAAGTTTAGCTCGGGTACGTTTAGTAAACAAACAAGCATGTTTTTCTCTCTTTATAACCGGTACTCAGAATTGAAATCTGAGGGCACCGATTAATTCGCAATGCCAGTATTCACTTAAGGGGACCTTCACCGCTGCTGCGTTTTATGTGGGTCGAATGTTAATTTTTGGAAATCTAGAATTAAATTAATAAAATTGGTGTGTACAATTGTATTTATATCTATGGTAGATTTATCCTACAAAGTGGAGTTAAGAGTGGAACCCACAACCTCCAAACTACCCTTGTGTGGATATAAGAGGGGTGGGGCCCACACGATCCCCAACCCTTCATCTCCCTTGAAACCCTCCTTAAACTCCCCTTGCATTTATTTCATTGCCAACTCTTCCATTAATTATGTGAACCCTTTCACCTTCCTCTCTCTCATTTAATATGCCAACAATATAAGTTAATTAATCACCAACAATTAATTAATTACTTGTGTGTCATAAATTCATTTGAATTATTTTTTGTTGCATGACACTTCATTAAATGGTAGATGTCCTTTGTAATATTTTTGATAGAAAATATTTCGGTGGGGAACCTATGGAGGATTAGAAAGAGAGGTGTTCTTCCTCTGATGAAGAACGTGAAGTCACCGGCGATGTGCCTTCTCTTTTTATTCCTCTGTGTCAAGGGAGGAGAAACCGCTGTGGGGAACATCGCCAACGACGATTAATCTTCCTCCAAATCCAATGTAATTGACACCATTCTTCTGCGACGTCCAACCACCACGACGTTTTCCTTTCGCGGTTTGACGATGTGTGGCGTCTTTGCGAGGTAGGGGAATATTGTATAATTCTCATTTAAGTGGTTCATACTCTAGAGCATTAGCGTTTTTTTATATTGGATGTTTTTATAATTTATTCTTGAATAAATTATACCCATGTCATAGTTGAAATAAATTTTTTGATTATTTCCAATTGATAATGCCTAACGCGAAGGGGGCGGGCTGAAGAAACACGGTCCGACGACACTCCGCTGGTTGTTCGTTTGTGCGCGGGATTATGGGAAATGATGAAACAGGGCTGAAATTTCAATTTGAAGTTGTCGTAGTGAAGAATGGGTCCCTGGAGAGCCGCAGGCGCAAGCGGTGGGTGAATCGGACCACTGGAGTGCATCTGGTGGTCTGTAGAAGGTGTTGCCGGCGCGTCATGCCGGCACGGCGGCGCACCGCCGGAGTAGACCGCTGCGGCTTAGCCATGGCGGAGGAATGACCAGAACGGCCCAGCCATTTTGAAAAATCAAAGAGGCACAACATTAAGCCGCACCAGTAAACCGGGGGCCGCGCCCCCAATACGCCCGGCTAACCGGCCGAGCCAGCCTCCCCCGGCCGAGCCATGCAGACCGGGCCGTGCCGGTCAGGCCAGGCTGCGCCGGTCGGGCTGGACCATACCGTCCAGGCCGGACCGCACCCAACCGGGCCTGACCCGGACCCGGTTCGTTTCGACCCAGTTCGGGCCGACCCAGGGTGGGTTGGGCTGGGTCGGACCGGGCCCAGAGCCCCCATTTTCAGACCATTTTTGATAAAATGGACATATCTTGAGTTACAGACCTCCAATCGACACACCACTAGTTGCGTAGGATTTCTTGGATTGATACGGTCGTTTTAGTATATTACACTCAACGTTTTGGCTAAGTTTGGGTATGGCTAGGTTGGATCGAACCCGAAACCAACCGGGCCCTCGGAGCGGAAATGCTTATAACATAAGGACCGGACGTCCGATTGACGTGTCGTAGACTATGTTGGATTCCTCTTGATGAGATGGTTTTTTTGGAATACTCTACATAGGATTCAGATGTGGTTTGAGCATGGCTGGGTTGGATTGTCCCCGAAATCCAACCTGGCCCCTAAAACAGAAATGCTAATAACTCACAGACCGGGTGTCCGATTGACGTGCCGTCTATTGCGTTGAGACCCCTATGACGAGGCAGTCCCTTTAGATACTTCTTCGTGGGAATTCGAGACACCTGGAGTTTCCAATAGTAGCTCTTGGAGCAGATCCTCCCAAAGACGAGCATACGGAGTACGATGACCTTGTAGCTGGCTGAGACCTGATGACTACTTGTCTCATTCGTATCAGAGTGACTTGACTAGCCCATTGGGGAGCACTACTGTGTTGGGGTGGCAGACCAACGTCGGAGGAGAACTACTATGTTGGGGTGGCAAACCCACGGTACTCAAAATGAGGAGTACCTCTGTAGGCTACTAGGGGGAGTGCTACTGTGTTGGGGCGGCAGACCAATGGTGGGGAGCCCTACTATGTTGGGGTGGCAAACCCGCGGTACTCAACAGTGGAAGAGTACCTCAACAGTTTAAGGTTAGTGAGTAGCACCTCAGAGTCGTGATAGGACTACTGTGCTGGACATAGGAGGAGTTCTCTAGCAGCCGTTTTTTCGTCATCGTGAATAAAAATCCTGGTTTGAGCTGAGTCAATGACCTTTGTGTTTTCCTCATGATTGAGATGAATTACTTGATAACATAGGTATATGTAAGGGAATCTACCTAATAAAAGATAATATGTTGAGATCTTTCTTTTTGGTTTATCCTTGTATGATTTAGTGAGACCATGAAGGTCTCAGGGTCCCTACTGAGTATCGTTATACTCACCCCTGCACGGGCTAAGCCCGCACCTCGTTGTGTTGGATGCAGACAACGGACAGAACTGACGGAGGCCGAGTGTATGAGGGCTGGATGGCACCTAGAGGTGGACCTCGTGATGATTCGGTACCCATAGGTGGACCTCATGATGAGTCGGCACCCGGAGTAGGTTGATGGAAGAGGGCGCTGAGGAGACTATCTATACATACCATTCAGGTAGGATTCGTGGTGGACGATCTAGGAGCTGCACTATTTGTACCTACCCTTCAGGTAGGATCTGTGGTGGATGATCCAATAGATTCTTGTCACCTTGCAGCTGTTTTGTCTTTTACCTTGTACTTTACTGTTGGGCTTGTATTTCCGGCCCCTTACTTTCAGCACTACTTTTGTTTTCAATTTTACATAGTGTTTTCTTCCTCTTGTACTCTGGGTGTGAGTGTGTGTGTGTTTACGTTTCATAAAGGAAATCCCTTCCCTTTTCATTGGGATTTATTCCTTTGGTACTAGTCACCAGCCCCAGGCCTATGGAAGGCGGGTTTGGGGTAGTCACGGCACGGGCCCCGAGGACGGATCGTGACAAATTGGTATCAGAGGAATCGGTTCTACCGCAGAACATAGGACTCTGATATTTCTTTTCTGTGAATCAATAATGTTAAGGGTACTAAGTGTGGTCTTTAGTTCAGGGAGTCCAGTGTTGGTGCGGGCTACCGACGTATCCATACACCAGGACCTTGACTTCTGATTTTCAACTAAGTGCACGAAAACACTGATTGTGTGTGTGTTTTCAAATGTCTTCCTTTAATGTCAGCTCAAAACCAGGTCATCTCACCAGGTGTAGTCTTTTGACCATGTCACATCTGTTTCTTTCAGGATGCCTCCCTGTGGATGACCATCTAGATCCCCCAGAGTTCTACGTACTAACAGCCCGCTGAGTGACAATGCCTCAGTACATGGCCCTCTTCTAGTTGAGGCACTAGCGGTACTACCACCTATTGTCCCCCGATGCCACCAGTCCCAGCAGCATGTGATGCACGCCTCTTGAGCGCACTGCACGAGTTCCAGTGCCCGAGGCCACCCATTTTCCGGGGAGAGACGGACCCACTAGCGGCTGAGGAATGGCTGGAGGCTTTGGTGAGAGTCTTTAGGCTAATAGGGATGCCAGCAGACTTTATGGTGATCCTTTCTGCCAGCCTCCTTCAAGAAGCAGCAGGCAGATGGTGGAGCCTGATGCATCAGATGCATGACGAGGCGACACTTATATGGGAAGACTTCGAGAGCCTGTTTCGGGCAGATTTTGTACTAGCCACCCTTTGAGCGGTGCGTATACAGAAGATACTACATCTTCAGTTGGGTAGCATAACAGCGGCACAGTACTCAGCGAGGTTCACCAACCTCTCACGCTACTCTACTGATACGGTATGGGGCCCATTCTTCAAGGCCCAGACCTTTGATCAGGGGCTCAGGAGAGAGATTAGAGCTTCAGTTGTCTCCCACATCATCCCGAAGAAGACGGGGGTGTTAGAGGGAGCCCTCTTAATGGAGTGTTTCCTTGCTGAGTAGTGTTTAGAAGCGCGACCCACCACTAGCCAGCATGCAGTAGAGTCTTCTGTAGCTGATAATAGACAGATGACGTAGAGGTCCAAGAGGACCAGACCTACAGGTGTTCAACCGCACGACTCTACGTTGGTAGTGCGGGGCACCCATGGTGGAGACAATTCTAGACCCACCATACTGTGTTACTCATGCGGAGGATAGGGTCACATGGATCATGATTGTTCGACCAACCATGCTGATGATCAGAATATAGAATAAGGACCTCCCAGGAAGAGGCAGAGGTTCGATCATGGGGGACCTCAAGGAGTATGATACCGAGGTAGAGGATATGGCTGTATAGCTGGTGGTGGACAACGCTTCGAGGTGTTGCCACCACCACCACCAGGAGGTCCACCCCGACCACATGAAACGGGTTGAAATGGGAGAGCACAACTTCACGAAGATGAAGCATAAAACTATGGATCTCCGGAAGTAGGTGGACAGGAGCGAGACTAATTCCAGCCATGGAGGCCTTTGTTCTTGGTGCTTCTAGTTTCCATGTTTTCATTGTTTTGTTTGGTTTGTGTCTTTGTATTTCGAGTTGCAGTAATAAAAGACACTTATCTTTGTGACGTTTACTTTCCTGTCCATTTTGTATGGTTGATACTAAGTGGTTCCGGTTAAAACTATTGACTTAAACCTCACTTGCGATATTCCTACTGGAGGAGACCTAGAAACCACGCACTAATGCCGAAAGTGTGACTCAACCCTTGGAGGTGAGAGTAACAGTTGGATCTCTTTGTAGTAGCGTCGATGCCTTACAACGTCATTCAAGACATGGATTGTGAAGTTCATGTCAGGATTGACTGTATTAGGTGAAGAACGTGGTTCATCCAGGGGATGAGACCAGAATTCCTTTTTTGGCAGAGGATGAATCTCAGCAGCTACTGTTGAACGTAGATGAAGAAGGGTGGAGGTGAGTTCTTACAATTGTCGATCTCACCCATTATTCGTTGACTGAACGGTTTACCGTTAACTCCAACTCAATAGTCTCAGGTGTATCATCCCTCAGAAGGATATAAACCTGAGACATTGGTGAGGGCTTGAATTCCTCCAGGACTATGACTACGAGTTAGTTTATACTCGTGGGAAGGGGAACATCGTAGCACATACTCTTAGTAGGAGAACGGGCATTCAGCTGTTAGGAGAGGAGAGACCGCAGGTGGCAACATTTTAGATATCCTTTGTGGATAGTGATGGAGTCAGCATGTGTAGAACCAGATATTTTTCAGGCTACGACGGAGAAGGTGCATATCCTTCCAAGAGCAGATGAAGACTGCACAGAGTAGTCAAATGTCCTATGCTGATAGGAGACAGAGATCACTGGAGTTCGAGGTTGGTGACCACTTCTTCTTATGGGTCTCACCTCGATGAGTTCTACGGATTTTTGGCTAGGGTAGCATGTTATCTCCACATTTCATCTGACCTTTACAGGTCCTCAGTAGAGTAGGCGAGGTGGCTTACCGTATGGCCCTTCCACCTCAATTACACTGGGTGGATGATGACATCCACGTATCTCAGCTGAGGAGATACGTGCATGGACCTTCACACATCATCGACCACAGGGAGTTGGACATCGATGATGGGGAGAATTTAATGGATATCCCGGTGGAGATCGAGGATCGACAGGAGTGGGTCCTACGTGGACAGTCGATTCCTCTTCTGTGCATTTGCTGGCAGCACAGGAAACTCCAGGGAATCACATGGGAGCAAGAGGCTCAGATGCATACTCAATACCCCTATAGTGTCTCTAGTGTGTGTTGTAGGTTTATGGGGACATAAATCTCTGAGGTGGGAGTAATGTAAAGACCCATAAATTTCAATAAATTTTGTTTTCTCAATTTCTTTTAAATTTTACGAGTTTGTGCGTTCTGACGACACTTGATTTCGAGGCCCGGTGAGCCCAGAATCAATTTCCGAAGATTAGCAC
Source organism: Viscum album (assembly GCA_963277665.1). NCBI lineage: Eukaryota > Viridiplantae > Streptophyta > Magnoliopsida > Santalales > Viscaceae > Viscum > Viscum album. The sequence goes on along the minus strand of OY728153.1, from coordinate 1,082,805,464 downwards.
GGGTAAGTTCAGTAAACGAATGAGCGGGTTTTTCTATATTTAGAACTGGTACTCTAAATTCAAATACGAGGGAACCGATGAATTCGCAGCACTGGTATTCGCTTAAGTGGACCTTCACCGCAGTTGCATTGTATACGAGTCGAAAGTTAATTTTTGGGAATCTAGAATTAAATAAATAAAATTGGTATGTGCAATTTTATTTATATCTATGGTAGATTTATCCTACAAAGGGGTGTTAAGGGTGGAAACAACAACCATTTAACTACCCATGTGTGGATATTTGATAGGTGGGGACCACAGAAGCCCCATCCCATCATCTCCCATGAAACCCTCTTTAAACTCCTCTTACATTTATTTCTTTTCCAACTCTTCCATTAATTATGTGAACCCTTTCAACTTCCTCTCTCTCATTTAATATGCCAACACTACAAGTTAATTAATCTCCCATAATTAATTAATTACTTGTGTGTCATGAATTCATTTGACTTATTTTGTGTTGCATGGAACTTCTTTAAATGGGAGAAGTCTTTTTTCATATTTGCGATAGAAAATATTTTGGTGGGGAACCTCTGGAGGATTAGAATGAGAGGTGTTCTTCCTACGACGAAGAACGTGAAGTCACCGATGACGTGCCTTCTCTTATTCTTCCTCTGCGTCAAGGGAGGAGTCACCGTTATGGGGAACGGCACCAATGACGACAACTCTTCCTCGGACATCAGCAGAATCGACACCATTCTTCCGCGACGTCCGACCACCGTGACGTTCTTCTTTCGCGGTTTGACGACGGGCGACGTCATTGCGAGGTAGGGGAATATTGTATAATTCTCATTTAAGTGTTTTATACTCTCGAGCATGAGTGTTTTTTTATATAATATGTTTGTATAATTTATTCTTGAATAAATTATACCCATGAAGTAGATGAAAGATATTGTTTGATTATTTCCAATTGATAACGCCTAACGTGGAGGGCGCGGGCTGAACAAACACGGCCCGACGACCCTCCGCTGGTTTTTCGTTTGTCCGTAGGATGACGGGCGATGATGAAGTGGGGCCGCAATGGCAATTTTAAGTCATCGCAGTGAAGAACAAGTCCCAGGAGAGCCGCATGCGAAAGCAGTGAGAGAATCAGACCACTAGAGCGCGTCCGGTGGTCCGCGGAAGGGGCTGTCGGCGCCGATGTCTGGTGGCGGCAGCGCGCTGTCGGAGCAGACCGCCACGGCTGAGCCACGGTGGTGGAAGGACCGTAACGGCCTGACCATTCTGAAAAATCGAAGAGGCGCGACATTAATCTGTCCCTGTACACCGGGGGCCGCACCCCCGATACGCTCGGCCAGCTGGCCGAGCCAGCCTCCCCCGGCCGGGCCGGGGCGGGCCATGTGGACCGGGCCACGCCGGTCAGGACAAGCCGTGCTGGCCAGGCCAGGCTGCGCCCAAACAGGCCGGACCCTGACCCGGGTCGGACCGGGCCCAGACCCCCCATTTTCAGACCATTTTCGGTTAAACAGACATATCTTTATCAACATACCTATTATCGATGCACCGTCAGTTGCGTAGAATTCTTTTTATTTATACGGTCTTTTTGGTATATTACTCTCATGGTTTTGGAGAAGTTTGGGTATGGACGGTTTAGTTCGAACCCGAAACCAACCGAGCCCTTGGAGCAAAAATGCTTATAACTTAAGGACCGAGCGTACGATTGACGTGCCGTCGACTATGTTGGATTCCTCTTGATGAGAAGGTTCTTTTGGAGTACTCTACATAATATCCGGATGTGTTTTCAGCATGACTGGGTTGGATTGTACCCAAAATCCAACCAGGCCCTAGAATGGAAAGGCTAATAACTCACAGACCGGGCGTCCGATTGACGCACCGTCTATTGTGTTGAGACCCCAGTGACGAGGTGGTCCCTTGATATGCTTCTTCGTGGGAGTTAGAGACACTTGGAGTGTCAACCAGTATCTCATGGAGCGGATCCTCCCAGAGATGAGCATACGAAGTACGGTGACCTTGTAGCTGGCTGAGACCTGATGACTGCTTGTCCGATTCGTATCAGAGGGACTTGACTAATCCAGTGGGGAGAACTACTGTGTTCGGGTGGCGGACCCATGGAGGAGGAGTACTACTGTGTTGGGGCGGCAGACCTGTAGAACTCGACAGGAGGAGTACCTTTGTAGGCTAGTAGGGGGAGCACTACTGTGTTGGGGCGGCAAACCCATGGCGGGGAGCACTACTGTGTTGGGGTGGCAGACCCTTGGTACTCAACAGTGGAGGAGTACCTTAGCAGTCTAAGGTTAGTGTGTAGCACCTCGGAGTCGTGACAAGACTACTGTGCTCAACAGAGGAGGAGTTCTCTAGTAGCCGTGTTTTTTGTCATCGTGAATAAAAATCCTTGTTTGAGCTCAGTCAATGACCATTGTGTTTTCCTCATGATTGAGACGGGTTACTTGATAACATAGGTATATGTATGGGCATATACATAAGAAACAGTTATCTGTTAAGATCTTTCTTTGTGGTTTATCCTTGCTGGATTTAGTGAGACCATGAGGGTCTCAGGGTCCCTACTGATTATCGTTATACTCACCCCTGCACGGGTTATGCCTGTACCTCGTTGTGTTGGATGAAGACAATGGACAACGCTGATGGAGGCCGAGTGTACGAGGATTGGACGGCACCTAGTGGTGGACCTCATGACGAGGTGTTACCCAGAGGTGGACCTCACGACGAGTCAGTACTCGGAGGAGGTTGACAGACCAGGGCACTAAGGAGGCTATCTATACCTACCCCTCAGGAAGGATCCGTGGTGGACGATCTAGGAGTTGTGCTATCTGTACCTACCCTTCAGGTAGGATCTGTGGCAGATGATCTAGGAGCTTCTTGTCACCTTCCAGCTGTTTTGTCTTTTACCTTGTACTTTACAGTTGGGCTTGTATTTCCAGCCCCTTACTTTCTGCACTACTTTTGTTTTCAGTTTTACTTAGTGTTTTCTTCCGCTTGTACCCTGGGTGTGTGTGTTTACATTTCATAAAGGCAAATCCTTCCATTTTTATTGGGATTTACGCCTTTGGTTCTAGTCCCCAGCCCCTGGCCTATTAAAGGTAGGCTTGGGGTAGTCATAGCACGGGCCCCGAGGATGGGTCGTGACAGAATACATGAAAAATTCTATAGAATTATAATAGATTTAGTAGTTGCAAATATTTTGAAAAAATCCCAATTAGTTGTGGAAAACATAGGAATTATTAGTTATAATTTTTATTAATTATCTATAGTCTAAACCTAAAAGTTCATGGGAATTTATTTAATGAAATAATTTTTCTATGTCATATATTTAGGGAAAGCTGCATCTAGGACATAATAATTGATAATAGAGAAGGGCTTAGATAAAATTAGATATCTATATGTGATCTATTGAATATAATTAAAGAATTACGAACATATTTAAATGTTGATATGTTAATGTTGTCTATAATTTTAATGTTATACATAACCATTCAAGTTAAGTAATATAATGGGGAATAATTTTTATTATTTTTTAATTTGGATGAGATATCATTAGTAGAAACCCTAGTAATAAGTATATGAATATGAAACCATTCGAATATTTGGGCTATGTAGATCTTTTTTAATTCTCATATAAATTACATCACAATCAGGATACTTATAAGAGGATGAGGTTGTGTCATATAATCACATATGGTAATCACCCTGAAAAATTTTGGTTTTTAAATAAACCAATCTTCACGTTAGTTCATGATGAGTGGTCCTAATAAAACACACTGGGATTCATGAACTTAAACGATATAATTTTTTAGTAATACTCTCTTTACAATCCATTATGAGAGATTTATAATGATATAGAAATATGATAAGAATAATTAGGAAACATAATACACAAAAACCCAAATTAAAACCAGAGTGATTTAGGTTGAACTGGAGGTAGACGTGAGGGTTTTAAAAATGTAATACAATTTAGGTTGAATTTTTCAAATAATTATCTTATAATGGTTCTCTTATGGTATTAATTATTCATCAGTCATGTTTAATCATAATGGTTTTAGTAATGGTAAAATCCAAACAGAATCAACATAATAATGGGTTCCATGGACAATATAGATATTGTTTCAATAAGAAACCATATGGGATAAAAAATAAAGTGAGAAATATTATGATTATGAAAACCATATATCAAAATATTTGAGTAAAAATGTAATCAGAGTTGATATCTATAAAACAAGATAAGATAAGGAAAAATTTTATGGAAGTATGAGTATCAATGATAATGATGGAAAGAATGTTTAATTTCCTACATAAAAAATATGTGGGATGAAGAAATAATAAACATTAATTCATGCAAATGTAATATGATTTATGTATTGTACTGAAAGACATTGAGTATGAAATTTCCTAGGAATGAAGAAGATCGTAGTTGAAACTATGAACAGTAAAATAGTTCATAGTAGAGTACCACCGATAATGAACTATATTGAATTTGGGAATCTTAGGAATAATCAATGTTAGTTAACGAAATAGAGGTAGAACAAGGATTATAGAAATTATAAATTTATAATACCAAGTCAATAACAGATATGATATACATCTAAAATAACTGAAGTGGGTTTAAAAAAAAATTTAGGGTGAGGAACACTAATAATCCACTCAGTAAATATGATTATCATATTTGAATCGAATCTGAACATCCCATATATAAAATCAATGTTTTATAATAACATTGATCTACCACCCAAATGACTATTTTCCAAATTATTTATAAAGAAATTATTGTTATATAATTATCTTATTCCATGTTTTAATGTATATGAAAGTTCTTTATGAAAATATTATTTTTCTTCTATTAGATAAATTTATTGTGCATTTGGAAATAGATTGATTATCTATAAATAAAAGAGAAATAATTTTGAATATTGACCAATGGGTCATGATATTTAATAATGATAAAATCTTTTCATAAAAAATTTAGAGAGAAACAAAATATTAGGGGTATTATAATTATGAGGAATATTATATGATTATATGTTTATAAGGATGATATCTATATATAAATTCTATCACGGTTCATGTCTATCTTTTAGATGACTTTATATATTTACACTCGTAATTGATAATTAATAATCATATGGGAAAAAATATTTATGGGTTGGGGAATGTAACACCCCATGATTTCAAATTTTTCTTTCCATTAATTTCTAATGTGTTTGATATCATTATCAAATGAAACAACAACATTAAATGAAACCAAAATATTAATTTTTTACAAAACCATTATATAATTATCTTTCTATATGATGGTATAATTAACACTATTGGAAAGATGATCTTTCCCAACACTTCTATACCAACGGTTTGTAAAAACCGTTGGTATAGCTACCATTTCCCAACGGTTCACCAAAACCATTGGGAAAGCCATATATTTCCCCACCTTTCCCAATGGTTTGGCAAACCGTTGGGAAAGGGTCACTCTTTCCCAACGGTTTATGAAAAACCGTTGGGAAAGGGTGTGTTTTGAGCCTATTTCCCAACGGTTCACCAAAACTGTTGGGAAAGAGTGACCATTTCCCAACAGTTCACCAAAACTGTTGGGAAAGGGTGTGTTTTGAGCCCCTTTCCCAACGGTTCACCAAAACCGTTGGGAAAGGGTGTGTTTTGAGCCCCTTTCCCAACGGTTCACCAAAACCATTGGGAAAAACCACCCAAAATTTCAACCTTCGGCCTACACAGACTAAACCCACCCTAACCTATCCCAACGGTTTGGAAAACCGTTGGGAAAGGGCTATCCCAACGGTTTTGAAAACCGTTGGAATAGGTTCTTTAATTTCTTTCCAGCTCTACAAACCGAGAACATTATATAAATCAAAATTTAAAATAATTATGATAATACATATATATATTTATGAAATTATGTTTACAAAAGTGATGTTAGCTTAGTGGTTAAGTCGTTCGATTATAAACGAGGGGTCCTGGGATCAAATCCCAACGGATGTTTTATTTTTTGAATTTATATACTAACAGTTCCATTACTGTTGGTATAGATTTCATATTACCTATACCAATGGTTTCCAAAACCGTTGGTGTAGGTCTATACCAACGGTTTTTGGAAAACCGTTGGTATAGACCTATCCCAACGGCTTACTTGGCTACGGTTCTCCAAACTGTTGGTAAAGGCTATACCAACGGTTTGGAGGCCTATACCAACGGTTCCAAACCGTTGGTAAAGGTTAGTTTTCCAGTAGTGTAATAATAACCATATTACAAAATAAATAATTAAAATAGAAGAAATAGAACCAGGTAGTGGGAGTAATCCTTATGAAGCTAATTTTCCCAAGCATTGAAAGGAAGTGGATTAACAAGAGTTTTCCATGGGATAAGCCCAATTTAAAAGTCAATAATTATGTTATGAGAGAAACTCTATGGTAGAAATGGTCATGTTTGTAGAAGTTACAATTATATCTATGATTGATGAATCACAACCCATGATTATCATAAGAGCTTACCTTATACATAGATATTATACAAGGATCATAAGGGGATATGTAAATAGAAAGTAGTTTTATATAATTGTGTAAATTATACATCAATAAGTTATTCGTCACATGTATTTTATACATTTCAAATTTTGGCATTTAAAAAAAACATTGTTATTTTATGAATGAATTGTTAAAATTTATAAGATCATTTTATATTTTTAAAAGTATTTTACAGATAATATTGGGATTTAATATGATTATTTAAAATTAAATATGTATATTATATGTAAAATACAATTTTGAATATGAATTATATATTAACAAAAATATTTTTAGTAATTGATATGAAAAAATTAAGAACAATTAATATTTTTTATTTACTTATGAAAATAATTATCGCTATATTATTATTTTAAAAGGTAAAATTTAGAAATCAAATATGGATAAATTAAATTAATTTTTGAATTTATATAGAAAATATTATTCGTGGTTGAATTTTTTATATTTTTCTAAAATAATTTATTTTTAGGTGGATAGTGAAGAAATACGGGTTTTTCCAATACCTTCAATTTTATGACATTATCATAATACCAGAACAACTTAGAGGTATTTTATACCATTATATATGTATATATGAAAAATTTATATCATTTAATAATACTATAGTGAATTTATAAATTTCATGTTTAATGTTTTGGAATCTAAAGTAATATTGTACTATAAAAATTGTTTTTATTAACTTATATAATACATTATATTTCATCAATTATAGAAATTAAATATAAAAAAATGGATTTCATATTTTATAATTTTTTTATATTATGTAATAAGGAAAATTTATTTTTTGGATGAAAATTAGGATTACTATGATTAAATTTAAAGACCCTGATAATGGTGAAATCATTATTTTCAACGAATTGTTTTATTAATGTTGTTTAATTTTTATTTAATATATTAATTTCATCAACTTTATATAGTTAATTTTATATATTTTTAACACAACAATAAAAATATATCATCACCCATTTAATTTTTAATTAATGTTATATAAGATTATGGACACTTGTAGTTAAAAAAATATTTTTCTAAATAACAACTTTTCCATATATTGCATGTTTAAATTTTAAAGATAATTCTATATGTCTCAATAATAGAGTTATATTATAAGTAATTTTTTATTAAATAACATAAAAAATTTTAATTGGGTTAAAATTATATTTTTATTCAAATAAATATTAGTTGGGTGAAAACATGATTCCAGTCTAAAAACTCAAATTCTAAAATATAAAAAAACAAGATGTAAAAAGATTAATGAATGTTTAAAAGATGTGTAAAAATTTTTTGGAGGATTTACACAGATTATATCAGTAGAAAATAAATTATTTTAATATTTGGGAGCCTTAAAACCTTGAATAGTGGCATACCATAATTGAAATATAATGGGGGCTTCTAAAATTACTATTCTATTCCATTATAAATGTGAATCATTTCCACAATTTCATGATACACTAATTCATTAATAATTATTCCTAATATTTTTACATTTTAACCCCTTATAATTCCCTCCAACATTAATAATCTTTATTTTATAGTTATTTATCCTAAGACCAAAATTTCTAAGGATATTTCTTGGGATAATATGAAGCTCTAAACGAGACTATTTCTTTCTCATTCAGTTATTTGTAATAATACTATACTGAATAAAATATTATCTATCAATTATAGTATTTTAAAATTATTATTATCAATATTCTAAAATTTTAACATACAAATGGAATCTATCTTTTCTATATTCATTAAAAACCATTCGAAAAAAGAATATGCCATCATGTGTACATACAGACTACCGCCTCAATGAATGTGGGGATCTATTTTTCCATTACCACTAAACATAGTTGACTATAAATATATATTTATTTTATAAAAATTGTAATTATGAAACTATTAATATTCTATAAATATAATGTTGGGATATTCAATAGGCGATATTAGCACTAAACGGTTATAGTAAACTTAACTGCAAAAAATGATAAATATTAAGACACCATTATTGACCTGAGAACATTTTGGAGATAATGGAATTACATGATATGGGGAAGTTAATGTAGAGAAAATTCATGTAATTTCTATACATTTTACCAATTTATAAGGAAAATTTTAAATAATAATGATTTAACTTCTCTTCCATTGAGTACAAATTTCCTAAAATTTTATCACATTATACTTATTTTGTTGATTATAAATTTCATCCCCATAATTTCTATTTTATTCCTTTGGGGTATATTTATTCCCCTTACTAAAACAATATAAGAAAAAGATAACCTCTCTACCCTTTTTGGGATTAACAATAAAAATAGAATATAGTCAATAGTAATAATCAATTAGTGATAAGAATAAAATGAACAAAACATATAGAAGTTAACTTATAGTAAGTATAAATGAACTTATTTTTATGAAGATGGTTTGAAAATGTTAATTAAAAAACAAATTACTTCCTTCGAAACAATCCAAAAATATAAAACTCTATTTAAAAATATAATAAAAAAACTCTCTATTTTTCAAGTAGTTAGTCAAGAACATGAAAATAAAGAATCATAAAGGAGAAAATATTATGAATATCAGATCGATCACATAGGAAATTTCATATTTATGAAACTAAAATCTGGTTAACTTCTCACATGTAAGACTAATCTCTAGTATATGAAAATGTAAAATTAAAAAAATTGAGTAAAAATAATAATTAATGAATGTAAATTATAGAGAATCAGATAATTAATAATATTTAAGATAATTATGAAAAATATATATATGTATGATATTTATAAATGGAAAAACTTATAAAAAAAATTAGAAATAAAAGAATGGGCCTTCATGTAATAACAAAATATAAAGTAAATGGTATCATGTAGAATTTCATGATCATTAAGTTTAACTATAAAGTGAATCTTTTGTTCAGGATAATTTTTATAGATGTTAAAAATATATCTGATATGTTTTGTTCCATAATTTGTTTTATCATTTGAGTTACCCACATGAAAATCATGCATAATTAAAAACAAATAATTTACACCCTCTTCCACATGGTGTTTTTCAATATCAATAAATAATGAAACAATAAGTTGAACTTATGATCATTTAAATTTTTTTATACAAATCCTATCGTTAATATATTCAAATATATCCGAATTTATAGGATTAGTAACACAACAATAAAAATTTCTCCAGTTAGAAAAAACCAATGAATAAAATATCAATTTTGTGAATGGAACCAAAGGAAGTGGTGTCTTATATCATTGTGTTTGAATTATGAATGATGTTCTAGTTCACTAGTTAATAAAATATAATTGGTTTTATATAAATCCCCATTTTTTAGGAAATATAAATATTTTTTTAAATACTCATCTTTCATTCTGAATTTTTTATTATTATAATATAATAAATAAACATGAGTAGAAAATAAGATATACAAGATATGTTTCAGAATAATATCACTTTATTCGGTTATTATAGAACATTTGAGTAAGCGTACATGGTAATATATATATAAAATTTCATGGGTTCTTACATTTCATGGGTGAATACATCAACTAAGGGGAATGAATCAAAATGGGATAATAAATAGAAAATTATAATATCTTTAAAACTATACAATACCCTTGACTATATTCACCCATGAGGATCATCATGAATATAAATAATCTTATAATGTGAAATAAAAAAATCAAATGAGAAATAAAATTACGAAATTTAATATCCATATTAATGAAATGTGAAGAGTAATTTAATAGGTAAGAATGGAATGAATTTACAATGACTAATTGTGGTAATATACATGATATAAATTGAAATATGTATATAAAGAATATTTTCATTGTAAATAGGGTCATACAAAATGGTAATAAGAAATATGCTCATTGGATTTATATATATATATATATGTAATTAAGTTTTATACTAAATATGTGTATTATTAGTAACAAATAAAAAAAAATATAATTATAAAATAACAAAAAATTAAAATATATATAATATTTAATTAAAATACTTACATATAAAAACATTTTTTACATTACATATAATTATTATTATATTGTGGTATGATGTATTTAAAAAATTATGATAAATATTTTTATGTCAATAAATTGATAAAATTAATATTTTTTGAATATAAATAACTAATTTTAGTGGTATTTGGTAAAGGTTATTTAATATAAAATTAATATTTTTAAAAGAGTTGTTTTTTTAAAAAAAAGTTTTTTGTATTTTTAGTTAATCGCTACTAAAGAGTGATTCTAGTGAAATTTTTTGATAATATATTCAAAAATTAAATTAACATCCATATAATTGTTATGAATAAGAAAGTAATAATAATAAATTAAATTATTATTAATAGAAATATTTTTCCTAAAATAGTTTTATGAACTATGCACTCTCATATTGATATTATTTTTTATCTACTCCCGAAATTGAGTCTAAAAAATGGTCTTTACATTTTTAATAATAATATCTAAATTTGGTAATAATGCCATCAAAAATTTTAAAATAAAAATAAGTTATCAAAGATAATATTAGTTATAATGGTAAAACAATTATTTTTCAAAGAATATTTTTTATTAATATTATGTAAATTTTATCTATATAAATTAAATAAATCTATTTTTGTTGACTCTAATATTATATTTCATTATTTAGTGGTGATTAAATAAAAATATGCAATAAATTTTTTTAAAAAAAACCATTTTAAAAATATCAATTTTATATTAAATAATATTACCAAAATACCATTAAAATTAGTCATTTATATTAAAAAAAATTAATTTTATCAATCCGTTGACAATAAAATATTTATCTTAATTTTTTAAATACATAATATCAGACATTAGTAATAATAATATGTAATGTAAAATTTTTTTATACGTAAATATTTTATTTAAATATTATATTTTTGATTCATTATCAGTTATTTGTGAATTATATTATTTTATATTTGTTACTAATAATACACATATTACATATAACACACACATATATATATACATCTAATGACCGTATTTCTGATGACTATTTTCCAAGACCAAATTTTTAATAACAATATTTTTTATAGCCATAATTTTATTTATAACACATATCTTACCGCAATTAGTCATTATAAAATCACTTTACTCTTTAACTTTTAAATTAATATTCTCATTCCATTAATATTGGTTTTAAATTTCATAATGTGATTTCTCATTTTATTTTTTTCTTTCTCGTTATAGTCTTATTTCTATTCATGATGATCCTCTTGGATGATGATTGTCAAGGGGATTATATAGTTTTAAAGATATTATAATTTTCTATTTATATTCCTATTTTAATTTATGCCCCTTTAACGAATGTATTCACCCATGGAATGTTACCACAAATGAAATGTTATACATATTTCCATGTATGGTGACACAAATATTCTATAATGATTGAATAACATGATATTATTCCGAGACATAACTTCTATAAATAATTTTCTACTCATTGTTAGTTATTATATTATAATAAAAAACATTTTTAAGAGTTAAATATGATCATTAAAATATATATATATATTTCCTAAAAAATGTGGGTTTATATAGATCTAATGTTATTTACTTAACCAATGAACTACAACATCATTCATAATCCAAACACAAAGATATATGAAACCAAATCCTTTGGTACCATTCACAAAAAAGATATTTTATTCATTGGTCTTTCATAACTGGAGAAATTGTTTTTTGTTATTTTACTTATCTTTTAAATTCTGATATATTTGAAGATATTAAACATATGATTTATATGGTCAACATTAAATGATCATAAGTTCCACTTATTGTTTCATTATTTACTGATATTGAAAAACTCCATGTGAAAATAGGTGAAAATTGTTTATTTATATTATGCAATATTTTCATGAGGGTAATTCAAATTATAAAATAATTTGTGGAAAAAAACTTATCAGATATATTTTTAACATCTACAAAAAGTAAATAGAACAAAATTTTATGTTTATAGTTAAACTTAACAATAATTAAGTTCTATGTGATACCATTAACATTATATTTAATTATTACATGAAGGCCCCTTATTTTATCTATAATTGTTATTTGTATTTGTTTTTCCATTTATAAATATCATATATATAGATTTTTTTCATAATTATCCTTAATATTATTAATTATCTAATTCTCATTAATTTACTTTCATTCATTATTATTTTTAATCTAAATTGTTTTAATTTTACATTTTCATATAAAATAGATTATTCTTACATATGATAATTTAATTAGATTTAATTTCCTACATATTAAATTTGCTATGTGATCAGCCCTATATTCATAATGATTTATCCTTTATAATTATTTATTTTCTTGTTCTTGACTATATCCTTGAAAAATATAGTGTTTTTTTGTTTCTTCTAACTATTATATATAGATTCATATTTTTTTATTATTTCTAAGGAAGTTAAAAAATTATTTTTAATTCCCTTTTTGGAACCATCTTCATCAAAATAAGATAATTTATACGTATTGTAAGATAACTTATATAAAGTGTGTTAATTTTATTTTTATCACTAATTGATTATTATCATGGATTATATACTATTTTCCATGTCAATCCCACATGGGATAGAGGAGTTTTCATTTTCATACGTTGTTTTAGTAAGGGGAAAAAATTTATCCCAAAATAATAAAATAGAAATTGTGGGGATAAAATCTATAATCCTCAAAATAATTATGATGCAATAAATGTTTAAGAAATTTGTACTTGATGGAAGAGAAGTTTAATCTTAATTATTTAAATATTACTTTATAAATTTGTAAAATTTATAGAAATTACATGAATTTTCTCTACATTAACTTCCCCATATAATGTAATTCCTTTATCTTCAATGGATCTTCTTTATGTTTTCCTTTTGGAAAATTATAAATAGGGTTATATTTGACATAAAAATATTCATTCCTTTATCCATTCATCAAATTTCATGTTTTTGTGACATAGAATTTGGAGGGAAATTATATATTTATTTTTAGGATGTTTAGATTTTAAGAATGTGAATGTGGAAAATTAATGATTGTGTATATTGTTTCAAAAAATACTTCTACCAAATTTGTAATTGGATTCCATTTTCATGGATTCTGTGATGGGATTACCTAGATCACCATTGAAGCATGTAGTTATAAGTATATAATGTAATAAATAAAAAATTAAGCACATTTGTAACATATTTTAAAAATTAATTTTATTGAGCACCTTATAATATCATATATCATGAATATCATTAAATGTAATGGATTTACTATGTTTATTATTTCTAATAGGGAACCTTGTTTTATTTCATTGTTATAGAAAGGGACATCATAATTCTTGGAGTACCTTGTTGAGGATATGTCTTGATTACCATCAACAAATGGATGCCAAATTAAAGAATATTAATCATATTTTAGTGGATCTTATTTAGGTATATTTTATTGATTTTGGAAGATCATTAGATGATTATTTCTCATTAGTGGAATTTCCCAATACTAATAATTAATAATCATTAATATGTATAGTTCCATTTGAGTATTTGTATTTTAAGCCTTATATATAACCATTATATTTACTGTAAATGAGTTAAAGGTATCATTTTTTATGGAGATTAGTAAAAAAAATAATGAAATATATTAATTCTATATGTAGGTGAATTCAAATAATGAAAATTTGATGTAAGAAGTAACATAATTAATGATTGAGTTACCTTTATGATAAATTGTTTTAAAAATGTTTCTGTGTTTGTTAACAACTATCCTTTTTTATAAGAATGTTTTCTTATCTAAGAATAATGTTTTTTTTGAGTTAGAAAGAAATTTTTTTCTCAATAAATATGTTTCTTAATGAAGAGTTCTTTTTTCTAAAGAGTTTTGAAAGAGGATATAGATGAAGATTGAGAAGTGAGATGTAAAAATCATTTTCAAATATTATTATAAAATCATATGATGTTTTTAAGATAAAAAATTTCTCAAAAAGCATGAAAAATTTCATGATAAAATATTTGGATGAAATATGGGATAGGTTTGAATAAATTGGAATCATTAGAAATATTCATAAAATATGATCCATACATATTTTTCTAAAATTAGGAACCAACATTATGAGATAATTGGTATGATGTTTATGAGTAAATCAAAACCAGTTTTCTCTGAAGATTTAGATCCACAATTCTAGGAAAATCATAACCATTTTTCTGAGAATAATAGGTACCATGATTCATAACAATTTGGAACAGGTTTTCTAAGAAAAATCTTTACCCCGATTCTGAGAAAATCAGAACCAATTTTATGAGAAAACTAAAAACCAAGATTATGAGAAAATCAAAAAAAAAAATCAGGGCATAATCAGAATCAATATTTATAGAAAATTGGATCCAAGATTCTGAAAAAATCAAAACTAGTTTTGTGAAAAAAAATTGATCCAAGATTCTAAAAAAATCAAAACCAAATTTCTGAGGAAAATAAAAAAAAGATTCTAAGAAAATTGAAGCCAGTTTTCTGAAAAAAAATTAGAACCATGATTCTAAGAATATCAGAACTAATTTTCTGAGAAAAAATATAACAAATAATTTTTTAAAATTACGAATAATTTTCTGAGAAAAATTAGAACCATGATCTATCATTATAATAATTAGAATGAAATGAATAATAAAAGAAATCAAAGATAAATTTCAACGGTGCATAACTTTAAAATAAATTTAATTAGTTTATAAGAAGTAAATTATTGGATATTAATTGTGAATTATTTTTGGAGCATTTGAGATTTGAGTAAGTTAGAATGATTTCCAGTTTCCCACATTCATTTTTCGGGTTTCCAAAAAATAATTTCTCAGATCATTCATCCATTTGAAACTCTCACATATGATGAAAAGGTGAATAGATAAAGAAATATATGTGAAAATTTACCACCATATTAAATAATATCATTATTTAGTTTTTTAGTATATAAAAATCAGAACTATCATTAACATATTGAGATAATAAGACTTAGCAAAATCAGACTACGGGTTCGGATTGAGCATTTTGTGGACCAGATTTAACATAGTTTTTATTCTTTTATTTGTCACAATTTCTTATAAGTAAAAATTAAAAACTGATGTCAGTCGGTATTATCTTTCCTATCAGGAGATATAAGGTGTCTAGTGAGAGTTGTCATAAGATATATTCACCTCTTCATAATAGTGTAATTCCACAGACCCTCGAGAGTAGTTATGGAATGGACACAAGATCTCACACTATGACCAAACCTTGTAAATATTTTTTTTATTTTCTTTCTTTCCTACATTTTCTTTCATGAATATTTACTAAAGGTTGTAAGGATATAAATCTTAACAGGTTATAGGGGTTATGTTTCTATATATTTTTAGACGTTATAAAATTGAACAAATTATCTAACCCACCCCCATATTAGTTGTTATTCGATCCTTGGAACATCAATTGGTATCAAAGGCAGGTTACCTTATTGAATCCTTATCATGGATAATATTAATTATGTCAATAGAAGATAAATTCCTATATTTAATGGGAATTTTTTTTATGTGAAAATATGATGGTTCTTTATCTCTTATCTATTGTCCGGGAATTTGATGATGCTACTTATAGAAGATATCCATAACCTAGAGATTAAACATAATTTTTCCAACTCTACGATTTGAATTTTAAAAATATGACAAACACGGTTCTGTTCAAGATGATACTTAGAGTCTGATAGAATTAACTTAATTTTAGGTGAATAGTATCCTACCCTTATGAATAGTAACCTGACCTTATGAATAGTAATTTTCCCTTATGAATAGTAATATGACTTTTATGAATGGTATCCATACCCATTGAGTGTATAAGTGAATTTAGGCACCTTAAAAATAAAGATGAATATTTTAAGTATTTATATATTTCGATTAAATAATTGTTTTAATTAAATATTTAATTAATCATATTTAGGAAATTATTTTTGAAAAATGGTCTTCATTTTTGGATTCTACAAGTTGAATAATAGATAGGGTGATTTTTTGGTATTTTTCTGAAAAACACGAATTCTTGATGAATAGTAAAATCTGCTAATTCATAATAAATGTTAAATAATGGATTAATTGAATCATTGATGATGATCTGCTGATGTAAGCTCAATTTATTCGGATTCAGATGATAAAATTACTATTCTTGGTCCTAAAAGACTCACTATTCCTTGTATTATATAGAAATAATAAATTAAATAATTTTTTATTAAGAAAACTCATCTCTCCTCCACTATAAAAAAAACCCCTTCACTCCCACTTCTCTTCACTCCCCTCAACCCTTGTGATTTTCCAATATTCTGAAAACATATCTCTCTAAGATCCTGCCCCACGTCCAAAATCACCTAGCCTCTTCAAAATACCAAAAAATCTCCCCTTAAGAGGTTCTCAAAGGAGGAAGTCTCAAGAGATAAACTCCTCTTTCCAATTCCTTCATTTCTTTTAAGTTATTTTATTTTTGTTTCTTTTATCACCTCCCTTCACCCAAATAGTTTGAAAACTCCAATAACATACATGTACTAGAATGTTTTTATTCTATTGGGACATTTCATTATCTTCTCTCATTTCCATACCCTTTATTTGGATTTAATGAAAGCACCGTTTATGATGTGCTAATTTTGAACATTCAAGGACAACAATTTATCTATTTCTATTATAATCATTAATTCTGGCCACAAAACCATTTGTGTTATGGTTGAACCAGATTATTATATATGTAATATATCTTATTTTTAGTTCTTTAATTCTTTTGTACAAATGGTATTATGTTATAAAGAAAAACATATTCACTATAATCAAACCCACCATTTAACGAAAATGGTTGTTACTAAGGTTATATATATGTAACAATTCAACCTCACTCTAAGTAACCAAATTAAATTTAAAACCATGTAAACTCCTGAAAGTTCACTAATGGAATATAACTTCATTTCTGGACAACCACTTCGATCTTTCATATTTATGCGAACTTGAATATAATTGAACTGATCTTTAAAAAACATGTAATCAAACGAGCCTGAACAATGAAATTGGACATTATAACTAATAAAAAAGGCCTTGAATGAACTAAAAAGGGTTATAATAAATCATTTACATATAGTAGAGTTTCTGGACTTATAAATGAATAAGCCTAATTGGTTTATTCAGGTCTTTAATAACAAGTCAATAACACCTTCAAGCATATGGTAAGGGATCCCCTATCTCACTTTTATTCAAGAATCTCCCATATGTTGTGTTCTTGTATTTCTAATACCTAATGATGGGGTATGTTTTTTTCACCCCCCATACTGCCCTTATGTCATATAAATAATGGGATACCCCATTACCTCTCATTAAGCCCTCGTAAGAACACTTGTAACCATGCCGAAATGTTTGTAAGGGGTTTTTCTCATCTTACTCTCAATTCTGCAGGATTCCAATTGTTCACCTCTTATTTCATATATGTGGTATAGGTATACTCCCAATATATATATATATATTATCATGATTCTATTTATATTCATTGTATTATGTGATTCATTTGTTTGTTATTAACATTTGTTCATACGACTCAATTGAATACAATGTGGTAACGAGCTTTGCCTCAATTTTCACTTCATTGTGACTTGCTTAGCATTGTGAACCTACTCTTTCATATGTGGTGTACCTAATGCCCATTTGAGATCACTTTTCGATTGAAATTATATTCCATTTAAATGTCCATATTCTCATATCATGGATATGATTTTTGTCTATGTCGTATATCATTTTATATACGGTATTTATTTTGAATATTGTTTTGACTGTGGAAATACTAATGAATCCAAATCCTCTATTCAATAAGGACAATGTAAAGGAATATTTATCTTATGTTGAACTATGTATAAAGAATTATTTGGAAGCAGAGTTGTGTGGGGTCCATTACATACCATCAATGCATTAGTAGGTCTTATGAGACAAATCAGTTTGGCGACAAACCCTTCGAGTTTATTTCCAAAAATCAAAAAGTTTTATACCCATAGAACTAAAATGTTTTAATGGTATTATAGTTTCATGTTACAGATACATGATTTCAAATTAACAAGAAATCTCTTTATTCATTATCAGTTTTTACTATCCTTGAGGTTTTCACTATGAAAATAATCTATGGATGTAGTTTCATTCTCAGTTTATTAATGGTGTAAGTTTTTCATTTATTAATCATGTCATATTGGTTATGATTAAATTATTATTGTATTCATGCTTCCACTATTTGTAACCCTTACTGATCTTTTGAGCTCACCCCTTTCTTTCTTTTCCATCAAGAGGTGATGAAGAGGTGATCGTTTATTGAGTTCATGTGGTTTCAGTTTTAGATTTTGTTATGTATTTTATTTTGTAAAATTTTTCAATGTAATTTGAGTTACATATATGTATCTAGTTTCTTCAAGACTACTAAACTAATCATTCTTTCAGGATTTTCATTCCTTCTAACCATGCTATTCTCACAAGTAATGCACCGACGATAGCCTAGAGGGGTCGGGGTGATACAGTTGGTATCAAAGGAAGTTTAGTAGGAAACTTGGAAACTAGAGTTAGAAATATATGGTTGGGAAGAAATAAAAAAAGTAGTATTTTAGGATAAATGTAAAATAACGTCTTGGTATTTTATAATGGAATAGATTATTTGAATCTTTCTAGAAAATAAATCCATGTCTAGATACGAGCAGTTAGAGGTGGCTCTAGCACAAATGTACCTAGGTGTGAAAAATTCGACAGGGAGTTTGGAGATTGACCCGGGGTATCCTGGTACACGACAATGGACCTTGCTGCACTCTTGGTTATGACACTCCCAGGGGATACACTTAAGATAATTAATATTTTTTTACAAGCCATTATGTAGGATTGAAATGTAAATTTTTCCTCATAGAAACCATGTTTATGAGATTATCTATGCATAGAATTTCAGTCTATATTATATTCTATCAATTTTAGATTCATAAACTGATCTAGTGTATTCTATTATTTAGAAATGGAGCCTAATGGAAGAATGGAAATCAATACTCATGGACAATGTAGGGATTTCCCCATTCATCAAGACAACATAGTCAATGTCGGAGAAGAACATATTATGACCGTATTGGGACAAATTACCTAGGTCGTGACAAATAACCATACTAAACCTGTGTTGGATTTTTTCATGTGGCAGAATCCCCCATATTTTAGTGGGAATACTAATCTGATAGTAGCTGAGTAGTGGATCAAGTCACATGAAAAGATATTCATGGAATTAAGATGCGATGAAAATGAGAAGGTAGTGCTGGAAGTATATTGTCTCAAGGGTGACGCGGATCAATGGTGGTATTTAATCTAGAATACCATGGATGAAGAATAAATAGAAGATATGGAATAGAGTAATTTTAAGTAAATATTCTTTGAAAAATATTTCCCTCATGATCAACGAACTAAAATGAAGAGGAAATTCCTTGGGTTCACACAAAGGAAAGAAGATAGTGTTCCAGAGTTTGAGGCTTCCATCACAAGGCTAGACAGGTATGTTGTAGATTACGTAAGTGACTTAGAAGACATGATTGATCATTTCTTTGAAGTTCTTAAGCTAATTCTTAGAAGAGAACTATCTTCTAAATAATTTTCATCATATGTTGAAATTGTATAAAGTGACATCAAAACAGAGAAGGAATTTTCTAGATCAAATATTTTCAAAGGAAACCAAGGTAAAAATCAGTACTCTGATAAAAAAGGAAAATGGGAAGCACAAAAGAAGGGCAAGGGTACAAATCTATTCCCATTATGTGAGAACTGTGGAAAGAATCATCTCAGGAAATGCTTGAAAGGCATGGGAGTCTACTATAACTACAGAGAAAAGGGTCATCAATCTAATGAATGCATGGGGAAGAAACAATTCAATGATATTCAATTTTACAATTGTAGAGAGATGGGACACTATGAAAATGAGTGTCCTAAGCTCCAAGGAAACTTGACCTATAAAAGGCTAAGAGAGCAAGGGAGAGCTTATGCGATTACCACCACGGAGTTTAAAGTTCCTAATGATGTGGGTTCATATAATTTTATTGTTTCCTCAAATTTATCCAAAACATTATTTTATTATGCATCATCCCATTCATTTATATCTTCTCAGTTTTCCAAGAAAATTAGATATGTCTAATTTGTTTTAATAATGGATTTGTCAGTCAAAACTCCTAGGGGATGTATCATTGCAACAAAGGCATTTCAACTTTTCCCCCTTGACACACCCAAACGTGCTTTAGTTTCTAACCTTGTCATCATAACAATGACTGACATTGATATAATTCTCAGTATGAATTTTTTGTCAAATCATGATGGAAGATTTATTGTAAGAAGAAGGATGTTACAATTTTTGAAAATCTGTACAGTCCCTTGTCTTTAAGGAAGTATCTTCGCCACCTAATTCTTTTCTATAACCACCCCCAGTATCTCTAATGAATGAAATACTAGGAGAGGAATATTAAAAAATATCTACGGGCATGGAAATAAATATTCAAATTGAAGATGTACACATATTGCAAGAGTACATTGATGTATTTCTAGAGGATTTACCTGGACATCCTCCAGAGCGGGGAGTTGAGTTCTCTATTGATTTAATTCTTGGTGAAAGACATATATCAATGACTACCTATAGAATGGCCACCATGGAATTATTATCGCAAATGATATAACTAGAGTATTTGACTGAAAAAAGATTCATTTGACTTAGTGTTTCTCCATGGGGAGCCCATATCCACTTTTTCAAGAAGAAAGATGGATCCATGAAGATTTGCATTGATTATAGGGAAAACAATGCTATTAAAATAAAGAATAAGTATCCTCTACCCCAGATTGATCATTTATTTCATCAAATTCATAGATCTCAATACATTTAGAAGCTTTACCATCGATCTGGATATCATCAGTTGCATATGAGGAAAAAATATATTCCCAAGACAGCATTTCGGACCAGGTATGGGCATTAAGAGTTTACAATGATGGCTGTTGGAAAAAAAATCTACCCTATGTTTTCATGCATTTAATGAATAGATTTTTCAAAGAATATCATGTTATCATTGTTGTGGTATTCATTGATGATATCCTCATATACTCAAAAAGCTATGAAGACCATGAGAATCACATGTGGATTATTCTGAGATCTTTTAGGAGAAATAAAGTATATGGGAAGTTTACCAAGTGCAAATTCGGTCATCAATCATATTCTTTTCAAGGCAATATTGACTCTAAGGATGGAATCCTAGTGGATCCTGCAAAGACAAAGGCAATCCAAGAATATGCCACACCAACAAACATAACTCAGGTACGCAGTTTTATTGGCTTAGCAGGTTACTATCGGCATTTTGTTCAGAATTTTGCCCGACTTGATAACACGTTATCTAAACTCACATGTAAAAAAGTTATGTTTGTGTGGGAAAAAGAATGCATAGAATGCATCTAAGAGTTGAAAAGAAGATTGGTAACTGCTCCAATTTTGACTCTTCCATCTGGAATTGGTGGATTTTTAATATACAACGATGCATCAATGAATGGACTGGGTTGCATCCTTATGTTAAATGATAAAATTATTTCTTATGAATCCAGAGAGTTGAAGACTCATGAGAAAAATTATCCTACTCATGATCTTGAGTTAGCATCAATTATCATTTATATGAAAATATGGAGGCATTCTTTCTATGGAGAGAGATGTGAGATTTATATAGACCACAAGAGTTTGAAATACATTTTCACACAAAAATAACTCATCAAGAGGAAAAGGAGATTACTTGAGTTACTCAATGATTACAATTGCTCAACACACTACCACACAAGAAAGGTGAATAAGGCGGTAGATACATTAAGAAAGAAATATCATGTACTTCTGACTCAAATGAGGATTGAGAGAGATCCTATATAATTGGATCTAATAAATATGGATATGGGAATTGTTATGGAAAGGGAAACATCTTTCCTATTTCAAGTGATTGCTAAACCGTCTTTATTAGAGAATGTAAAAGGCTCTCAATCTGAAGATGAGAATCTACACAAGAAAATTAATGTTGTCAAGGATAGGAGACTAGATGACTTTGTGTATGAAGAAAGAGTTCTGAAATTTGGGTAAAGGTATGTGTTCCATCAGTACATGAGCTAAAAAGGGAACTATTAGATGATACTCATAGCTCAAATTTCTTTATACACCCAGGTAGCACCAAGATGTATAGAGATCTGAAGGATTATTTTTGGTGGGATAATATGAAGCCGAAAATTACTGACTACGTGCTAAGATGTATATTTTTTCAACAAGTGAAGGAAGAGAGACAACATCCCAAATGATTTATGCAACCTCTACCTATTCATATTTGGAAATGGGATAACATTATGATGGATTTCGTCATTGGACTACCAAGGACACCTAGAAGTAGTGATGCAATATGGTTAATTGTTGATCGTCTCAAAAAATCAACACATTTCCTTCCTATAGGTGAAGATTTTCCACTTGAGCGCTTGGAAAGAATTTATATTAATGAAGTTTTAAGACTTCATGGTGAACCTCTATAGATTGAATCAGATCGAGATCCCCGGTTTACATAAAAATCTGGAAAAGAATCCAGAAAGCTTTGAATACTGAGCTTCATATGTGTACTTCTTATCACCCCCAAACTGATGGATAGTATGAAATGACTATTAAAACTTTCAAAGACATGTTGAGGTCATGCCCTCTTTACTTCCGATGTATGTGGGATTAATACTTTCCATTGGTAGAATATTCCTACAACAATAGTTTCTATTCTTGTATTCAAATGCCTCTATATGAAGCATTATATTGAAAAATATATTGAACTCCAACTTGTTGGGATGATGTTGGTGGGAGGAAAATTATATCCCTCGAACTTATTGAAGAGACCAAGACAAAGATGAAGAAAATACAAGCCCCCTATTAAAGCATCCCAATGTAGGTAGAAGAGTTATGCTGAAAACTGGAGAAAGGATTTGGAATTCAAAGTGGGAGATCGTGTATTTTTTAATGTATCTCTATGGAAGGGTGTCTTAAGGTTCAGTAAGAATGGGAAACTGATCCCCAGGTACATCAAACCATTTGAAATTTGGGAAAAAACGGAGCTATAAATTACCGTTTAGCAATGCTGCAAAATATCGCCAGAGTTCATGATGGGTTCCACGTGTCATTGTTAAAGAATTAAATTCCAGACCAAACACATGTACTCACATATGACGAAATTGAACTTTAACCTGATTTTTCATACTACAAAAAGCCTATTGGGATTCTTGACACAAGGGAGTAGGTATTGATAAATTGGACAAATATTATAGTAAAGGTTATTTAGAGAAATCAGAAAATGGAAGAAGCAACATGGGAACCTAAGGATGTTATGAAAAAGAATCACCCATATCAATTTAGTGAGTTTCATACATCATATTTCGAGGACGAAATTTCTAAAGGAGTGGATGATGTATCACCACAAAAAATTCATGGTATGTTTCTCTTAAATACATTGTAGCTATAGACTATATTTCATGAATCACTAAGCCTATATGGAACAAAACATGGTTACTTATATGAGATACCAATAACATATCCATTAAACTTAAATTTTCCAACTCTGTGATTTGAATTTTAAAAATCTGACATACACAGTTGTGTTTATGATGATATTAAGAGTCTGATAGAATCAACTTAATTTTCAATGAATATTAACCTACCCTTATGAATAGTAACTTTCCCTTATGAATAGTAACATACCCTTATGAATAGTAATATGACTTTTATGAATGGTATCCATACCCTTGAGTGTATAACTGAAGTTAGGAACCTAAAAAATAAAGATTAATATTATAAGTGTATAGTTTTCTATTAAATAGTGATTTTAATTAAATATTTAATTAATAATATTTAAGAGATCATTTTTGAAAAATGGACTTAATTTTTTTATTCTAAACATAGATAAATGGTTAGGGTGACTTTTTTGTTTTTTTTTCTGAAAAATGTGAATTTTTGATGAATAGTAAAATTTGATAATTCATAATAAATGATAAATAATGGATTAATTGATACATTGATGATGTTATGTTGATGTAAGCCCAATTGATTCGGATTCACATGATAATATTACTATTCTTGGTCATGGAATACTCACTAATCCTTATATTATGGATAAATAATAAATTAATGAATTTTATATTAAGAAAACTCCTCTCTCCTCCACTATAAATCCCCCCTCACTCCATCTACTCTTCACTCCTGTCAAGCCTTGTCCCTTTCCAATATTCTGCCCAAATATCCCCCCAAGATCCCCCCCCCCCACATACAAAAGCTCATAGGCTTTTCAAAATACCAAATCCTCTCCCCTTAGGAGGTTCTCAAAAGGAGGATGTCTCAAGATGTAAACTCCTCTTTCCAATTCCTTCATTTCTTTTAAGTTCGTTTCTTTTTTATTCTTTCCTCACCTACCTTCACCCAAATATTTTGATAAATCTAGTAAAAAACAAGTATTGTAATGTTTTTATGCTAATTTGATATTTCATTATCTTCTCTCCTTTCCCCACCCTTTATTTGGATGAAATGAAATCACCGTTTGAGATGTGCTAATTTAGCACATTCAAGGACAACAGTTTATCAAATTCTATTATTATATTTAATTATGGCCATGAAAACATTTGTTTTATCAATTAACCATATTATGATATATGTAATATATCCTAATTTAAGTTCTTTAATCCTTTTGTACAAATGGTATTATGTTATAAAGCAAAACAAGTTCATTGTAATCAAACCAACCGTTTAAACAAATCGGTTTTCACTAAGGCTATATATATGTAATAATTAGACCTCACTCTAAGTAAATAAATTAAATTTAAAACCCTTTAGTCTCTTAAAATTTCCCTAATGTCATATAACTTAATTTCTGGACAAACAATTCCATCCTTCATATTTATAGGAACTTGACTATAAGCGAATTGATCCTTTAAAAACATGTAATCAAACGAGCCCGAACAATGAAATTAAACATTATAACTAATCAAAAAGGACTTGAAATAACTATAAAGGGTTATAATAAATAATTTAAACATATTATATGTTATGTAAATATGAATTAATAAGCCCAATTTTTTATTCAGGTCATTAATAACAAGTCAAGAACACCATCAAGCATAAGGTAAGGAATCCTCTCTCTCACTTTTGTTCAATAATCTCTCTTATGTTGTGCTATTTTATTTATAATCCCTAATTATGAGGTAGGTTTTTTTCCACCCCCCATTCTTCCCTTATTACATATAAATAATGGGATTCCCCTTTAACTATCATTAATCCCACACAAGAACACTCGTTACCATGCCGAAATGTTTATAAGGGGTTTTTCTCATCTCACTTTCAATTATGTGGGATTTCCATTGTTTGCCTCTTATTTATTATATGTCTTATAGTTATACTACAATTTTATATATATTATCATGATTATATTTATATTTATGTTATTATGTGATTCATTTTGTGGTTATTACCTTTTTTTTATATGACTCAATTGAATACAATGTGGTAACGAGCTTTGTCTCAATTTTCACTTCATTGTGAGTTGCTTAGCATTGTGCACCTACACTTTCGTATGTGGTACTATTAATTCCCATTTGAGATAATTTTTAAATTAAAAATATATTCCATTTAAATTTCCATATTCTCATATCATGGATATGATTACTGTCTTAGCCGTATATCATTTTACATACGGTATTTATTTTTAATGTTGTTTTGACTGTGGAATTATTGATGAATCTGTATCCTCTATTCAATAAGGATAATGTAAAGTCATATTTATCTTATTTTAAACTATTTATAATGAATTATTTGGATTCAGAGGTGGGTGGAGCCCACTGTATCCCCTTGATGCATCGGTAGGTCTCATAAGACAAATCAGTTTGGCGACAAATCCTTCAAGTTTGTTTCCAAAAATCAGAAGGGTTTCTACCCATAGAACTAAACCATTTTAATGGTGTTTTGGTTTCTTATGCCATATAAATGAAGTCCAATTTATAATCATTCTTTTTATTCATTATCAGTTTTTACTATCCATGAGGTTTTCACTATGACAAAATCTATGGATGCAGTTTCATTCTCTGTTTATTAATGGCATGAGTTTTTCAGTCATTGACCTTGCCATATTGATTATGTCAGATTGATTATGATTAAATTATTTTCGTATTCATTATTACACTATTTTTACCCCTTACTGAGAATTTGGGCTCACCCCTTTCTTTCTTTTCCATCAACTGGTGATGAAGATGTGATCGTTTATTGAGTTCATGTGGTTGCAGTATTTAGTTTTTGTTATGTATTGTATTTTGTTACCTTTTCCAATGAAATTTGAGTTACATATATATATCTAGTTTCTTCAAGACTACTAAACTGATCTTTAATTTGGAATTTTCAATCCTTCAAACCCTTCCAATATTACAATTAATGCACCGGCTCCAGCCTATAGGGGTCGGGGTGTTATAGCTAGTGTGTCTCCATGTGTAGCTCCAGTTTTGATATGGAAAAAGGAATATGGTATCATAAATATTTGTGTTAATTATAATTGCCTAAAATAGGTAGTACTAATGAAAACATAACCATTACCATGGATGGTTGACTAAATTACTTGTTTTGAGGTGTGAGTTGGTACTAAAGACTGAAATCATGTCCACATAGAACCAGTTGAGGGTTTTTGAGGTTGATATTACAAAGAAAACATTTCAATATTTCTATAGACACTATGAGATCTTTTTGATGAAATTCATTGTACATATTCACCACGCTATGTTTAAGGATTTGATGAACCAGATCATCCATCCTTACATGGAACATTTTACGGTTGTCTTCATTGATGTCAAACTCATATACACTGTGTTAGAGGAGGAGCATACACCGATTTTAAGGATTCACATTGAATTACTCTGAGAGCTCCAACATTAGGATAATATCTTGAAGTTCCAGTTTTTTATTTTTGAGGTACACTTTTTAGGGAATGTCATTTATGAACATGGATTAGCTATGGACTTAAAGAAGATTCATACAGTGCTTAATGTGATCCACTACGGAGCATTCCAGAGGTGTGGAATTGTCTTTTCTTGATAGGGAAGTACATGTGGTTCAAGTAAAAAATTTGTAGTGAATCATCCCCTTTGATCACACATATGTGGAAAGGCTCTCTGTTCATCTAGACTATATTGTTTTAGGGGTCCTTTATGTAGTTTAGTCTGAGGTTTCATAGTCCTCATGTGTTTTGACTACTAGAAGAGGGTGTGGAGTATGTATGGTTTTGAAATTATTATAGATTTGGGATTAGATTTTTATTAATATAGAGAAAGGAAAAGATTAAATATTGGTTGAGGTAGTTGAGGCCCCATCAGAATAAGAACAAGAATCACAACACAGAGTTGGAAGAAGTAGACTTTTCACTAGATATGTGGAGGCACAATCTTCTTTGTATTTTTTTACACATACCTCCAATGACATTGGTATATCATCACATAGATAGATCTTGACTTGATAAAAAATAATTGGTTGGATTTACTAAAATAATATTAATTCTAGATAATCTATAATCATGGGGAGGAAAACATAGAGGTTTATTCCCTTATCCGAAAGCCATATTCTCTCTTAGTAGAGGAGGCGTCTTAGTAGTTGGGTTCTTTGAATCTTCCCCTAATAGAGGAGAGTGGTTCTGATTATCCTAAGTTAGTGGTTGTAAATCCTATTCCTCTTATTTTTTTCATGGAGGCGAAGATAGTAGAAACCAAATTTGAGGATCAAAATGACCAGATGTCATTGTATGATTAACCTTATGAATTTATTGAAGGAGGGGAGAACATTACCATTTTCCATAGATAGATAGTGGTTCTTTTCTGGATACGAGAGGAGGTGATAAGGGAGGTTTGCATTTCTCCCATTGGATTTACATCCTAATGTGTAATTTATTTAAGAGTACCTTAAATAATAGTTTTAGTGGGTTGGAAAGTGGGGAAGGAGCGACAAGTTTGTCTCTCAGTGTCCCACATGTCATCAGGAGAAGGCTTAGCAACATGTTCTTGATGGTTTGGCACAACCACTTGTAATCTTGAATCGGAAATGATATGGAATATGTATAGAAATTTTTAAGGAGATTTCATAGATTGTCAGAGGCCACAATTCCATTTGGGTGGTTTTTGAATAACTCATAAATACATTAAATTTACTTTCCATCATAGAGGAGCATTTAGTAAAGAGTCTAGTACAATTTTACATGTTTTAGATCATTCAACTCCATGATATTACATGGATGATTTTCTTTGATTGTGATGTGTGGGATACATCATGGTTTTGGAAAGATTTGTAAGAGGCCTATGATTCTTAGTTGTGGATTATTAAAAGATTTCTCCCCCAGATGGATGGGAATTCTGAGTTCACTATTCAGGTATTAAAGGATATTCAAAGGGCTTGTGTTTTGGACATTGATTAGAGCTGGGAGGAGAAAATTCTAATGGTATAGGTTTCTTATAATAACATCAATCACTTTATGATCAGTATTGTACCTTTTGAGGCCCTATATGAAAGACACCACTAGTCTCACATATATTGGACTAATGTTAGAGAGACATCTCTTTTTTAGGATAGAAATGGTGTAGCAAATGATAATGAAGTTTAAAATGATCCACAAGTGGATGAGGAAATCCCAGAGCTAGTATAAATATTTCATATATAATTGTCATAGGCCCTTTGATTTTGGATAGGGATACCATGTATTTAAGATAGTCTCCCCATGATGAG
The DNA here is from genome assembly GCA_963277665.1 of Viscum album. Classification (NCBI taxonomy): domain Eukaryota; kingdom Viridiplantae; phylum Streptophyta; class Magnoliopsida; order Santalales; family Viscaceae; genus Viscum; species Viscum album. The sequence continues at coordinate 1,082,776,144 of OY728153.1, read as the reverse complement.
GATTTAAGCGGTTTTTATGTGGAGGAATGAAATCCTAGTGGTTTATTTGGCTATTATAGATATATAAGAGAGTTGGAATGGTTGCTTACTATTTGGACTTTCCCCCATAGTTGGACCAGGTGTATGATGTCTTGCACATGTCATAGATGATGAAATACATATAATACCCTATGCACATTGTTGACTTTGTTGAGTTGGAAATCATGTATGGAGCGACTTTCATGGAGTTCCCAATGGAGATCAGGGAACTGAAGAAGAAGATCTTTTGAGTATGGACCATTCGTTTGGTTCATGTGTTATGGAAATATGGGAGTGTTCACGAGAGATCCTAGGATTTGGGGAGTTAGATGTGGACTCATTACCCCAACCATTTTGTGTAGAATGTGGTTTTCTTGATGAAAATCATTGAATAATGTGATAATTTAGTGACCTTGTTTTTTATTCTAATACATTGAAACATATTAGGAAATATTTTCAGAGACATGTGCTACGATGATGCAAGATAACGAGGCTCGATGATCTCAATATTGATATTATATAAAATATTAAATATATTAGTATGATTCATTCATATTTTTCATTAAATATTGTAACATATCCAAAACATAGTATTTTATTTAAAATATGATACCATGGTTTAATTTAGAATGTAGGGTTTATCCTTGGCATGACCTAAGGATGGTCAGTTCTAGAATTTCAGTTGACGTAATCATTGTTTATGTGATTAATTATGATAAATAATTTAATTTTTTTATTTTATTTTAAATTTCCATGAACATTATACCTCTATTAATAAACTGATATATAAATTATATAGGTTCAGTGTCTTAATATCTTGGAGAAATTGGATGATATTGGAGCATTATTCATCGACATATTGAGATTAGGGGGCATCAAACAATCTTTTCAATGTGGATCAAGAAAAAAAGATGAAGTGGGGAATCTTCATTCTTGGAGAACACATTCTTAAACAATGATCAATCCTAAATCATGTTAGTTCCCATCATTTGTGTTTTCCACCCATTTGTTTTTGGAAATATTGGGCATTTATATTCATTTTCATTCTTGATTAGTGATTTTCTAATCCTTTACATGAGCCCAACAATTGATAATTTTTTTAATCCAATGAATATTTATTGAATTTCAAAATACCCAAGAATATAGAATTTATATGATTGTTGTCCATGAACTATTGGAAAATTAAGGATTCTCCATTTTTATTTTCATTTCACCCCACCGTTATTTGAATTATTCCATATTTTCCCATGAAGTCTTGGTTCGAAATTTATAGGGTAGGTGTATGAACAATCAAACCCACATATTCATGGAATATTAGATAAAAATGATTGGGATGTTAATTTTTTCATTTATTAGGATGCTTTTTGGTTGAGGGTTCATGGATTTTGGATCCATAGATACAATATAAAAGGGAGAAGCATGGTGGAATTGTGAGGAGAAGCATGGGGGATGAGGGGGACATAATTTGACCACTAGCAGTAGATCGAGAATGGATGTAACTATATTTTCCCTCAAAAATTGGTTTAAAGGTTTAAATAGTGGTGGTGGTAGCTTGAATTTGTACATAATGTTTCCATGATATTATAAAAAAACCTGAAAACACAACATGTAGTCTAGGAACACATACAGTGCAGTCCCATAGCCAGAGAGACCTAGGTTTCGAGGAAGATAATGTTCAAACAACATTTGGCTTGTCCCACACACCATGTGACACTCCCTGGGTGCTTATGATGTGTTCCATCTACTCATGGATAGGACCCCATATGGGAGGACACACCATGTACTCTTAGAGTAATCATGTATGATCAAGACTACACTGGCATGCCTCGGTAATCAGGCATGGCTAGGTACATTTCAATAAACATGGGGATAAAGAGGGTAACATAGGAAATATTTTCGTGGTTAAGACATTCATTTTAGTACCATACACTTTGTGTAATGCTACATGGTCAACAAATCCATGTGTTGGTGAGGACATGACTAGGAGGCCTAATTAGGTCAAACACCATTGGACCCATGGTACACACCGTGTACTTTTCATAGGACATTTCAAACTACATATCTTCTTGTTATGGAATAATATTTGATGCTGAAATTATCCTATCCTAAGAATCATTATATGTAGAGTGAAATGGTACCCTTCGTAGTTTCTTTTGAGATATGACATGAGGTGTTGATGGCCTGATGCTTTTTCAAGAAATGCTTGAATAGTATTAATGATTATAAAAGATTATCAGATAGAGGCTAGGGTTGGAAACACCCTTGTAAATCAAGGGTACTAGTCCCCACACAGCATGTACTGGATGAGTGGAACCCTATTATTCACTAAGGAATGGGTACTCTACCCATTGATTAGACCACCCAAATTCACTAAGGCACGAGTCCTCCATCTATACCAAGTGAGTGTCATCCCCCCTATCATGTTAGTTCATGAGTCTTCCTTGAATTTAATAGAACCCCCCTAATGCACTTGGGTATGAGTCCACTATCCATATAATTATTGGAATACCCTATTGTAAATGGGAGTTGGTCCAATATTGGATATTATTCATCTTAGTGTTATGGAGTAATGGTGAGGTGTAGGTCCTCCACATAGTTTTCTCAGAGAGAATTGTGAGATATTGGGCATTGATGATGGGCCTTTGGATCTTCGTGAAAACTCATCATCTTGATCTAGGTTGTGATATGGAGATCCCATTTATCAATTATCAGGTTTTATTTCAAGAATATATATTTTATTGGGTTTAATTTCACTATTTCTTTAGGTTCAGTTGACTACGTCTATCATATCTCTATATTTCTCTCTTTTTGGTTTTTGAGGCCTCATGATGAGTATATTTTTACAAACCCCTACATGGGATTGTTTTGAACGTATCAAATCTTATGTAGATGATGAATAATTTTATGGTTAAATTGGTGGAGCATAGTGATACTTGGGTGCATAGGATGCGTACAATGGTCATGTTTAGAGATATGGAGATGATATCTTTATATGTTTCCTTTTTATTCCAGTTTTTTAGGTTTGCATTCTATATATGGTTGGGTGTGTATTTTTTACATTTATAATTTTTTTTCAATATATTGTACTTTTTTTAATTTTATATTGGTGAGTGCATGTATGGTTTTACACTAGATGTTACAAACCTTTTTATTATTCCTTTTTTACTTTTTCATAGAGACGGATGGGTATGTGTGTAATGGTACACTAATAAAATGCGTTACATTATGCCTTATCATCACTTTCCACTATCCCCTAGACTATTAGTGGTGGGATTGGTGTTGCGGTAGCCAAGCGGTACACCATCTAGGGTTTTTGGGTGGCCATAGTGGGTTGGGTCATTATATTTAAAATAATTATTTTGGGAAATTGAATATTTAGCTGCAAAATCATTTCCCTTCAATTTTTTATCTTTCCACAAGATCATCTTATTAAAAAACATTTTCACTTATAAAAAATTGTTATTTTTATCAACCCAAATATGAAATCCAAATACTTCATCTTTATTATCTATTAAAAAGAATTCTTGATATTTTTAATCATCTTATCTCTGTCTTTATTATCCACATACTGTTAAGAAAATATTACAAATACTTTGATACAAGAAAGTTAATATATATTTCATAAACAAAATTACTCTAGTCATTCCATTCCAATTGCTATAGATGGATTTATATTTATTAATCATGTTTTTTATGCACTTCTTCTGCCAAAAAATACTTCTTTTTTTCAAAAAGTTGAAGAATAATTATTCTTATAACAATCATGTCCTAATTTATTTTCATGTTTGTCACATTTTTTTCACATGTTATAGGAAAAATCTTCTCATCTAGATTCCATCGTAATTCTGGAAACTCTTTATGGTAAAATCACCAACATTTTATAATCTTTTATAGTTTATCTTGGTTATATTATCTCTTTCCAATATTTCCTTCCAATGAAAAAGGATTCCACAAACATCACTGTTATGTTTCATAAATTATTCTCATAAGTTTATTTTTGAATCATTAATTAATGTAAAAAATTACATATATCGCCCATGATATTGAAGTGGGGAAGGACCAGAAATATATTTTTGTAACAATTCTAACTTTTGGTATTTTTTTATTTTTCATATATACAGAAGTGAATATTATACTACTTCTGTTGTATAGAAATCTAATATATTATGAGGTCTGAATGATCTACCTTTAGTATTCCTATTTCCACTATAATCTAAATACCTCTATCACTGAAGTTCCCTAAAAAATTATTTTAATGTTACGAACTTTTATATGATTATGTTTAGGAAAGGTTAGCTCCCACAATATTCTGGTCAAATATAATGACCTATCTTTTACAACATTAGCTATTATAAGATTAACAAGGGTGATCTTACTTACTTTTTCCACAAAAATGGTTCTCAAACCTGGATCATAAACTAGGACAACATATATAAGGTTCTTCTAAAAACCTGTAATATTTCAAACTTATTCAATATAAGAAAACATTTATTCCTCAACATATGATTCAATTATACCTTCCCCACAATGTCAAGAATGTTTTCATCTGCATAATTTACTCTTCCGAATTTTCTTGATAAAAAATTTCAAATGCACACTTTTTCTATTGTGTAATGGAAAAAATATATAGAATCTATTATCCAAGATTTCCCATGTGTAACAATTACATAAATTATATTTACACTACTCTTTACTATAACAATTAGTTCTCATAATGTATTTTTTAATGAGGTTGTTTTATTATCACAATAATATTTAATGAGATTACCTTTCTTTACTAAATGACCAAAAATAGGTTTGGTTTCAAAATAATTCAATACACTCATTTCCCTTTATTTCAAATCTAATTTATTTTGATTCTTCTAATGAGGTGCGAATAATAAACATTTTGTATTCGATAAATAACTATAAGAATCTATACTATCTCTCTATATATCCTTTGAAGATATTAATTGAGAATAAAGTTCCCAATATAAGTGAATATAAAGTCATTATTTATATTTTAATTACTCATAGTAATCACCATGACCTCCCAAGAGTCTGGTAAGGGTAATAATTATATAATTTCCTAATTATTATCTTTGAATGTAACCTTCATAGAATCCATCTTGTTATAGATTATGTTAAAATAATTCAATATATTTTATGCACATATTTATTCTAATAATATTTTATTGGAATGAATCTATATTAGGAACACATAATTCAGTAATGTTCCTTTATTGTTTATATCATTAAGGGTTTTTATTAACTCCATTTTAGTCTTCATCCCTCAATTATTCAATGCCACATTTTGGAGTAAATAAATTTGTATCACCCCAAGTTCCTTCTGTTGTAGATTTCCCATTCATATTTATTAAGTTCTTATATTTTGACAATCATAAACAAATGATCTTGATGATTATAAATGAGAGAGTATTCAATATTCATTTTATAAAAAATTTCATGTTTTCCATAGAATATTTTGATTACAACCATTCAATCCCCATCCAAAATCCTTATTAAAAATGACTCCCATTTTAATTTGAGAACGCTTTTGGGGAAGATAATGTTATCTAAAATATTAATAGAAAAGATAATCCTCATTATTACCAACCCTATGATACCACTTGTTGAGAATCCCTTTTTACTATGATTCTGATATACAACTAGAGGTAGTCAATCTAAAATCACACTAGCAGAAACATATTTTGAAATGAACTCTTAAATGCTCAGTTTTCTAAAACATAGGATAATATAATCTATATAAATCACTAAAATTATTCAAAAAACTCTTCATACTTATTCATACTAATTGATACAAAACATTCCTTAAAATAATGTAAAAGTTATCAAGAATGAAAGACTTTAGATTTATGTGGTGTGGACTAAAAGATATATGTCCATGGTAGAGACATCACAACATTCCATTCCTCTGAAACATAAGACTATAACATGGGAATAATGTGTCACATAGATTTCTAAAACTAGTAATAAATTTATACTCAATTTCAGTTCATTATAATAGTTGCCCCACTATATTATTTAATGAGAGTGCCTTCATATCAGCTGGGGGAATTAAACTCTGATGAATGAAGGAGTCCATATACTCTACCATTCCTACTACTAATATCCTGAATTAATCCTCAATATGACAACCCCCATTGGTAAATCATTCACCTCTCAATAACACAATGAAAACCCACCATCTTATGGAAGTCCCTTATAAACTCTTGGCATTCTACAAGACAGGTTTGATCATATCAAATGAACCACCTTCTAAAAAAATCCTCCCTAAAACCACATTCTTAAATACTGAAGTAAAACCCCTAAAAACACTAATTAACGGATCTAAATATATTCTAGAACCACACATTCTTTCCAACAAATATTGATCAACTCAGGTATACCTAAAACAATCCCAATTATTTTTCAATGAAAACATGGTTTACTTGATAAAAATTATGGGGAATAATTATTGAATTAAAAGACAGAATATTTTTAAATTGATATGTTTAAATGAAAAATGAAGGAGGTAAAACATGGGTTTTATTACGAAAGAAAAAAAATTAAAATAGATAATTGTCAATATGTTATGGAGGATAGAAGAATGAGATTAATTTAGGGGAATTAATATTGAGTTTGACGTGGGTATTTAAGGAATTATGGGAGTTTTGATACATCAATGTAGTTAACATCGAGGATATATGGAGGAAATATATAGATTATTATATATATTTAGAATGTTTTGACACATTCTTTAATTTATGTTCCACAATTTATTTCTATAGTGACTGTATAATTTTCTAGAAAGTGTGGATTGAAGGTTGTTAGAGGATGAAGATATATTTGAGAATTAAAGTATATAATATAATAATCTATAAATTCCATTTAAATTATTTAGAGTTATTGTTTATGATTCAATTTCATATAGTGGTTTAAAATAGGCGAGTTGTCATGGTTTATCATGGACGTCAGGTTATGTGAATCTAAGGGATTGAAATGTGAAAATACAGATGATTCAAAAAATTTATAATGTAATACATAATTATAATCCACCTTATGATCCAAAAAATTTATAATGTAATATCATGGACTTCAGGTTATTACATTCAAAAAATTTATAATGTAATATCATGGACGTCAGTTTATGATTCAAAACATTTATAATATAATACATAATTATGATGAAAAATAATTGACTATAGATGATCTGATCAATGAAAATATCAAAAAAATGATATAAATTATTGATCCTGATAAACAAACAATAATATTGATGATGATATTATTTTTGAAGTATGCTAACGTAAAAATATAAAAAGAATAATATTTTATAAATAACTTATTTCTTTCACACAAATACTCTATATAACATGACTCGACATGATTTCAATATTATTTTGACGCATCACAATATTTTTCATACAAAGGCTCACATTAGTTTCCCATTAAGATTCAATTTTACATTATACTTAACTTCCTTCTCAAAGGTTAAATTTGTTTAAAAATTAGTTATAATATATATTATAAATAATAGGAAAATATCACCACTAATATTCTTAAAATATGATAATATTTTTATATAATATTTACAAAAAATCATAATGATAAAGGGATCCTTAAAAATAAGGATTCTTAAAGTTCTATAGGTCCACAAGGAAGTCCCAGAAGCCCACATTTATGGAGAATATTCTAATAGAAAAAAAATCTTATACTTTAAATGGAAATAAACAGATCAAGGAAAAAACCCACAAGATTCAAGAGAATGGCCTCAACCTATATGAGTTATATTGCAGACCATTGGAAAATTTTTATTTTTTAATGAATATATATATCATGGGAAAATTCACAGGAAGCACGGTTGGATACCATTATGCCAACCAAGAGAATGTCGATGAACCAACCTTTGTGTATCTCCTCTTGATGATACCAGATCCCAAAGATCATCATTATCCCACTAATGCTCTTCTGGTATGTCATGCTCACAGTCATAAAAGGAACTCTGAAACTAAATCTCCTCATATAACATCACATTGATTCTTTCTCCCATATAATCAATTATCTTATAGTATATGGTAGTCCTTCATTAATAATTTAATAATATTTCTTTATATTAGAGTCCATAGAGAATATATTAATGATTACATAATTTTATATGTAATTAGACATATTATTTGGGGTCCATTCAGTATTTTAATATATACATGTATAAGAAGTTCTTTAAAAATTCTCAATTTATATTAAATAAAAATTTGGTTTTAACCAAATCTCTATCTGTTTATAATATATATCAAACTATTTTCAGTTTTCTATGATCACACTGAATATTTACCTAAATGGAATGTGAGTTTTTAGGTTCAATCCAAGTTTAAATGGCTTTCACTATACTAGGAAAACCCATCATCAATCCCTACATAGAATCTAATTAGACTCTAAAATAAATTCATCAATTTAAATTATATAACTATATTAATATTTAAGAAAATATTTACATAATTTAAATCTTATTAAAAGTAGTTATATTAGTGTAACTAAGGTAATCATATTAATGTATTATTAAACTGGTAAAATAATCACTTGAATAAGAAGGAATCAAAAAATATTTAGTCTAAATAAGAAAAAACCTAAATATTTTTCATTTAATGTACCAATTAAACCAAATAACTGATTTCTATAACAGAAATGATGTCTTGTATAATGGAAAAACAAATTATAATATTTTTATATTTGAATAACTTTTCTTTGTAACATTTTCTTAATTTAAACATAAAAAACTATTAGCTATATAAATATAACATTCAAATTTCAGTAATTTTGTACGATTGAATTTTTTTTCACAATTGAAAATTCTAAAATATAATTTCAATGTAAGATATAGTACATCTCATGTCAATTTTATTATTCTTGAGTATATTTAAAAAAATTATAAATATTATTTAATGTTAACCAATACTTCTAAAAAATTGAATTATAGAAAAGTTTTTAAATTTTATTATTTCACAAAAAACTACTTCAAAAATAAATAATATAACTCCAAAATTATTAAAAATTAGGAAAATTTTCACAAGAAATTATTATAACATTTTAAACTCAAAGTGAGAAACTAATAACAATTTCATTTAGTACTTATGATAATAAAAAAGAAAATATATTGTGATTAATTAAAGGAAAAACTCCATAGATATGAGATGATGATCTAAAACCTAATGAACTGTATAGTAGAAGAATCTTAATTATTTATGTCTTATTTCATATAGTTGTGGTATTTTATTGTGGAGTTGTGTAAATGTTTCTATTGAAACATTGTTATATATGAGAGTGTATCTCACTTTTTTTATATTTTTTACGTATCATAGATTAATATATGAATTCATTAATTTAAATTAATTATTAATTTTCCTTTACATATTATGATTAAGAATTTTTTCATGATTCTGATGTAGTTTTCATTGAAATTATTGCATTATTCTATTGGATTTATGAATTGAAATTGATGGTAGTAAGCATCCATATTATTGAGATTAACAAATTCATTCATTTCTATATAATATTCTTTTGGGTTTTTATTGTAATTTAATTTGATTTATGTTTACTGATATTTGATTTTTTATGTTATTGTGATTTTTATCTAAGGTGACACATGGTTATTTTTTGTGATTTTGGAAAGGTTCAATCATCATTTTTTTATAATATGCCTGAATTTGAAAAGTTTTTGAGGAAGTTCAATTACCTACCCATGTAGTATTACATATAAGGGGTAATAATAAAAAAATATATGTATAAGTAGATTATCAGTTAAAAACCCAATGTCTGTAACATCCCCAATATGGTTCACCTCCTTTGTGACCTAACAAAAGTTGTACCTACCTCAAGCATGGCTCCATGTAAGTTAGAGGCTTCCAAAAATAATGGGGGGGGGTGTATAATTGATCATGGGGTGACTATTAACTATATAATAGATAGCTATAAACCATAGAATATGTAATAACAATAACATCCATCAAGATAATAAAGCATAAATATCAACATTAAAACTGGAGGTTAACCATAAACTGTTAGCATATCTCCTGCTCTATCAAAATGAAATGATGTAATTTCACATGTGGAATAAAATAATAAACAAGATCACCCATGGGAATATTGTCCACAAAATTTTCCCAAGATAAAAAATATCAGAGGCATCTAAAAAACATGACATGTGTCCTCCACTGTTATTTCACTGAGCTCCAACGCAACACCTCTAGCTCAACCATCACTAGAAGAAGGACTATTTCATACACATAGATTACAAAACATGAAATTATTTTATCTATATATCCATGTGAATATGGTGTGTGAATAAATATGTATTCTACCATAAATGTTGTCTCTATCTATATTATATAAATACAAGTGCATGTACAGTTTTATATGATTGTATTTAAATAAATTATTAAATAATCTATAATATTTAATTGTATCACCATAGGTGTCGAAAAAAGAACATGTGAGTGACTATACATGCTTTTATTAATGTTGGAGGGGTATGATGATATCATAAGTTTCATCCCAGTGTCATAGAAATTAATCCTATAATACTTTGTAATATCAACTTTGTAAGGTCTCGGCCTTTGGAAAGGTTCGATTTGTTGTGTTTTGGGTTGAACCCTTGATTTTGGTGACTTAAAATGGCTCTTGAATGTGTGAGAGGCCTTGGGGGTGTTTCGGGGGCTCAGGTCACAGAAGAAGGGAAGTCTGGGTAAAGCAGACCAAGGTGCACGGCCTGCGAACGGTCAGCCAAACTGTGCGGCCTGCCCAGGTGAAACCGTGCGACCCTCCCTGCTCTGGAAATAAGTGAGCACATGGTTTGTTCATGTTTTGCGAAACCGTGTGGCTAAACCATGTGATTCTTCCTCCTCTGGGTAGCGGAATGCACACGGTTTGGGCACGGTTTTCCAAACCGTGCGGACAAACCGTGCAGCCACTTAAAGTTGAGAAAATATACAAAATTTTCACTCTGGGATTTTTAAACCCCACTCGAGATTTTCCTCTCTTCCTTTTCTCTTCACCTTAGGGACAAACCAAACCTCCCAAGGACTTCAAGAGATCAAACTCCTTCGATTTTAAGGAATTTTTGGTGTCGTTGGTTGTGGATCGAATCTCTGGGTAAGGCTAACCTCATCCTTGCTTCTCTTTTTGGTTTAGGGTTAGTACCTTCTCTCCCTCTCATTCCAAATCTCTAAAACCCAATCCTTTTGGTGAGTGTTGGGTTTAAGCTCCAAATTTTGGTCAGATTGAGGTCTAAATACTCGATTGAGAGTGCGTTCAACCGCGGTTTTGAGGTAGGTGGTCTACAGGTGATATCCCATAGTTATTTGGTTATTGGTGCATCTTTAGTTATGTTCTTGTTTATCCTTGGTTTTGTTTTGGATAAACTTGTTATGTTTTAAAATAATGATGTTTAAAATGGCAGATTGGAACCCTCATGATCCCCGTGGGATGTGTTTGGATGGACTTGAACTAACTTAGGGCCATCCAAGGGATGTTCCGGCTTTTCTTGGGTTTCGGGATTGTTATTAAACAAGTGACCATGTTTTAATAAATTTTAGAGCCCTTGATAAAAATTTTGGCATGATTGGTTGAACTTGGAATAGAAGTTAGGTGATGCACCTTGACTTGGAAATAACCTAGGGGTTATTTGAAATGGAATGAATGGTTGATTCATGGGAATGATGAACGGGTTAAATGGGTAAATGTGTAAACCGATTAAAGACCATAATGGGATAGATTATGGGTTTAATGTGGAATACTTAGTGAGATATGCATAACACATGGGAATTGGGTGAATGGTTAAATGATGTGAAATGGTAATGTGTTAATGGGTTAAGGAATGATTTGGTGTCCAATGCGGTTTGTTGTGAATAATGTTTGCTGAAGGACAACGGTTTGTATGGTTGATGGTTACTAATATATAAGCATGTGAACATGGCTTCTTAGATTGTGGTATGACATGAGGATCTACGCCCATGGGTCGAGTGAAGACCGAGGTTCTAAAATCCACCCTAAATTCACTAGTTAGGAAAGGAGACAGAGGGTCTATTCTCCTAATGGTTGCATCCACCCGGACTGAGGCGTCTAAGTGAGGTTATGGTTTCTATGAGGGGTTAGTCCTAGTGAGATAGGATAACATTGTGTTTACCCTCTTGCATGTGATTGTTGGCCTTAGACCCATGTAACATAATGTATGTGTTTAACCCATGGAAATGTGGCAAAATGGTAGGTGATGATAATTGGTAATAAATAAATGGTAATGGAATGGCTATGTCTTGGCTCTGAACTTCTTAATGGAACCTTAATTAATTACATGGCAATTATCATTCATATTCCTTTTGAATGCACTATCTTTTTTTACAAGATATTTTGTATACACCGTTGGTGGTGGCCTACTGAGTTGTACTCACACCCTGTTTGGGCCGCCGTTGGGTACCCGAGTAGACTTCATGTTTACAGGTTAGGTGAAGGGAAAGGTTCCTTGGTTAATAGTTGAGTGGACATGGGTATCCCTTGGTGGAGGATCCGGACATGGAGTCGGGACCATTTTGGGGATTTTGGATGTTGTCTTTATTTTGGGCATTTCTCACTTTTGATCTTGTAGTATGACATAACATATTTACTGTTGGAAATGTTTGTTATACATGTTCCTTGTTTATTGGTTATGGTTTTCTGTTATTTGCTTATTTTGTTGTGGCTTACTCTGATAAATATGGGGTATAGTCTCCCCACTTGACTACATAGACTCCCGCTTCTATTCGGCAGCCTTTGGCGTATGGGGAGGCGCGCTTAAAGTCATGTAACTACCCGACATGGAGTAATGGTTCAGTTGCTTTCGGATTGGGGACGTTACAATGTGGTATCAAAGGAGGTCTTTCTTCTCTTTCTCTACGTCCCTGTTATTTGGGATTAGTAGCCAAGGGTTCAGAGGTGTCGGACCTTGGTAATGAGCTCGTTCTTGGGAGTAGCTGACCCAGGTATGAGGGAAAACCCAAGTCACCCTGGGTGCGAATTGTTATTATTGGTCGTGTGTTGTTACAGTAGATGATATTTTACCGTTGGGTGATGCACATGTGGTTTGATGTGACTGTTTCATGATATTTGGCTCATGTCCTTAACAGCATGAGGATTTGCATTCATGCATCATTTTTAGGCACCTAGGGAGACAGGTGACATGCATTGTGTTAGGCACACACACGGGATGGGTGTGTGAGGCAGGAAAGTAGGGTGCAGCATGCATTTCATGAAACCAAGAAATAATGAGAAGAATGAAATTAAACAAGTGGGTAACTGATGATTAATGAAATAATAGGGTCTAAAACGAATTGTAAAATGTTTTTGGGTAAGTGTATGAAAATTGGTTGTTGTAGCTAGTAAAGATCTTTTGATGGAGTCATGAAGGTTTTTGGCATGAATTCTAAATCTCGTTCTTGGCATTGTAGAGAGATGTCGCCACGATTTTGGTTGCCAGTTGGGCAGAGAGGGTATTTTTTTGTGAACACTCCTCCTGTATAAGAGTAAGGAAATTTTTTGATCAATGAAGGTAGAGAAGACCAGTTTTGAGAGAACTTAGCTCGCCTTATGCAGATGACGGATTAGTACCCATGGCGGGTTGCACCGAGTATGTTTAAGCTGACCAGGGAATTCCAGCTACAGCAACCTTCGACTTTCACCATAGAGGGTGGGCCAGAGGCAACAGAGTTCTGGTTATAGTCTGTCCAGATGATACAGGACCATCTGGAGACCCCTGCTGAAAAGCAGGTGAAGCTGCTTGCTTATATGTTGCGAGGCCAGGATAGGTGTTGGTGGGACATTCAGGCTCAAATCGAGCAGGCTGAGGGAATGACGTGGAAGGTTTTTTAGGAAAAGTTCCTGGAGCATTTATATCTAGAGACTATGAGGCTGGAGGGGGCTGTAGAGTTTATGAGCCTGACTCAGGGATCGCTATCAGTGATGGACTATGCTAGTCACTTCACTGATTTGAGGCGCTTTGTCCCAGTGTTAGCAGGGGATAAGGCAGCAGTAGCAAGGCGTTTCCAGGATGGGCTAAGACATGATATCAGGTCTGAAGTAAACAAATTCCACTTAAAGAGGTTCGTAGAGGTAGTAGATCAGGAACTGATATCGGAAGGAACCCTGAAGAGAGCTTCGGGTCGTGTGCTTGTGGTGTTAGTGGGATAGACGAGAGGTACAGCTATCGAAGGTCGAAAGAGATTCCATGAGAGCTCACAGCATGGTGGAAGTGTGCAAAGTGGCTGGAAGAGAGGGTCCGACTCTTAGAGTGGGAGCCAGGTGTTTTGTTATCAGAGCGGCATGCCAGGGTACATGTGTGGTCAGTGTCCTCGACCTTCAGTTGAGTTCCGTTTGTGCGGTCGTATGGGACATGTGCAGAAGTTCTGCAGGAAACCCCAGTAAGTGGGAGAGTATGATGGTGGAAGGCAGTTACCAGATATGGGAAGGGGATCAGTTTCCCCTTATCAGGCAGACAGTTGGAGCTCCATGGGCCATACTGGTAGGGGCTGTGGATGTGGAACTCCAGGGAAAGATCAGTCACGCCAGCAGGGAAGTGTAGTGTAGATTGCTCAGGCTGGAGCCCAGTGTAGAGGGGCAGGTCAGCTTCAAGCAGTTCAGTTTGTGCATGGTGATGGTGAAGCCAAACCATCAACTGTTCGAGGTACGATCCTTATAGCTTTTATGTTTTCTACTGCGTTGTTTTACACAGGTTCCACACACTCTTTTATCTCTGATAAACTTGTGGTAGTGTTGGGTTTACCTGTAGAGGGAGTGTGTGGAGTGATGTCTGTTGACACCATGTTGGTACTGCGTGTCAAGGATATCATGCAGTGTAATGAATGCACCATGGAAGTTGGTGGATATCATTTTTATTGGGACTTGTTCATTCTCTAGATGTCAGGGTTTGACCTAATTTTAGGAATGGATTGGATGGTGCTATATCGGGCGCACATAGACTGTTAGCATCATAGAATATCATTCAAGTCACTTGAGGTTGACTCTTATGTCCACCGTGGCGAATGGGATGTTCGAGCAGGGCATGCCGGGCCATTTTTTCAACCTATGAGTAGAATCACAACTCAAGTCGCATGTATCATGCATGATGATGATGAAAGAGGGAAGCGGTATATTTTACCTCCTTTGGTGGATCGGTTTCAGGATGCTTTTCCTGAGGATTTCTTGGGGTAACCACCCGAGAGGGTTGTTGAGTTCACGATCGAGTTGTTGCTGGGAGCAGAGCCAATTTCTATTCTTCCAAACTAAATGGAACAGGTATAACTCCAGGAACTAAAGGTTCAACTTGAGGAGTTGTAGTGTAAGGGGTTTATCTGTCCTAGTCATCTCTTTGGGGATCTCCCGTGCTTTTTGCAAAGAAGGATGATGGGTCATTAAGGCTATGTGTTGACTATTGGAAGTTAAATCAGATGATAGTGAAAAACCGGTACCCTATTCCTAGAATATATGACTTGTTTGACTAGTTGAGAGGTTCATTGGTGTTTTTTATGATCGATCTGATGTCGGGTTACCACCAATTGCGGGTGAGGCCTTCTGACATACCGCAGACTGCTTTCTGGAGTCGCTACGGGTTGTTTGTGTTTTTGGTAATGCCATTCGGCTTGACCAATGTGCCGACGGTGTTTATTGCTTTGATGAATCGTATCTTTCATCCCTATCTAGATTGTTTTGTGTTTGTCTTTGTTGAATATATCTTAGTGTACTCGAAAACTCGTGACGATCATGCCCAACATCTTGACATCATCTTGGGTACGCTAAGAGAGCACCAAATATATGCCAAGCTATCCAAGTGTCAACTCTGGACAGGTGAAGTACATTTTATGGTCACATCATCTCAAAGGAAGGTGTGTTAGTGGATCCAGAGAATGTGTTGGCAGTTGTATCTTGGGATCAGCCCAAGAGTGTTTTTGAGGTTCGGAGTTTTCAGGGTTTGGTCAGGTATTACCAAAGGTTCATTCAGTATTTCTCTCGCTTGGCAGCACCACTCTCAGGCTTGACCAGGAAAGGAATCTGGTTCAAGTGGTCAGGGGCTTGTCAGAATTATTTTTAAGAGTTAAATAAGCGGTTGACGACCACACCTATCTTGATCTTACCTGAGTCGGGTAAGAACTATATCGTGTATTGTGATGCATCCAGAATTAGACATAGGGCTGTGTTGATGCGAGGCGAGCGAGTTGTGGCTTACGGGTAAAGGAAGTTGAGAACCCATGAGAATAACTATCCCACTCATGACCCTAAATTGGCTGCAGTAGTGTACGCTTTGAATTTCTAGAGGAACTATCTATTGGGAGAACGGTTTACTATGTTTACCGACCATAAGAGTTTAAAGTAAATCTTCTCACATCAAGTTCTGAATCTCCGGAAGTGAAGATGGGTTGAATATCTCCAGTCTTTTGACTTTGAGTTGGTTTACATGATGGGAAATGGATATAGTTTTGCTGATGCTCTGAGCAGGAAGGTTTAGAATTAGGTGGTTCAGGAGTCCAGCACCAATTGGATAGTGATGGACTGGTTTACAGAGATTCTCCTAGAGGTGTAATAGGAGAATGATCAGGTCACTCTTGCTTCCATAACAACGAAGTCAACGCTCTTGAGTTGAGTCAAGGAATGTCATCTTGATGATCTTGAGTATTTGATCATGAAGGAAAATCTTAAAGGTGGGGAGTTACCATCTGGTTGGGCCGTCGGTGAGGACGGTTTTGTTTGCGTTCGTGATCATGTGGTTGTGCCAGAATGTATGTGGGAAGAGTTGATGAGTGATTTAGAGGCATCGAAGTGGGCAGTGCATCCTGGTCTGACCAATATGTATCGTGATCTCTGAAGGCAGTTTTCATGGCCTCGAATGAAGAAGGAAGTTGCGGGATTTTTGGAATGGTGTCCTACCTGTCAGCAGGTGAAGCCCGAGCATTAATGCCCAGGTGGTTTATTACATCCATTTCCCATTCTATAATGGAAGTGGGATGATGTAATGATGGATTTTGTCATGGTTATTCTAAGGGCGCCATGAAATAATGATGTGATCTGGGTAGTTGTGGATCGTTTAATGAAAGTGGATCATTTCTTACCGATTTAGGAGACCCATACAATCGACCAGTTGGGTGAACTGTATATTCAAGAAATAGTGTGGATGCATGGGGTGCTGAGAACCATATTTCAGGACTGAGATCCGTGTTTCACATGACGTTTCTGGCAAGGGTTGTAGAAGGAACTTGGTGCGCGGGTAATTTTGAGTACGACTTTCCACCCGCGATGAACGGGTAGTTGGAACGTACGATCCAAGTGTTGGAAGACATGTTGAGAGCTTGGGTCTTAGACTTTTGTGGTTCTTGGGAGAGGCACCTATCGTTGGTTGCGTTTTCCTACAACAACAGTTTTAAGGCTACAATTCAGATGGCACTATTTGAGGTGCTTTATGGGAGACCGTGTAGATCTCCATTGTGTTTGTTAGAGGCCGGTGAATCTGAGTTGTTGGGGCCAAGTCTCGTGCAGGAGACTTCAGAGAGAGTTAAGTTGATTAGGAAGAGTATGGATACGGATCCGAGTAGGCAGAAGTTGCATGTAGATCGGTGATGTAGAACTCTTGAGTTTGGGGTGGGAGATAAAGTGTTCATTTGGGTGTCTCCATGGTTGGGTCACCGTCGGATACAAAATCAAGGCAAGTTGGCACCTAGGTATGTGTGACCTTTTGAAATTGTGGAGAGGATCAGACCAGTGTTTTACCGATTGGCTCTTCCACATCGGTATGGTGGGATGCATGATGTGTTTCATGTGTCGCAGCATTGATGGTATCACCATGACCCATCTCATGTTGTTGATGTTGAGTATGTGGAGCATGAAGCTGATGCATCCGTTGAGGACCATCTGGTTCGTTTGGTGGATTGTAGTGAAAAGGTCTTGCGGGGCAAGGTTGTGCCATTAGTGCGAGTATTATGGCAGAATGGGAAAGTTCTGGAAGAAACTTCGGAGTGGGAATCAGATATACGGGCTCAGTGGCCCGAACTCTTCTCCTCGGTGGATCAATGAGGTTTGGAAGCTCGGCTCGAGGACGACATGTTATAAGGTAGGGAGGTTGTAAGATCCCGACTATTGGAAAGGTACATTTTGTTGTGTTTTGGGTCTAACCCTTGATTTTGGGTCTTTAAAAGGTTTCTGGAAAGTTTGATAGGCCTTGGGGTGTTCTGGGGGCTTGGGGCATGGAAGAAGGGAAGTCTGGGAAAGGTAGACCAAGGCACACGACCTGCGCAGGGTCAGCCAAACCGTGCGGCCTACCCAGGCGAAACCGTGCAACCCTCCCTCCTCTGGACAGAAGCGAGCGCACGGTTTGCACACAGTTTTCAAAACTGTGCGGCTAAACCATGTGATTCTTCCTCCTTCGGGCAATGGCATGCACACGGTTAGTGCACGGTTTACCAAACCGTGTGGACAAACCGTGCGGCCACTTAAAGTTGAGAAAATTTACAATATTTCCACTCCGAGATTTTTAAACCCCACTTGGAATTTTCCTCTCTTCCTCCTTTCTTCACCTTAGGCACGAACCAAACCTCATAAGGACTTCATGATATCAAACTCCTTCCATTCGAAGGCATTTCTTGTGCCGTTGGTTGCGGATCAATGCTCCGGGTAAGACCAACCTCATGCTTGCTTCTCTTTTTGGTTTAGGGTTAGTACCTTCTCTCCCTCTTGTTCTGAAGCTCTAAAACCTTATCTTTTGGGTGAGTTTTAGGTTGAAGCTCCAAAGGTTGGTTGGATCAAGGTCTAAGGACTCGATTGAGAGTGTGTTCAACCGCGGTTTCGAGGTAGGTGGTCTACAAGTGATATCCCATAGTTATTTGGGTATTGGTGCATGTTTAGTTATGTTCTTGTTTCTCCTTGGTTATGTTTTGGATAACCTTGGCATGTTTGGTAATAATGATGTTTACAATGGAAAATGGGAACCCTCATGATCCCTGTGGGATGTGTTGGGATGGACTAGACCTAACTTAGTGCCATCCAAGGGATGTGTCGGCATTTCCTGAGTTTTGGGATTGTTATTATACAAGTAAAACTGATGTAATGAATTGTATAGCCCTTGAAAAAAATGTTGGCATGATTGGTTGAACTTGGAATAGAAGTTAGGCGATGCAGCTAGACTTGGAAATAACCTAGGAGTTATTAGAAATGGAATGAATGGTTGATTCATGGGAATGATGAATGGGTTAAATGAGTTAATGTGTAGACCAATTAAAGACCATAATGGTATAGATTATGGGATTAATATTGAATTCTTAGTGAGATAGGCATAAAACATAGGAATTGGGTGAATGGTTAAATGATGTGAAATGGTAATGTGTTAATGGTTTAAGGCATGATGTGGTTTCCCATGTGGTTCTTTGTGAATAATGGTTGTCAAAGGACTACGGTTTGGATGGTTGATGGTTACTTATATATAAGCAACTGCACATGGCTTCATAGAGTGGGCTATGACATGTGGATCTACTTCCACGGGTCGAGTGAAGACTGAGGTTCTAAACTCGACCCTAAATGCACAGGTTAGGAAACGGGATTGAGGGTCTATTCTCCTAATGGTTGCATCCACCCAGACTGAGGCTTCGAGGTGGGGTTATGGTTTCTATGAGGGTTAGTCCAAGTGAGATAGGATAACATTGTGTTTACCCTCTGGCATGTGATTGTTGGACATAGACCCATGTAACCTAATGTATGTGTTTAACCCATGGAAATATGGAGAAATGGTAGGTGATGATAATTGGTATTAAATGAATGGTAATGGAATGGAAATGGCTTGGCTATGAACTTCTTTATGGAACCTTAATTAATTACGTGGAAATTATCATTCAAATTCCTTTTGCATGCACTATCTGTTTATACTGGATATTTTGTAGACACCGTTGGTGGTGGCCTACTGAGTTTTACTCACACCCTGATCGGGCTGCCGTTGGGTACCCGAGCATACTTCATGTTTTCAGGTCAAGAGAAGGGAAGGGTCCTTTCTAGATAGTTGAGTGGACATGGGTAGCCCTTGTTGGAGAATCCGGACATGGAGTTGGGACCATTTTGGGGATTTTGGCAGTTTTCTTTATTTGGGGCTTTGTTCAATTTTTCACTTCTAGTATGACATAACATATTTATTATTGGAAATGTTATTATACATGTTCCTTGTTGATTGGTTATGGTTTTCTTCTATTTGGTTATTCTGTTGTGGCTTACTCTGATAAATAGGGGGTATAATCTCCCCACTTTACTACATAGACCCCCGCTACTAGTCAGTAGCCTTTTCCGTATGAGAAGGCGTGCTTAAGGTCATGTAACCACCCGACTTGGAGCACTGGTTCAGTGGATTCCGGGTTGGGGAGGTTACAAACTTGGGATCCCATTCCAACTCTTAATTGATGCGAATATCAACTTGTCACTACATTATATCCAATACATGGATAATACATGATAATTACAATGTCTCATTCTAGGTAATAATATTCCAATGAAAAAAATCCTTATATGGTCATAATATTCTAGAGAAAAAAATAATAATATACATAACTTTCTAATAACCACATAAAACATTGTCATAATGTCTTGATGAAACATTGAACTCGTGGGAATCATGTCATTTATTTATGTTAATGTTAAGTAAACTAGGAATTATATAAAAATATATATCATCAATAATAAAATTCAATGGGCGTCACATCCAATTCCCTAATGGGTATCCAAGATAAGTGGGTATCATGTTCCATGAACATGCGGGCATTACATTCAACTATAATGGTTATTGCATCCCAATCTGTAGGTATATCACATAATGGACATAAAGACCCTCATCATATCATCCTAGTGAAAATATATAGTATGTCTTGTACCAGACATGACCATACCAAAATGGGAGGTCCTCCCACACTATAGTGGTTCACTGGAGTAATCTTTAACATAGTAGATAATGAAAATTGAATCATATCATAAACAATTCAATAAGAATATTGATTAACATATAACACATATGAAACATGAACTTGAATGATCCTCACTCACACAACCCCCTTCCATGGTCTATAAACAAATATCATGTAATGATGTGGACCTTTAGGATGCACTACTTTTCATGTTTTGGGGGTTGTATATCCCAATGAGAGGTTTGAGGAATGAAGGGTATAGTTTAAAATGAAATTTTAATAGGGGGTACGTTTTACAAAAAGACTATGGTATTTTCATTATGGGACCCTAGGTTACTATTTTGGTTGATTTATCATTTTAGATATCGCTTTGGAATGGTGGTGTGGGATTCAATGTAGAGACATGATGATTATTACCCCCCCATATCTTTTGTTCTAGGGTCTATTTCTATGTGGTGTAATGGTTTCCCCACAACATAGCCCATGGTTTATATAATTGATGGTTTGACTAGGAACTCGAGGAAGATATATCATGAGGATTCTTGTCATGATTTATTGAGTTTGGTTTAACCTAAATCCATGGATCCATGGTTGAATATGATGTATCGTAGTTTTGTGAAAAATATGATTCTTATACCATATTTCTCTTCCTTACAACATGGTCTCCTATTCATCAATCCTTGTTAATAATTTTAAATACAATCTGAAACCCCCATATTTACCATGATTTTATTAACCTTAGCTGATCATAGACACCCATTTGAATACATTTTAGATCTATTGTATTTGTTATATACACTGACTTTAAGATGATGATTCCTTGTGATATAATATGAGTTTATTTTCATTAGTTGGGTTCTAATCCTAAACATCTTCCTTAAATTTTTTGTTAGAAATATTTATGATTTGTTCTAGTGGATAATAGTTTATGGAATGATGATGCATATTCTATTATAGTTTCAATAAGGATTTTTTGGATTAATTTGTTCAAGGATTCAGGGCTCCAAATGTAGAGTTACTGAAATTATTTATAGTTTTCAATTTCTATATTTATTATATACTCTATAATTATTTTTACTTGATATGTTTTAGAATAATATGTGTTACCCTGATTGAACCTTGAAAAAATTAATTATTATCCATTTCAATCAAATTAATGTAATTATAGGCATTATACTTCTATTTTTATCCCCTTTACATAAGTTCTTGGTGCATCCATAATTATATTTATTGAAATAAAATTATTGAATCACATGAGGCATTATATTTTTTAAGGATTGTATCATTAATGATCAACGCACAAAAAAAATCCATTTATACATGAAAAAAATTTAGTCACTTCTAAGGCTCAGTGCCAAATTTTTGGTCTGTAAATAGTGTCTACAATTTATTTATGATTTTAATATAACACTCTTCACATTAGATTTTTTTTATAACATGGAAAGGGGTTATTTTGTTCTTTTCTTTATTCATTTTAATATTCCATTTTCTTGGGTTCGGGGAAATTGGTTTTGTCTAAGTGAAAGAGATATTATATGATTTCTCTATTCAATCTTTATGATCTATTATATATATATTATTATGAATAATATCTCACTTCTTTTATAATTTTCATTATCATAACACTATTATGTGGTTATAATTAAATGTTATGGAATTTTATTGATTAGAGACATGAATGGGAGCTTGAATAGAGAGTGGTATAGTGATCGTCCTGACAAAATTCCCTTTTATTCACTTATTGAAATTCTAAAATGGTAATTTATATTTGAGAATGATTTTGTATAGTTATTGACATCATTATTCTAGAATATGTATATGGAATACAGAAAAGGGGTTGATAATGAAATTTTGGAATTGAATTAATAAAATTGGGAGTACCTTGAGAATGAGAATTCAAATGGAAGGCAATATAAAATTAATGTTAGTTAATAAAAATACAGATTCAAGTATGTAATATGGGTGTTTATAGTGTTTAAGAGTTTCCAAATTAGATTTAATATTTGTAAAATTTTAAAATATCATTATGTGGTACTGTTTAGAGAAGGTATTGAATTAGATTCTGATCCCTTCCTTTCTATCTTTGTATATGGGTATTGTTTTTATTATATATTAGTTTTATAAGGGATTTTTTTTGGAAATTTTATTATATAGGTCACTTCCATATATGTTTCCCATACTTTATATTGATTCCTTAGACAATGGGTTGTATAGTAAGGATCTATGGTTCCTTTAGAAAAGGTAGTTTTGTGTTTATTTCTTTGATGGTACTTCTGGTTTATTCAATTTAGTAAGTTTCTAGCATAGATTAGGGGGTATGGGTGTGTGGGTGTGTTGGTGTGAGATGTTAGGTGTAGTATTTTTTTATGGATTAGAGGTAGTACTTGAGTGGGGGATACATATTTGTATATGATAGGTTATATGGGATTATAGAGCTCTATAGTTATCAGTTTAGATTTGGGATTCATTATAAATGGTGGACTATGGTTAAATCCTGACTTTTAGTTGTTTAAATCTATGGATTGTGGCTCAAATTAATATAACAACCATAAAAAAATAATCAATAATATAAGTTTAATAACTGAATGAGGTTTCATCTTATCTTTTGACTATAAATGAAGTATAACTAATGTGTGAATTTGAATGTTAGGAATGTTGGAACCATGTTCTTAAATGCATGAATTGTAGTATGGTTTGTGTTTGTTGACAATCCTCATGAGAAGTTTAGAATGTGTACCAAGAACGTGATCATATAGTTCAAGCAGACAACAGTATTGAAGGTGGCACCGTTTCCCAGTGTTTTCCAAATTTTTGGGCCTGAAAATTGACAAATGGAGAAAAGTGATTTTAGCAAAGCGACTTGCACTCCATGTACTTAAAAAATCGGTAACTTTCATGTCTAGAGGCTTTCATGATCTTTACGTGGAAAAATGGAAAAGGGATAACGGTCGCACAAGTATTGGTGTGGTCGCGCAAGTGACCTGCACGCCGAGAAAGGACTTGCGCGCCGGTGCCTAGGGGTATTGGAAACTTCTACGCCTATTGTTATTCATGATCATAACATCAAAATATGGAAAAGGAAATAGTGTCTCGCAAGTATTGGTGTGATATTACAAGTGAGTGGCATGACAGAGGCTTGTGCAGTTGGAGCAGCGTGCCGGGACTTGAGCGTCGTGAGGACACGTGCGCGCCACTGCGCAGGGGGTCCAGTTTGCCTATAAATAGAGGACCACCCCCCTCATTTGTAATGAAGTTCAAGACTTAGAGATTTTTCTATCACTCTTCACACAAGTGGTTGAGTTTCGCAAGTGGTAGTTTCGCCGCGCATGTAGAGGTTGCGCGTCAGCTAATGGCTGCGTGACCAAGGCGGTTTGGGAGTTAAAGGTGCATAGTCGTGCAGGTTTGGAGTTGAAGGAGGTAGTGTCACGCAAGTGTGTTGCTGTCACCTGCGCACCGATTTTGTACCGCGCAAGTGACTTGCATGCCATTCTTGAAACTTGTGCACCGGTCGTGGAGAAGCGTGCCAGGTGAGGTTGTTGTACGCCGGTCGTTTTGGAGCTGCATGAAAATTAGAAGATTTACTGATACCTTCAGTGCAAAGTGGGATTAGTTTACGAGTGAAAGCTGGACTTCAACAGAGTACCTATATTCAAAATAGGATTCATTCTATTTTAATGATGAAGATACCTTCACATCTATAAACTGAGTGTGACTTCACCAAGGGAAGTGAGCCAGGGGGAGTCGACGGGAGTGACTCGGGGGAAGTAGTGAGCTATCCCTGAACATTTGTAAAGGAAGTGAGCCTAGGACTGAGTGACTATTCCTAAACCATTGTAATCCACCACTATTTAATATTAGTGGAATTTGGTAGGACCGACAACTTGTCTGTGTATGCTCCTTGGAAGTAGCCCTTAGCGGTGAACCAAGTAAAAATTATTGTGTCATCTCATTGCATGTGAATGTTTCACTACTGATCATATTCGTCATACAGGTTTCACTAGTTCCTACCAATATGGGAACAAGATCCTTGTTTTTTAAAAGAAAATGTTGACACCCTGATTCACCCCTCCCCTCTAAGGGTGTATTGTGGTCCTATAAGTGGTATCATAGGGTAAATATTGCTGGCGTTGAATCTTTCCTTTGTCATCATGGAAAATGCAGTCAATGTCAGGGGAGTCCCTCTCTTCGATGGAAGTAATTTTCATGTTTGGAAGAACAAAATGAGATATCACCTAAGATCCCTTAGAATGGAAGTTCTGTTTACCACTGTGCAAGGTATAAATGTCACTGATCCAACAGGGTTGGCTATGACTGATGAAGACAAGAAAATTCTTGACGCAGATGCTAAGGCACAAAATTCACTCACTACAGCCCTTTATAATAAGATATATCTAAAGATAATGAGTTTCACCTCAGAAAAATCCAAGTGGGATAAACTCGAAAAAATGTATGTAGGAGATAGCAAAGTGAAGGAGAAAAATTACAAGTCCTGCACAATCGGTTCGATGATCTGAAGATGCATCCAGAAAAGAATGCAAATTCATTCTTCAATCAAATTACTGAAGTGGTTGGAGAAATTTAGGGTCTCACCGAAGAAATCAAAGACATTGATATAGTAAAGAAAATATTAAGAAGACTTCCACCCCTATACAATGCAAAGTTTTTAGCCCTTGAGGAAAGAGATCTTTCCAAACATTCTCTGGTTGATCTACAGAGCAGCTTTGTAGCATATGAAATGAGAGTCAAACCAGAAGATGCTATGACTCGTGTGAGCAAGGAAATGGCGTTCAAGGCCATGGATAAATTGAAAATTTCAAAAGATAGTAGTGGTGAAGATGGCGAATAAAAATAAATTCTTTCTCTCATTGCAATGATGTTCCAGAAGATAAAAGGGAAATTTCAGGGGAAGTTACCTCTTGCATGTTTTCGTTGTGGAAACGTTGGGCACATTTCCTCTTAGTGTTTAAGAAAGATCAATGATGAAGATAGTGAAGATGAGAACATCAAGAAGCCTCGAAAAAGATTTTTCAAAATGAGATACTTCAAATATGGAAAGAAAATACAAGGGAAGAGTTTTTTCTATGAAGGGGAAGATGAGGATACTGAATTTTGTGAAGAAGAAGAACCAGAATTTAAAACGGGAATGCATGCTTCCATGATGGCTACAATTGAAAACTCAGAACCCTTGATCAATAAAGATATAGATAATCAGATTACTTCTAATGGCGATTCAAAGACACAAATTAAGGATGATTTTTCCAAGCTTGATAATAAATGTAAGTGATGGAATAAGTGTAAGGAATTGGTAGAAGAATCATCAGAATATGTTGATGAGCTTGAAGCAGATATTTAATGACTATAAGAACTAGTGAGATTTCAGTCTTCACTCCTTGAAAGCATAAATGCCATTGTGGAACTAAAGCTTAAAATTGATGAACATGAAAAGGTCATAAAGGACCTTTCATCTAGACTGGAAGAGAAGTCCAAGATTATTGAGGGACTTGAGGAAGAAGTTGTTACTCTTAGAAGTAAAAAAGAATTTCAATCAACGAAAAATGAGGGAAAAAAATAAAATTCATTTCATAAGATTCTCAGATGCAGAATTACTAGCAAGAGCCATGTGTGGTTCATATGGGGTCGGAAAATTCTTAAGTGATCAATGACCCGCTTTCATGGGAAAGAATGGAATTGGCTGTGATGCTGAGACATCATCTGCTGAAAGTAAAGAGATACAAAAGAAAGACAAGATGAAAGTTGGACATGCTAAAACATTACCTGAAACGCTGAAAAAGAAACCCTCAATCCAAACTAAAATAAGAAATAAAAATTAACCTCAAACTTTCAAAAGTGACAGGCAGTTCAACTATTCACCCAAGGAAGAAGGCATGGGGAGAAATTCATGTGAAAAGACATTTCCTCCCATGAAGAGTTATTTCTGTGGTTATCTAGGCCATACCATGTCATACTGCGAAGAGGCATAGAGTTACTTGAATGTGGATGATCTGGGATGTCAAAAAAGGAGACTGATTTCATATCCTCCATCTTATAGAAGAAATAGCTTCTATGGTAACTGTTTTAATTGTTCTAAATTTTCCCAAAAATCTATGTATTTCATGTAGAGGTACGACAAGAGAAATTCATACAACACTAAAAAACGGGCCAGTTTTCATCCTCCTGATGGTGTTGTTCTGACAAACAGTTTCTCCCATTTGTAAGAAGATTATGGGTATGAAGAATCAGATTATGTGGAAGAAAGTATTAAAATTCCATCAGTAGCCTACGCTCAATCCAATATCTCATGGAAAAAAAGAAGAATATCGAGAAATCCAATCTTGCATAAGTAGCCCTCAAAGCAACAAAGAGAAGCGTTACCTGGATCATTGATAGTGGATACTCTTCCCATATGACAGGAAATGATGACCTTTTGAAGAACATTGAAATGAAGGTTGGTGGAACAGTATGGTTTGGTAATAATGGTGCTTTGATTATTGAAGGCAGTGGGAACACTGCTCTCGCCAATGGAGATCTGAAGAAGACTGAAGTTCTTTATGTGGATGGTCTATGCCACAATTTCCTCAGTGTAAGTCAACTCTATGACTCAGGGCTCATAGCAACCTTCAATCAAAAAGGCTGCACTATAAAAGGAAAAACAGGGAATTCTATTATGAAAGGCTGTAAAACAGATGGAAACTTATATCAGGTTTACAGCAAAGTGAACTCCTACTATTTGTCTATTGAAGAAGAAAACAATTTGTGGCATCGAAGGCTGGGGCACATTAACAAAAAAGACAAGGAAAAGATATCTAAGATGAAGAAAATCATGTATATCCCCATTATAAAACATTAATGGGGAAAGTCTTGGGATGCTTGTATTAGTGGGAAGCTGGTCTATAGTTCATATCTGCCAAAGAAGAAAAATGCATCACATATTCTTGATCTGATTCATACAGATTTATGTGGCCCAAATAATGTTGATGGAACCCATGGAGAAAGGTATTCAGTTCTTTTTCATTGATGATTATAGTAGAATGTCTTGTGTAATGGTGATTCACAGGAAACGAAAAGTACTTGATTGCATGAAAACTTATCGCCAGATTGCAGAGAATTATACAGGGCAGACAATAAAAGTCCTTCTATCTGATAATGGAGGGTAATACTCATCCATTGAATTTGAAAACTACCTGGAGAAGCATGGGATACAACATGAGGTAGCTACCATGAGAATGCCACATCAAAAAACAGTTGTTGAGCGTAGAAATCGACAGGTTAACAATATGGAAAGGGCTATGCGAATTGAGAGTGGTATCTCTCTCCATTACTGGAAGGAAGATGTTGAAGCTGTAGTGCACATTCAGAATCGAACAGGGATTTATAAGGGAGAAACGAAGACACCATATGAATTGTGGCATGGAAGGAAGCCTTCGTTGAAATACATTTGTGTTTTCAGAAGCAAATGTTTCATCCGGAATAAAAAAGGAAATCAAGGGAAGTTTGGTGACAATGATGATGAAGGAATTTTTCTTGGGTATCCAATGAATAGAAAAGCCTACAAGTGTTTCAACAAGCGATTAGGAAGGATTGTGGAAAATAGTTATGTTTTGTTAATTGAAGATAAAACCCCAAATTATTCAAGGATGTCATATGCTGATGTAATAGAAAGTGAGGAAGAAATTGAATGTGGAGAAAATACAACTACAAAAATAGAGGAAGTTGTAAAAAACACACAGCAGTCTCATCTTGATGTTGACTCAGAAGAAGAATCTGATGAAGAAACTATGGATGGAGAAAATGTGACTGAACCGCACAGGAAAATTCATAGAGCTGAGATTGATCCATCTAACATAATTGGGGATAAGAATGCACCCACTCAAATAAGAAGGATGAGAAATAACAAGAAATATGAATTTCTTTCAGTTGTGGAGCCATCCTCATTTGAAGAAGCTGTAAAGGATAAATCATGGGGGAAAGCCACGAATGAAGAGTTAGATCAGATTGACAAGAATCAGACATGAGATCTTGTCGAGAGACCTGAAGGTCACAATGTAATTGGTACAAAATGGATCTTCAAGAACAATTTTGATGAGCATGGAAGTGTTATCAGAAACAAGGCTCAACTGATATGTAAGGGGTATTCCCAGATTAAAGGTGTTGATGTTGAAGAAACCTTTTCTACAGTTGCTAGACTGGAGTCAATCATACTTTTCCTTGCCATGGCACTTCAAATAAGATATAAATTATAACTAATGGATGTCAAGCTAGCATTCATGAATGGGGTACTGAAGAAGAAGTCTACATTGAACAACAAGTGGGTTTTATTCTGGGTACTGATGAGATACAGGTCTACAAATTGAAGAAAGACCTATATGGTTTGAAGCAGGCACCACAAGCTTGGTATTCCTTCCTGGAATCATATCTCAAGAAGCTGTAGATCAAAAGAGGAGGAGTGGATACGAATCTATATGTGAAGAATTTTCCAAAAGATCTATTCATTGTTCTAGTCTACGTTGATGATATCTTATTTGGTGGCAGCAGGAAGAAATCATTGGATGAATTTTCCAATCATATAAAATCAGAATTCGAAATGTCTATGATTGGAGAGCTCACATATTTTTTGGGGATACAGGTGATTCAAAAGAAGGATTAAACATTAATTTCTCAGGAATAGTATGCAAGAGATATTTTGAATAAGTTTAATATGCAAGACTCCAAACCAATGACAACTCCGATTGCAGTTGGAACTAAACTTGGAAAGAATGAGGATGAGACCTCTATAGATACCACCATGTACAAGAGGATCATTGGGAGCCTTTAGAACCTGACAGTGACACGACCAGATATTGTCTTTTCCACATGTATTGTGGCCCTCTTTCAGAGTAATTAAAAGGAGGAACATATGGCAGAAGTCAAATGAATCATGAGGTACATTCAAGGTACATATAACTTTGGGATATATTTTATTGCAGGTAGGGATAGTGAATTATCAGCGTTTTCTGATGCTGACTGGGCTGGTGATCTAGTAGACAGAAAGTCCTCCAGGGGTGGAGCCTTCTATATTGGGCAGAAATGTGTTGTCCAGTTGAGCAAGAAACAAGTAATTACTTCTTTTAGTACTTCTGAAGCGGAGTATATATCCTCCAAAAAGGCATGCACTCAAATTTTATGGATAAAGAAACAATTAACAGATATTGGTGATGAGGTAAAGAAACTAATGGTGATTTACTATGATGACAAGAGTGCTATTTAACTTAAAAAGAATCATGTTCAACATTCTCGTACAAAACATATTAAAACAAGTCATCACTTTATCAAAGAAAAAGTTGAAAAAGGGGTGATTAGAATGGATCATGTGGGAACTGATGAGCAAGTGGCTGATATCCTAACCAAGCCACTGTCAGCGGCTGTGTTTGAGAATCATCGGATGACCCTCGTTGTTCAGCCACCTCCTAGTGCATAAGGAGGTTACGCAATACCCCTCTCCTAGTTTATGATAACTATTTTTTATCTTTTTATTAATGTGATGCAGGTTTGTAGGGGAGATGCTATCTAGGGGGAGTATGGTTTGAGCTGAACAAATGAACAAATTACTGTTCTTTGGGTTTATTATCAATGGGGGAGAACAGAATAAATTCAGGCCGGTTCAGGCATGTAATGCTTCTTGGGCGTCATTGAGAATTCCACAAACATTGGATCCCAATTCAAGCTTCCTCTCTTGTTTTCTACACCGATCATTGCTCATGTAGACTTATAGTGTTGGATGAGTTGATTCTTGTGTTTTTGGTTTGCACATGGATGGGGATGTATTGAATTTATTTTCTGATTGCCAACAAACCCAAAGGGATAGATTTTTGGAACCATGGTCTTCTATGCATGAATTGGAGTATGGTTTGTTTTTTATGAAAATCCTCAGTAGAAGTTTAGAATGTGTACCAATAACGTGATCATATAGTTCAAGCATACAACAGTATTGAATGTGGCACCGTTTCCGAGTGTTTGCCAATTTTTGGGCCTGAAAATCGACAACTGGAGAAAAGTGATTTTGGTAAAGAGACTTGCGTGCCATGTACTTAAAAAAGAGGGAACATGCATGTCTATAGTTTTTCAAGATCTTAAAGTGGAAAAATGGAAAAGGGATAAGGGTCGCGCAAGTATTGTAGTGGTCACGCAAGTGACCTGCGCGCTTAGAAAGGACTAGCGCACCGGTGCCTAGGGGTATTGGAAACTTGTGCGCCTATTGTTCTTCAGGATCAGAACATCAAAATATGGCCATGGGAAGAGGGTCACACAAGTATTGGTGTGATTGTGCAAGTAATTAGCATGATAGAGGCTTGGGATGTTGGAGCTGCGCGCTCTGACTTGCACGCCGTGAGGACACTTGTGTGCCACCGCGCAGGGGGTCCAGTTTTCCTATAAATAGAGGACCACCACCCTCATTTGTAACGAAGTTAAAGACTTATATATTTTTCAAGATCTCGTCGTTCAAGTGGTTGAGTCTCACAAGTGGTAGTTGTATTGCGCAAGTAGACGCTGAACGTCGGTTGTTGGCTGCGCGACCAAGGAGGTTTGGGAGTTAAAGGTGCAGATTCGTGCATGTTTGGAGTTGAAGGAAGCAGTGTCGTGCAAGTGTCTTGCTGTCACCTATGCACCGATTTTGTACCACGCAAGTGACTTGCGCGCCGTTCTTGAAACTTGCACGGCGGTCTTGGAGAGGTGCATCGGGTGAGGTGTTTTTACACCGGTTGTTTTGGAGCTGCATGAAAAATGGAAGATTTCCTGATACCATCGGTGAAAAGTGGGATTAGTATATGAGTGAAACTTGGACTTCAATAGAGCATCTACATTCAATAGAGGGTGTATTATTTTTTAATGATGATGAGACCCTCATGTCTATAAACTGAGTGTGACTTCACCAAGGGCAGTGAGCCAGGGGGAGTCAACTAGAGTGACCTGAGGGAAGCAGTGAGCTATCGCTGAACTTTTGTAAAGTTAGTGAGCCTAGGACAGTGTAACTTTTCCCGAACCATTGTAATACACAACTAGTGAAGATTATTGGAATTTGGTATGACCGACAACATGTCAGCGTATGCCCCTTAGATGTATCCCTTAGCGGTGAACCAAGTAAAAATTGTTGTGTCATCTCTTTGCATGTGAATGTTTCATTACTGATCATATTCATAATACAGGTTTAACTAGTTCTTACCAATGTGGGAACAAGATCATTGTTTTTTAAAATAAATATTTGACACCCTGATTCACCCCTCCCCTCTTAGGGTTTCCCGGTGTCCTACAAGGAACATGTTTAATAATATATTATTTGTATGTATTGTATGATTAATAATTATGTAAACATATTGGTAATCCAATTTGGGAATTTAGTTGTGAATTTGATGAATGAAGAATAATTTAGTTGTATGAATATCATAATTTAGAACATATTAGATATTTTTAAATGATAATGATATGAATTATTAGTATATAATGAAATGGGTAAGTAGATAACTTTTTTATTAGTGGAGGTACATACTTGTTGTGAAATTTTTTAATATAGTAATGATTATTTTTTTCATGGAAAACTCATCAATATAATCAAATAGTTATCTAACCTTGTTAAAAATATTTATTTATGTTTGGAATTATATTTTTTGACATATGTTGTTTCGAATCTATATTTTTTTATGTCATATTTTGGTGGTGATGGGATTTATCGGGTTAATGATGTAATGATAGCATTACTTTGATTTCATTATTTTTTATAGATATATGGAAGTGATAGAATTTTAGGTTGTACATGAGACTTGGGTTGGCATGTATATGTCAACACCCACATTAAAGGGTACTCAATGTGGTGGATTGAGTAATTATTTCCAATGAGAGAATGTGGGCCTTACAATAGGATGGGGCAGATATGGATGGGGCCCGACCCACATCATAGATGTCTTGGAATATATATTGTCTGAATTGGTTATTTTTAAGATATTATACATATCCATGGATTATTATTGGTTTATTGAATATATTCTTGGTTTTATCAATCTTAATTATTAGTTACCACACATATTTGCCACGAAACATTTATTTCACCTGGATATTCTCATGATTTGACATATTATCCTACTAAGTACTCTTAGGTTCTCACCCCTATATAGTGTTTCATAATTTCTTTAGATATTTAGAGGTATATTGGGAAATATATTTGTTTGGGTAATGGGAGTAGATCTCATGTTCTTGTTCTAGCATTATATTTGGATGTATTTAAACTCATTTCATGTAATCGTAGATGGGAATTGGAAATATTAATACTTTCATATATATATATATATGTATTTTGTTTTTATTTTTGGACTATTTTGATTTTATTTTAAATAAATATGTGATGCCTCACAAACCTATGATAATTGTCCTCAATGCCAATCTATAGCTCATGAACCACTAAAGGTGGGATTTGGGTGTTATTGAATACTCATATAACAACCCATGGATGAGTATCAATGGGTGCAAGTCATGAAAACACAATCTCAGCAGAACTAGAAAATTAATAGGGGAGGAACACTCATACCCCATACATGGAAAAAAAATCATAAGTCATTATATATAAATCCATGAGATCACTAATAATCCAGACCAGACCATCCCTACCAAGTTTGTAATATATCTCAAATGTAGAAGGATGGTAGAAAACACATAAAAAGGCTTATAATTCCCCAACCTAACTCATAGGATACTTCATCACGTTCCAAGTTTGTGTCCAAACACATTTTATCCAAACCCTATGGACATCAATGGACATGGAATCATTCTTGGAACATTGAGGGTCTATCATATCCTTTAACACCATTACATTACTCATACAGTGCTATGGGAAATGATTTAGATAAACCTCAAGAAAAAAATAATGGTTGGAATGATGGCATTTCCCACAACACATGGGAAACATATATAAACCAAAGGGAAAGTGAGGGACCACATACCATGAGATACTAAAATCTCTCCCATAATATATCATTGGGTGATTTGGATTCATTTAACAAATTCCATAAAATTTGAAAAAATATTATAATAAGTGCATAACTAGAAAAAATGCTAAAATAATGATGGAAATAAATAATAAAAGAAATATCAAGAATTCTATAACATTGGTTGGTCTAATTATATCGATGAAACTTGAGTATGATGATAATTGTGGGTTATCTGCACTTAGTGTGTAAAAAAATGAGTGCAGGGAGAACATAGGTTGAGTGATTATGGGGAGAATAAAATCTTGTATTTCTCATTTAATTAAATTTCAATCAATTAAATTAAATAAATAAAAAAATAAAAAAAATATAAACCCATGTATCCACCTCATACCTGATTAACCCTCATCAAATACCCACTACCCAACCAAGTGCATATATTAGAGTCACCATCCACTCGATAAAACTCATAGGGCTAGTCATCCTTTACTGGGCACACTAGGCACCCGGTTCTATTTATCAAAAAAAGAAAACTCACACACCTAATCAAAATTCCAAAAACTAACCCTCGGGCCTCTTCCAACACCCCTAATAACCCAAAACCACTGAAATATACTTGGATTTGAATAATATATACCAACTCATAGTTAAAATAGGTGTGGTGTAATAAACTATCCTATGATACCAATGTAATGGTACATGATTCGATCCACCACTATTCCTTAAGGTAATTTATGATCCCTATAAGCTAGAAACTAATTCCATTACATTAAATATACTCCTATGGGAATGATTTTTTTAATTAATAAATAAAAAAATGAATAATTGTTCTACCAAAAAATCTAGTATGCCAATCATGTAGGTTAGGATTCCACACATATCAAATAAGTGATTTTAAAGTCGATAAAAACTAAACTAGGATGGAACCATAAACCTATATAAAAATAATAAGGAAGGCTAAAAACACATCAAATATATCAAAAACCAAAAAACAAATTAAATGAAAATACAAAAAAAAATAATTAACAGAAATATATAATAGAAACGTCGATATAGAATGATACATTAGGAGAACCAGGTACAAAAAAATAAATAAAAAAACACCACTTATCATCTCTATGTTCAATGTGTATAACCCTCACATTTCCCCACCAAAATTCCCTTACCAAAACAAAGAAAAAAACAAGAACATCAAAAGAAAAAATTTGTTAAACATGAATTATAGATGTGAGCACATAATTCTGGAAAGTATCATCCTCAAACCCCATACATAATATTTAAAGATAAATATATTTCATTATAATTTTAAGTACAAGTAAAAATATAAATTTTACACATTTATTAGAAACCAATAATATGTCATTCACCTTTATAACCATTAAATTTAAAACAAGTGAAAAAATTTTAAAAATAAATTTTTTTACTAATGGGTGAAATTGTAGGAAAGGGATTTCAACTTAAGTTAAATAACAAAATCACTATAAACACCATTATAAATATGTTTTTATGTGAAAAATAATAGAATATGAAGGCATTTCGACATTGGTTGTTGTATAATTGACATAAAGGGCCACTTTTCAACTATCTCACATTATGTATATAATAAGTGACATAATTTTTTTTAGAAAAGTCGTTTTAAATTTCATTACCCCAGTCTTATAGTAGTAGTAACATAAATATAACCGAAAAACAGAAGCACCAATATTGCATTATTGAAAAAATTTATATCATAACTTTCATGAATTCATTTAACGCTTTCAACATTAATTTTAAATTTTAAAATATATATTAAAAATAAAATAAATACCTATCAAACATATGAAATAATACACCGATGATACTGGTAAATGATTTATCACATTAATAAAATAAAGGAAAGGTTTATGAAAATGGTTAAAATTAAATGCAAAATATTTACCATATATTTTTAATATAATTATATGATCAAATAAATATTTGTTGATAATAAAATCATACCATATAAAAATTTATAACTGAACCAATTGAAATTATTTTAAACATAAACCATAGAACATAATAACAACATTGATTTATTCATTTTTTTATGATGATAGTTCTATTTCAATAGAATTTATCAATTCAATATAAAATTTTATGTATTTTCATCTAAAATTTAATATTTATAAATGGGAAGTTATATTCACACATAAATAATTGATATTTTAGATTCATATATCCTTATACCTATATAAATTAATACCATTACTTATATGAAAATAATATATATATATATACATAATAAAATTAATAGTAATTATAATACATGAGTATTAAAATAATACAACGTATGTGTCTAATAATTATCTAAATTTTTATTACACATCACTATGTATAGATCATAACGTGTTTTTTATCTTCTATCTCTAAAAAATCAAATGATATCTATAAAAAATATATTTTAATTTTTTATTTTGTGAAGAAATATAACACTTTAAAAAAAGATATGTTTCATACTATTAAATATAAGGAAGCACCATACAATTAATTGCATCATTTTAAAATATTTAAAAAGAAATATTTCTTTTTATGTATCATTTATTTTCATTTTTATTGAAAAAATAAATTTTGGGTCATGAAATCCATATAATGATGTCATAATATACTAAATAAAAAGTGTATAAATATAGTAAATAGAAAAAATAAGCATGAGTTTTTGGTTTGATTAAATTGATATAATTAAAAGAAATGTGATAATGGATTTACATGGAAACAAATTTCATCACATTGATTACCAATAAATCTATATTTACATGTTGCATGAAATATCAATTTAAAATCTTCAGAGTTATATCATTCCCACAAAAGTTATTATCCATTTGATTGTAATAAATATCCAACAAAAAATATGAGTTATTTTGATAATATATAATATATAAAATAAGGAATATCTAATGTCATAATGAAAAATACATGTTTCTATCTTGGAAGTATGACTTTAGTTTAGTTATATATATATATAAATATTTGTTAAAAAAAATTAAACCAATATAAAATAAATTATATAATCAATGCATACCTTTTGTGTCATTTTTTAGACTACTATAGACGACTAAAGTAAAAAATGGATGATTCATTGTCAACCCATTGTGACCTAAAATGTAGGAAAAAATAATGTAGATGATCTATCTGTAATATCATGTATTATTACCCTAATATGATTCATCTTTATGTGCTGATGTTATAAGGTTTCCCCAACATAATTTATAACCCCGTATAAAATACAATGTTATTGGTGATTGTCAAGATATAACTAATAGTATATGGAAGGCTTTAGAGTAGGAGAAGTAGGATTTAGATATACAAACAGAGGTGGAGGATTTTCAAATGAAAATGGAGGTGGAGGAGTGCAATATGAAATATGAAGCTATCTTTTCATGTATAAAAATAGTTATTTTAATTAATCTCTAATATTATTCTTTATAAACTCACCCATATACATAAAAAATTCTTCTAAATATTATATTTTCCATTTAAACATATCTAAATTTAAGTAAGATCCAGAAATGAAAAAATTTTATTTAATGGATACACTTATCTTGTATCCTCTTATGCGATATGGGTGTTTAGTATTTCCAAATGTAGTAGATAAAATATCCTTCCTACCATAACATATGAAGTCCCCTATGTGTTCCACTCCTCAAGAGATTACTATATAAAATATTTCAAAATTTTATTCACTATTGACAATATATAAAGAGTCTAAATATCATAAATAACATAAATACCTCACTGCAATCTACTAAAATACAATCCTTGACCCTTCTACATGATATTTTCCCCTTTTGATCATTTTGGACCTCTTCCATTCTTCATGTCTAGATGGTGAGAAGATGGGTTAATCTCTTTTGTTTCTAAATATTTACATCTAAATATTTGAATTTTTTTCCAGAATTTTTTCATACAAAAAATATACCCTCCATGGGATAAATTATGAGGGTGTACAATTTTAGATTGGATATCCTAATGATACCTCTATTTTTTTGATAATAAATGACAAAAAATCATTAATGTGATAATTATTATACAAAAAACATCTAATATATTATATTATAGTTATAAAAAATGATTATGTTTACATTTTATATGAAAAATACTTCCATTTATCTTCATCTAGAAAATGATATATCTCACATGGATTTTTATTTTTTCATACACCATAAATCAAATATAATAAGAGGGTAGATTAAAAATCTCTCTATCTCATCGAATATAAAGATAAACATTTTTTATAGACTTATCTAGTTAGTAGTATATCATATTTCATCTAATAATATGGAATAAAAAATTTATATTAGTGAAAACATGTCATAATATGTAAAATAATAAAAATGATATTATTAAATTTGCCTCGCATTACTGACACAATATCACCTTATCAACCCTAAACCAATCGAAAATAAATTTATAACATTCTTATAATCTTTTATTGAAACAAATCTCTTATATTGTTTTGAATTTAGAGCCTTATGATAAATATTATCATGAAACCCAATGTATATCATCTGGTCCTAGATATGGTAATCTGATATTCTTGGTATACATACTCTACCATATTTACCAACCCTATAAGTCTTTTTAGACACATATAGATGTTGAAGGATCCTATTCCAAAGGATGAGGTAGATCCTTAGAATAATTAAGTGTATGGTCACACTCACAATCTTTAGATGACTTGGCTATTTGATTTGAAAATATCCTACAAATAAAATTAATATAGAATGAGTTTAGAAATATATAAATCGAATTGTAAAAAATAATATGAAATGAACATTGAAATTAACATAACTAAAACTAACAAAAACAAAAAAATTTAACAACCTAGGTAATTTTAATAATCAATTTCATTCTTTATTAATATTAATTAATTATATTTCATATAGTTATATTCATTATAATAATATTAAGTAAATTTTTAATCATAAATTAAATGGTTTTATTAAAATCATATTCATTTTCATGTATCGTATGGTCTTATTTGAATGTTTAATTTCACAATGTCTGATTATTAAATTTTAAAAACAGAATTTATATTTGAAATAAGAGTGTCAAAATTTAATTTCGGAGAAATTTTTGTATGTTTCCAATAATATTTTTTTGTGAATAATAAAAATTAGTGATTTTTTTACAACATCCATATATTTTCATTAAATAAACTAATTAAATTTTTTTATTTCATATTAAATTATCATATTACTACTTTAATTATAAATAATATATTTAGTTATAAAGGAATCATTATTATTCATAATTTTGTTATAAGTACATTTTTTTTTGGATAAAAAAACATTTTTCTAAAAACATTTTTTCATTGTTTTTATTTTTTAATATTAACCTATCTAATGATAGTTATAGAAATTTACTCCTGAACAATGGATTTCATATTTTG
Source organism: Viscum album (assembly GCA_963277665.1). Lineage (NCBI taxonomy): Eukaryota > Viridiplantae > Streptophyta > Magnoliopsida > Santalales > Viscaceae > Viscum > Viscum album. The sequence continues at coordinate 1,082,736,845 of OY728153.1, read as the reverse complement.
ATTCAAGAGGTGTTAATTTTTTAAATATAACCTTTTTATTGTAGGTCAATATGAAAAGTAACCGTAGTAAATACTCATCACCTCGATAAGGGTAAATTTGGTAACTACGGTTATAAATAATATGATAAGGGCTAAAAATTACCTTAAAACTTTCATTTAATCTTTTTTATGATTTTAATTCAACTATACTAATCCAATATTTTAATTTTTGTAAATTTTGTTCCATTTTTCATTTAAAATAACATATATTAATTTATGTAAATATTATGTAAAAAATGTAACTCTCTTGATTTCAATATCTCCAATATTTTTTGGGAGGGATAAAAAAACTTATGTTGAGTTATAATTGGTTATTTTCAATATAAATTTTTTTTACCTTACCAATTTTTTTAGAATTTTTAATGGTGAAATAATTAGCATAATTTCTTATAAAACACTGATTTAGTGTTCGTGCAAGTAGTCCAAAAATAAACTAAATTATTTTTGAAACTATAATAGTAATATTATTTGGGTGACTTTTAGTTTACCAAAAATTTTAAATATTGAAATAAAATATTTTATGGGATTTTAATTTATTACACTGGATTCCAGTTTTTTAATGAAGTTTTCAATGTCAAATTAAATTAATAGTTCAAAAAATAAAATTAATAATATTTTCCAATAAACACTTTTTTATTAAATGATGTATAATTCATTAAAATACTGAATTATGAAAAGTGAATTGGATATGATTTAAAATATAAACCATGGACCATTTATAGGTTTGTTTTTCTTTTATATTAAATTTTTAACCCATAAAGTGTAAAAAACATTGTTATCATCATAATTGTCAAATGGGTTGGGGGGGGGGGGGTTAAAACAAAGACATCATGTTAAAAAAATAATATAAATATATATGACATATATTTTATGATAATATTTTAACCCATAATCAACATATATTTTAATTATATCAGATTGTATCCTTATTTCCCTAAAAAATTAATTTATATTAATTTAATACATTAATTAATTAAAAAAGTATCCCACCCCTCACATTTAAAAAGGAAAATATTATACCCTCTTAATAACCCTTTTTAAGCACTATTTTTTGGCCAATAACTACAAAAATACCTTAAAAGCATGATTAACTATATTTTATAGGTCTTATTTCAGACATAATACCGTCCTTATGGGGATTAAGGTGAAAAGAAACATAGGTTGTCAAAAGAATTGGTATATCTGTTGCCCAAATGTTTGGGATTTTTTAGTATTATAGAAACCAAAAATCTTATTAAACCAAAATGAAATTATAAAAAAATTATATTCCATATACTGAACTGTTATTATGGAAATGATAAAACTTATGCCCATATCCACTTCCATCAAATGGGAAATGAAACCATCGTTTGTCGGTCTAGAGGGCGTTGTGAACTGATGTAATTTGTTTTATATTACCTCATTTTATATATGGTTATAACTAAGGATAGAAAATATATATACTATATTCATAAAATAATTAACATTATAAAGAGATAAAATATCATCTAATATATTTTATTTCCTTGCATTGAAAAATGATAACACCGTTCACATGTATATTGAAATTACCACATCCACAAAGCGTTGTGATTATTTTTTCATAGCCACATCACATTGATTCTATATAAAAGTATCATTAAAGAAATAATATAATATTTCATATATAGTAATTATTTTTGAAATTAAAAATAATATTTAGTTTTTTTAACTATGTTATTTGAAAAATGGAAACGTAAATTATGCTTATGTATGTCCAAACATCTCCATGATTATAACATAACTAATTTTACATTACTATCTTTCATGGTTAGTTTTAAAAGTATAATTAATTTATAAAAATTATATTTATTTCAAAATTATTTTTTTGATATTCAAATTTTGAATTCATTGACCATAACCAATTTACTAATGTCATTTTGAACATATGATCTGGATATCACCAAAACATTTGACATTTACTTTATTTATTATGAAATTTTATATAAAATGGGAATAAATAAATTCAAAATGAAAAAAAAAACGTGAAAAAGGTTCTTACATGACATAATAATTAATATAATATTATTATTCATGAATATAAGGAACATACATGATGAGTCAGACTCAAGGTCAGTTATAATTTAGTTTTAAACCCCTGTTTAAAATGTTTTAAAGGATTATTTTAAAATATTTTTATTCAATTCACATATTCCTAAAATTATTTTATTTATTTTTATATATTTAAAAGAATTAAAAATAGATGAAAACTTATATCAAATTTTCACATTCTATCAAATGTTTTAAAAAGGAATGTTTTTTTGTTTTTTATATGGATTATTTTGACAAATACTAGAAAAAGAATATTCTATTTTAACATATATGGTGTCAAATATTTTTACCAATACTATTACCATTACATGATATATGGATTTCTTTATTTTATTGAATATTAAAACCCCTTACCTATGTTTTTAGTGTTTTAAAAAAAATATAATGGATATTAAAATATTTGAAATTTTTTATTTTACTGGTAGAATTAATATTTTATATACGATTTCATGTATTATTATTAGGTTATGGTTTTTGGGAATTTATTACGATGATGGGTATTTCTGTTATAAACCATGGAAGATTTTATTTTTTATAAAAAAAGATTGGTGATCCCAAAATATCTCCCCAATATTTTGGGAAAAGGGATAAAGTTGGTCAGGTAGGTTACTCTTAAGAGATTTTTGGAATTTACCGATTGGTTATTCTATTTCTAAGATTGATTGTATTAGTGATATGGACAAGATATCCTTAGATACCTACAAGATTTTTCTATACTTTATACGTGCTTTTATATAAATCTTATGATTTCACTAGGTAAGCTAATGATATTATGTTTAAATGAATGTATATTATATTTCTTAAGGGTGAAATGTAAAAAAAATTCAAAAAGTTTTCATGATTTTTACATTATTTAAATGAATCTTTTATTAGTTTTATTTTTCATATAATATTTAATAAGAAATGTTTTATGAAACTCTTTGGGTATATAAGTTCAATTATTGGATAATAAAATAATTATATTTAACCCAAAGTCAATTTTGGAAAAGGAATATTTTTAAAAGTATTCAAGGAACAATGAGTTTATTTATTTATTTTTATATGTAACTTTAATATATTTTTATTCCTATCCATGTTTTAAAATGTTTTTTCACAGGGATATATGAAATAATAGTTAAAATGGTGGGGCTAATATGAAAATTGTGAAGACATTTCATGAAAAGAAAACTTTTTATATTCAAAAAGATTTTTATTGTAGTAAAAATGGATATTGAGTGGTAGTGTATAGGTTTTGATGTAATATATATTTATGTAAGATTGATGTACTAATTCTATAAAAATATAAATTTAAAATATCTTCACGTATGACTATATATTTTATTCATACATGAAGATACAATTTACATATTGTTTAAGGCTAATTCCTTATTATTGGTATTATATTAATGGTTTAGATAATTTTATAGGTTAGGATAATGTAAGTAAATACCATTAAGAGATTTTTGTTTTTGGTCATAATGATAAAGTGTTTTAATATTACCATTTTTATTCATTTAACGAATGTTCGTTTAGAATGATTCCCTATAGTATAAACAAAGAAGCTGAAGTAGGAAGGCACCAAGAGGGTAACATCCTAACAAATCAGTAACATGGAAAGGTTGGAATTTTAATTGAGTAGTTTGTTTACTATAGGATATAAATAGTGGTAGAATCTATGATAGAGACCAATAGAACTTCCAGAAGTGAATATGTCAATATTTGATCATTTTTTATGATAAACCCCTCTAACAATCAATGGATCTTCTAACTAAATGGTAGTTATGGTATTCATTAATGATTTAAAAATAAATTAAAAGTTATGAGATGTTTGGTTCATGAAAATTTATCTCTTTCTATTAACCATTTTGAATGTGAAGATAATTAACGATGGTCAATAGTTATGAATACTAGAAGAAGTGAAGATTTTGTTTCCATGTAATGGGACTCATTTAAAATTCATTACCTTGAGCACTAATTTCCTAAGTTTGTTTGAATTAGAATGGAAAATCAATACATGGAATTGAAGAATAATGAAAAAGGACTAATTGATAGTTTATGAAGTAAACATTATCTAATTATAATAGTATACAAGAATTTTGTTTTATTGTATCATTATAGTAAAATTAGTAATATTTATATAGGATTGATCCCAATTTATCATTGGGAGTTAGCTTACAATGAATTAAAATGTTGGGGAAAACTTTTTGTATGTACTGAGAAGTTGGGAATGTATTTTTTCTGATGATCAACTTATTTACGATAATAAGAATAAAATGAGGCCTATATGGTAAAAAATATTTAAAATCCACAAAATAAATTTGAAGGTAGTATTATGTTTGTGATAGTTATGGTAAAAATAACCCTTGGGGTGTATTTCATAATACGGTAAGTTCTTTTAGCGAGGTATGTTTTGGAATATAACTTATGATTTTAAACAAAAATATGTTGGTAGTAGTAAGAACAATTCTAATAAGTAGGCATTAAGGTTTTTTAAAATTAAATGATAATGTACATTATGTTAATGCATGTCCAAAGAAGAGAATAAATGATAATAAATTACAAGACTATAAGTATAAGGATTTTGTGAAATCCTTTGCATCAAATTTAGTGGATTTTGGGATATCAAATCCAATGGTAACATTGACATTAATTAATTATTTACATTATGAAAATGTATTATTTTATTTGTGGTATATTTTTTTCGATTCTAAGAAATTTAAAAGTAAAATAAAAATACCACCACAAGAAATTATGTGAGAATTTTTTTTAAAAAGTCACAGGATTAGTATTAAGAACATAATAAATTATAGATATATTAATGTTATCATCTATGGAATGGTTTTCCATGAAAACTATATTGTTATGTCTAGGGTAGAATTTGAGGTTATTCAATTTATGGATTCACTTTCAATTTATCATCCTATGATATATTACATAGACAAATAACATATTTTACAAAAATGAGTTTCAATTTGTATATAATAATCAATTTATACCATTGATAACCTATTATGAGGATTCTAATATTCTAATAGATAGAAATGGAAGGTAACTTTTTCATTTTATTGAATAAAAATAATTTTCCAGATTAAGGATGTGGCATTAGTAACAGAGTAATTGGATTTTTTTTCTTGATGAGTTTCATAATTTTATACCTGATCAAGAATCTAAATTTATGATTGATTTAGTAATTAATTTTAATCCAATTTAAAAACAAATTATTGAATGGTTCATGTAAAACTTAAACAATTTTAAAGTTAGGGACAATAATTACACGATAAAGGTTTCATTCATCATAGAAATTCACCATGAGAGATCCAAATTTGTTTGTTAAAATGAAATCTGATTCTATGATGCTTCCCATTGATTATAAATAAATAAATAACATTTATTTGAAGAATAAGAATCAATTTCCTTATATCAATGAATTTTTTGATCATCTACAAGGATCTCATTATTTTTCAATGTTTAACATATGGTTTGGTTACCATCAACATCAAGTGAAGTAGGTTAACATACAAAAAACATTTCATACTCGGTATATGAATTATAATTTTTTAGGTATTTCCTTTGGTTTTAAAAATAAATCAACTAAATTAATGGATATTATGAATAGACATTTCAATCAATATTTGGAACAATTTATAGTTGAATTTATTGATGATATTTTGGTTTATTAAAAAATTTACGAGGATCAAGAAAAACATATTCGGATTGTTAAAAAAACCTAATATAAAATAAGTTATATGAAAAAATTAATAAATGTGATTTTTGGTAACAATAGATTTCATTCCTTGGAAATGTCATAAATATTTATGGAATAACTATTTATATCACTACAAATAAAGATGTTGATGAATAGTCAATACCTACAGTGTGATTGATATACATATTTTTCATGGATTATATGGTTATTACTGGTGGGTTCCTGAAACAATTTCACAATTATCTACCCATTAACTAAGAAAAAATGAATTGGAGTTTGGTTTATCTACATAAAGGAATGTGATGAATGTTTCCAAGAATTGATAAAAATATTAGTGAATTCCAGAGTTATTTTACTACCATCAATATATGGTGAATTTTTTTTATCTATAAGGATGATTCACTGAAGGGATTGGGTAGTGTTCAAATGGTTAAAGATAATGTAATTTCATATGCCTAACATAACATTAAATCTTATAAGATAAATTATCATACACATGAAATTATAATAGAGAATATAGTGTTTTCATTAAAATATAAAGCTATCATTTATATGGATTAGAGTGTGAAATATATACTTATCAAAGTATATTTAAGTATGTATTCAACTCAAAATATTTGATTATGAAATGAAAGAGATGGATCTAATTGATAAAGGATTATAACTAAAAAATTCATAACTATCAAGATAAATAAAATAGAGTTTCTGAATCTTTTAGATTGAAAGATAATTCTACATTTACATTACTATATATGGAATATGATCCTTTGGTTAATTATATTGTTATTGTTATCTTAAGAATTTTTTATGTAATAACTCCCTATATTATGTTTTAGGAGTCATCATAATTGCCTTTGAAAAAAAATATTATGAAATCTCATAAGAAAGACAATGTTTTGCAAGAAAAGTTATAATTTGTTAAGAAATATAAGCAGCCTAAATTTAATATTGAAAAAGGAGGTGTTTTGAGATTTATAAAAAGTTAATGTTTTAATGTGACCACCACTTAATTATAGAGAAGATGATTGAGGATTATAGTTTCTTTTATATTTTTATCATGGAAACAAAAAAATGTATAGAGACCTTAGGTAATATTTCTTGTGGGAGGGAATGAAGCAATATAATGTTGATTTCACTGTGAAAATGATAGTTTTCAACAGGTTAAATTTGAACAACAATTATTGAAGGTGATTTCTCAACCTTTTACAATTCTAGAATAGAATTGGGAGAATATATTCATGAATTTCAGGGAGGTATTACCGAAGACATCTTAAAGAAATAATGAAATTTTGGAAATTGTTGATCAATTAACTAAATGTACACATGTTTTTACCATTAATGATAGTTTTTTATTTCGATAATATTTTATAAATTTATATTAAATTGAGAATTAAATTACTTGGAGTCCCTCTATCTATTTATTTTGAATTTGATCCTATGTTCACCTTTATATTTGGGAAAATTCAAAAGAAGTCATTGAGATCTGAATTAAATTTCAATAATAATTTTCATCATCAATAAGATGAACTGTAAAAGAGAATGATTAAATCTTTTGAGGGTATCCTTTTTTTTTCTTGGACAATGGTTTCCTAGATAAATTATGATCACCATTGTTCTATGGTTGAGTTTTCATATAATAATAGTTTTCATTCTAATATACAGATGAAACCATTTAAATAATTATATGGGAAGTGGTGTGAGACTCATACTTTTTGGGTTGAAGTAGGGAAAATAATGTTTTTAAGACTGTAGTTGGTAGAAAAAATGGTTAATTTGGAAAATATTTTTCATTAACACATGAGGATAACTCATAATTGGTAAAAGAATCCTACAGATAATATACGAAAATATAATTTTTAAAGGTAGGTGTTCATGTTTTTCATAAGGTATCTCCACAAAAAAGTGTTATGTGTATTGGTAAAAAGTGAAATTTAATTCCTTTGTTTATTTAACAATATAAAATCCTAGATAAATTTTTACCAGTATCCTATTGATTGTCTGTACCTCTATATTTATTTCACAAAAACGATGTTTTTCATATTTCAATATATAGAAAATATATTCCAGATGTATCTCATGTTTTTATCCCTTAAGTATTTTGGTTAGAAGGAAAAATTTATTATAAAGAGAAACCATTATATATTCTTAATTGAAAATATAATGTGTTTCAAAACAATGTAATTCATTAAGTTAATATTTATTTTTTGAAAAATCATACGCTTGGGGAAGCGACATGAGAATCCTAAAATTCCATGAAAGAAAAATATCCCCACCTATTTAAGAAATGATGAAAATTATGAGGATAAATTTTCCAAAAGGGGAAAGAATGTAACAAACCAGGTAAATTTAATAATAAATTTTATTCCGCATTAGTACTTATTAATTAAAATCCATATAATAGTTCTCATTATAACAATGTCAGGTGATATTTTCAATCAAAAAGAATATAATTTTATTCTTATGGAATTCATATCCATGTATTATAATGTTTTATTTAAATGTTTAATTTATAAATTTTATAATTTTAAAATTTTAATATGAAATATATTTTTTAAATAATCAATACAAATATTTTTAGGTTGAAATTTAGTTTTGGAAAAAATGAGTTTTAGTCAATAATGAAAAATATCAATTTTTATAAAACTATCATTTATCCTAATTAAATAATTTAATTTAAAAGTGAATATTAATGTAAAGACCCGCAAATTTCAAGGAAATTTTTTTCTTAATTTTCTTTGGAATTTTACAAGAGCGCAGCTTCAGACGGCACCTGATTCCGAGGCCCGGTGTGCCCGGAATCAATTTCCGAAGTTTGGCTCGGGTACGTTCAGTGAACGGACGAGCGGGTTTTTCTATCTTTTGAACCGGTGCCCGGAATCGAATTCTGAGGGCACCGATGAAATCGCAGCGCCGGTATTTGCTTAGAAACGCCTCTTCTGGAGTTGCGTTTGCTCAGACGTGGTTTTTAAATTTTAGGGCTTTAAGACAGAAATAAAATAAAATTTGTGCGACAACTTTATTTTATTTCACTTAAGCTGCTTGGAAGTCACTTGGAAGCCACTTGAACTGAGTTAAAGCGGATAGGGTGCTATCCGGAAATATCCTACCCTCTTGGTAGGATATTTGTGAGGCAGGGCCCGCACGAGCCCCGCCGTTTCTTTCGCTAAGTAACGCACCCGCGAAAACCCGTCAAAGTAACTGAAAAGTCAACCGACGCGTTTTCTTTATTTCTTAACAGACCATTTAATTGGGCGGTTTATTTCGTGAATTAAATGGGCTGTTTCATTCGTTGAATTAATTCAACGAATTTAATGGGTCGTTACTTACGCGTTTTGCGTTTGTTGGCAAAATAATAAAATAGACAAACTTGTCTATTTTGGAGGATCCTCCTGTTGTGCGAGATCCTCTAAACCTCCACTCTCCCCGCGAAGAACGCGAAGAACGCGAAGAACGCGAAGAACGCCGGAACCGGAATTCGACGACGCACACCGTGATCTGCGACGTCGACGAACTCTACCCGCGACGTTCTTCGGCGACGCCTCTTCTTCTGCGGCCGATCCTCGTTCGGCAACTAAGGTGAGAATCGAATCTTCTAATTCTCCCCTTTTTATAATTCGATATCAACGGATTTAAATTAATTAAATCCATTTGATCTTGATCCGGAGATCGTCGGCGCGACGTTTTTCCCGCGGTGCGACGAACGTCTCTTCCGCAACGACGCGACAATCCCCTCCTTCCGCGATGAGCGATTCCGCGACGACCTCACGTCCGACGACGACAAGGGTTGTTGGAGTATTTTTTTTTTCCTGTGTTTATTCTTTTAAAATAAAGAACCTGATCTCCGAACAATTTTAATTTAATTAAAATTGTTGTTGATTATTTTTTTTTCCTCCCGTTGAGTTTATGACTAACGCGGAGGGTGCGGGTCTAACGAACAAGACCCGGCAACCCTCCGCCGATCTTTTGTTGTGCGGATTTGGCGGACGATGACGAACCGTGCGGCAAGGGCGATCCGTTGATCCCGCAGTGAAGATCGGCCCCCGGGAGGAGTAATGGCGCAGACGGGAGGCAAAACGGGCCACCGGAGCAACTCCGGCGGCCCGCGGAAGGCGGCGGCGGCGCGGCGGCGGCGAACCGCCGGACCGCGTCCGCGGTCCGGCCACCCAGCACGCGGCCCGCGCGGGCCGCGTTCCTCCAAGCCGCGGGTCAAACCCGCGGCAGTTTCTTCGGCCGCGCGGCCGAAGCCGAGCCGGCCGGTCCGGTCGGCCGGGCCGCGCCCAGGCCGGACCGGACCCGGCCTAGCCGGGTCGGGCCGGGTCGGGCCGACCTGGTTCGGGCCGACCCGGTTCGGCCGACCCAGGGGGGGTTCGGGCCGGGTCGCCCCGAGCCCAGAACCCCCGTTTTCGGGCCCTCTTCGGTCTTTTGCCCATATCTTGGGCCTGGGACCTCCGATTGACGAACCGTCAGCGGCTACGCGATCCTTGGATCGATACGGTCGTTTCGGTATATTATACTCAAGGTTTTGGAAGACTTTGGGTTCGGACGGGTTGGTTCGTACACGAAACCAACCGGGCCCTCGGAGCGGAAACGCTCATAACTTGAGCTACGGATGTCCGATCGACGTACCGTCAGCTGTGGTAGTTTCCTCTAAGTGAGACGGAACTTTTGGCATACTCCGCCCGAGGATCGGATACAGGCGGAGTACGGTCGGGATGGTTTTGCCCTAAAAACCAACCGGGTCCCTGGGACGAAAATGCCAATAACTCTCAGACCGGGCGTCCGATTGACGCGCCGTCTGTTGCGTTGAGATCCTGTTGTCGATACGGAAGTTTTGGATACATCAACTTCGGACTACGTGTCAGTTGATGTATCAGCCTCTCGGCTCGTGGAGCGGACCCTCCTAAACGAGCTCGCTGTGTGCGGGAACCCTAGCGCTGGCTGTGACTTCGACGACAGAGCAGAGATCCTCCGTGGACTGCGACGACGGCAGAGCAGAGATCCTCAGTGGACTGCGACGACGGCAGAGCAGAGATCCTCAGTGGACTGCGACGACGGCAGAGCAGAGATCCTCAGTGGACTGCGACGACGGCAGAGCAGAGATCCTTCGTGGACTGCGGCGACGACTGTGCAGAGATCCTCAGTGGACTGCGTCGACTACTGCACTCAGCGATCCTACGTGGATCAGTGCTACAGGTTCTGTGTGAGCCTGATCCTATGTGGGTCCTTACTACCGGTTCTGTGTGAGCCACTGCCTACAGGTTCTGTGTGAGCCCGATCCTGTGTGGGTCTTTTGCGGGGGTTAGTACCTATCGATCCTTCGTGGGTCCGACGACTTAGATGGATCAGTGATCATCTTTGACGTCATTTGAAAAAGTATACCTGGTTGAGCTGAATCTTATGTTACTCTCCTTTGTGGTTTGTGTTGAACTATCCTTTGTGGATTTACTGTTTACTCTCCCTTGTGGATTTGAGTCTTGCTTTCCTATGTGGATTGGGTTGTTCTTGAGCTCGCGAGCAGAGCTAGAATTGGGGACTTAGGTATATGTATGGGCATATACCTAAGTCGAATCAGATGTTATTTCGTGATTGCACCTTTCTTTTGTGCTATATCCTTTGTGGATTTTAGGAGACCTTCGGGGGTCTCGGGGTCCTTACTGAGTAGCTTATACTCACCCCTGCACGGGCTATGCCCGCACCTTGTTGTGTTGGATGCAGACGACGGACAGCGCTGATCTCGGTTGGGGCGTGGAGCAGGACGGTACCTGGAGGTGGACCACTGGGCGGGACGTGCTCGGAGCGGACGTGGGACCCGAGGAGCCTGGAGGCTATCTGTACCCACCCTTCAGGTGGGATTGCCAGTGGACGACACGAGGCCGCCGTCTTTTCTTCAGTTGCTGTTCTTTACTTTTTCAGTTGTACTTTTAGTTGGGCTTGTATTCCGGCCCCCTTTACTTTTCTGCACTTGTAGTTACTTTCCGCTTGCTGACTCTGTGGTGGTTGTTACTTATAAAGGCAATGCCTTCCCTGTTTACCGGGATTTTACGCCTTGGTGCTAGTCGCCAGCCCCTGGCCTATGGAAGGCGGGCTTGGGGTAGTCACGGCACGGGCCCCGAGGTCGGGTCGTGACAATTAATCATAACATATAATTAGTATAATTTAATTATAAATAAAATAATTAATTTCGTAAAAAAAATATTATACCTAATTTATGTATAAGTTCAATTTTGTGCTTAAAATTTTATTTTTTCTAAAATTAGTTTTTCATTGATGGTTATTTTATAATATTAAAATAATTTCTAAAACTTAAATAAATTTAATAAAAAAATGGGTTCTATATTTGGAATCAATAGTTCTAAATTTGGTAAATAGTTCCCTAATATGTTTGATTACTATGAATAGTAACTGTAGTAAAATTTCATCACCTCGATTCGAGTAAATTCGGTTATTAAGGTTAAAAATAATATGATAAAAAAAATTAATAGTGTAATTTCAAATATTTAGGAGTGGAATTATACCATCATAATAAAATATTGTAATTTATGATTTGTTTTGTCATTTTCTTGGAAAAATTTTTATATATTATTTTATATAAATATAATGTCAACAATGTCATTGTTTTGATTTTAATATCTAAAATATTTTAGAAAAAGAATAAAAACATATTTTTTTAAATGGTTCTTTTAAATTTTATTCTATTATCATGTTAATATTTTTAAATATTAGCGAAAAGTAATGACCTTAGGATCTTATACACCGTTGCCTCAGTGCCTGTGCCTGCAACACAAAAATAAAGCAAATAATTTTAAAAACAAAAATAGTTATATTATTTTTGTGAGTTTTGGGGTCCAAAAAATTTATATATCAAAATAAAATATTAGTCAGGTTTTAATGGAGTATCTTATAATATCATTTTTTCATTTTTTTTTTCAAAGTCACATTTAATGAATACTTCCAAAAATAACTATAATGATATTTTATAAAAAATATATTTTATTAATTGATTTCAAATTCCTATAAATCAAAATTTTAGCCACGTTAATTTTATATTGTTTAAAATATCAACCATATTCTATTTATAGGTCATTTTTTACTTATAGAGTAACTTTCTTTCCCCCGAAAGGGTAAAAAAGGTTGATATCGCTGTAATTTTCAAAAGGATTTGTCAATCCCCAAATCCTTAAATTATTTTATTTTATTAATTATTGGTTTCGGTTAGGCTCTCCAAGGTGCGGGGTGAGCGTACGTCTATGATTTTTAATGTTTACTATTTTATTGGATTTCAAACTGGTGCGCAGGCACCACACGGTCGGCGGTAGCAATGAGATCGGTCTATGTACCTGTGCGGTTATCTAAAGTTCAAAATAAATAAAATTTTATAAAAATTAAAATGTGTAAGATGTTTTCACCATAATAATAATACTATTATTTTTTTATAGGTAATAATAATAATAATAGCACTGTTATTATTTTCATTAATAAGTTTTAATATTAACTTGTTCTTAAATTTGTTTTTAATATATATATTTATGAGTAAATTTTTATTAATATAATTATTAATTTTATATAATTATTATTTTTATTATTAATGTTGTTAATTTTTGGAAAAAAATATAAAATGCAGAAGATTATTATTTTTATTCGTCTTACTTTTATTATTATTATAATTATGTTATTAATAATATTAAGATTATTATTTTATTATTACTATTATTATTAATGTTAAACAAAAAAAATAGAAGTAAACCCTAGATCTACCCGCAACACCCCCCTCTATTCTCAGTGCCCTACACATAGCCGCCCCACCCCCTTATTCTTTCTCCATCGTGAAACAACGCCCCCTCCCCCTGACATGAATGCTTTCCGGCTGACCCGCGATGCCACCCTTCGGCTGTGCCGACCGACTCGTGATGCTTTCCTGCTCTCTTTCGAGCAGCACCTGACCATGCTCTTATGTGCGCCCTCCAGTCAGACGGTTTAGGCACGTGGCCATCAATCCCAATGCCAGCCCACGCTCCCTTGACATGCAGCATGCTGATGACCCTGTACCGCCCTCACATGCTCGACTTCTTCCACACCGGACTCCTCTTTGTGTCTCCCCACTACACCAGACCTCTTCTTTCCACTTTCCATACAACGCTATGGCTAGGCTACCTCCACCCAGGCCCCGCTCCGGCAAGGCCTCACCCCTTGCATCCCGGCCTTATCGCCTTTATCCTGTCGTGCTTCAGTCATGCTTCCCTCTCTTTCTGCTCCACCTATAGCACACTGATAGTCCCACCCCTACATCCTTCAGTCCAACATTCTCCAGCTCTGGTGACCCGCTGCTCCGGCACAAACCCCTCGTCGGTTTTTGGATTGTCACCGCCATTTGATATGATAGTTTAATTATCACTGTCAGGTTTCAAACATTTGATTTAGTTTCATAGTTGTGTTATGAAGTCCTAATATTTTATTTATAGTGTAGATAATTATTTGGATGCAATATCAGATTGCCGCATGTTTTCAATGTTGTCACCACTATTCAAGGTGATGTTCTTCATATATTGTCTTGTTGCGTACATTAGTTTTGGGTCGTTTTATGTCTTTGAGTCCCAGGTATTTAATTGACTGTGTGCTGGTCCTCACCGCACAGACTTCGATTACCGAATGTTGTTAAGGTGTGGAGGTAATTTCCAGGTGTGCGCACACATTTTTTTCCCAGGCATAAATAAATAAATAAATAAATAAATATATATATATATACGTGCTTATATGTATATATATCTTCTAAGTGTGTGTTACCTCATGGAGCGGGGAACACGTGCTTCGGTTTAAAGGTGTATATATATATATATATATATATATATATATATATATATATATATATAGAATTGTGTGAGTGTGACTGAGATGTTGCCTGAGTTAGAAATATTTGGATTGGTTATCCTTTGAGGTAGGTGTTTCCATTATTTCTCTCATCCGGAGTTTTCCATATGCACTTCCATTATTTCATTTAATTTATAAATGTCATTCTCACCTTTGTAAGCATGAAATTCTCTTCATTGTAGTGTTTTTTATGATGGTTAAAAGTGCTTATCATAGCTCTGAAATAGTTCTTTGGTTTTATGAAGGTGTTTTCATTCCCTTACTCCCAATTTTATCCATTTAATAATTTTTTTCTTTTAATTATGTCATAGATTATGTTTTTCACCTCTATTATTTTTATAGTTAACTTATGGTAGTGTTTTCCTGTTGAATGATTTAATTAAAAATGGATTTTTGGATGCTATTTTATTTATGAACATGTTTATGCTGTTCCAACTTGGTTGCATCTAAATTCATTTATCTGCAAATTTTATTTTTGGATATCTTGAGTGGTGTTTGCCTGTAGAATCATTTTATATAACTTTTTTATCTTTTGTTGGTTAGTTTTATAGAACTTTGTGTTTTTGTAGAAATGATTTCACATATCTCTTTGAATTGGTATTTTTCTCAAATAGTTGGTTTTATAAGAGGTTCTTGTTTTTTGAATGTTTTGGGTCTCCTTGTGCGGTTCTTTATATTGATTTGAAAAGAAATCCATGATTATATTGTTGTTTGGATTTTTCTGTATATATTTTTTTGAGTGTTTGGTTTAAGGTAATTCTTGGTTTGTTTTTATGAAATTGAACAGAGTATCACTAAATAATGTTATGTCAATGCTTTGAAACATGGAACTTAAGGGCCTGTTTGGGTTTTTAAATACGAAAGTGGTGTCTAGAGCTATTTTAGAAGAGTTTGTGAAATGTTTTTAAAAAGGCATTTTATTATGTAAAACTAAAGGCATGATTTACAACTCCAAATGATTAATAATGTGGTTTTAATAACCGAATGATATGATGGCCCGGTTGGAACTTTTTATGTTTGAAATGTATGCATATAAATATAAATATATGGGGCGCTTCTATCTATGGTAAACCATTATGGGTGAACGCATAGAACACATCCGTGTTTGGGGAAGGCAAGTGTGGTGAGATGAGTCAAGCGTTCAAGGGCCTTTTTACCTACATAGTATTATTATAACCACTATGGGTTCTTGGGAATCATATAGTTGATCGAGTGATGGTTGCTTGTCAACCCCGATTAGATGGGTTGGTAGCTACTGGTAGGAGTATAGGCCAAACGGGGTGTGCCGCTTGTTTCTATTGCGATGAGGGCAGCCAGTTGGTTATAGACATAGAAGGTTCACCATACGCCGATAGGTGGTTCTAAACCGAGTACATCTAGGGGTCTTCTAGGGATATTTTGAATCACCCATGATTAATTAATTTTTCACATTTATTGTTTACGTTCAGCTATACCTGTTAGTTTATTTCCAGCTTATACTGTTTATTCATTTCATTTAGTCCATCCTTAGTCTTTCTGGCATAGGTTGTTTTTTAAAATGTTAAATGTATTTAGTAGTGGTATGTAGAATATGTTGGGTTTTATATATATGGGAAAAATTATTATTTTAAAATGCGAAGAAACTGACATTCTTACTTGTATTTAAAACATGTGTTTATGGCCTTCTTCGGAAAAAGAACATTTGGATTAAGTTGTTTATTTCTGGCATCCATATTGAGAATATCGGTGCTCACACTTATTATATCTTTCGAGTTGTAGGTTCAGTTTCTTGTTCAGGTTCCTAGTTAAACTGCTCAATTTTGGATTAGACTTGGTTATGAGTTGGGTGGTGACCTGACGGGTCACAAGTAGGTATGTACATTTATTTTCATTCTGATGCTAGTTTTATTTTCTTATCATCAATATTTATTTATTTTATTATCTTTTATAATGGGAATAATTTGTCCCCAATAGTTAGATTTTGTTGCTTGTTACTAGTTTCCAGCCCGTGGGGATCGGGAATGCCCCTCAGGCCATGCCACTGGTCGGCTCAAGTGACCGATTTAGGGTCGACCCAGGTTGGTTCATGAGAAAATGGTATCGGAGTAGGTTCTTGTTATTTGGGCTGTTCGGTAAAAGAAGATTAATACTATCCAAACTTGGGAGGATGCTGCGAGAAGTGCGTCACGAACTCTTTCTTGCAGCAATCCTCGAGTCGCCAGGGGTAGTCCGATAATTTAGTTTTTTTTCTTGGGTTTTTTTGGATTGAGGGGTGAGAACAAAGTTGAATCAGATTATGTTTTGGCCTTACGTTGGGTGGTGGCCCATGTGGAGTCTAAGTTCCCAGTTCAATGTCCTCTTAGTGTTATGCCTTACATGGGTCATGGATCACTACCATGTCATCAGGTTAGGCATAAACACTAATTCGTCATTCCGATGGTTTATTTTTGGTTGTGTTTCATTTTGATTTCAGTTTATATGAATGTGTATTGAAATTGAAAGTGTATTTTTTTATAGAGAAAATGGTTTTTTAATGGGAATGATTTGCTCAAATTGTTTCAAATGGGTAATGTGGGTTTTTAAAAGGGAATATTTTTTGATTTTGAAGGTTTGGTATGTGTTTGGATTTGATATGGAGAAAAGATGATTGGACCTTGAAATTCTTTATCAAGGGTCACATGTGCATGGGCATGTACAAGGAGTACATGTGGGCACTTGTCTAGGGATGATGTTAGCGGGATTGGATGAATGCACATGTGGTAGTTCACATGGGAGAAAAAGTGAGTTTTTAAAATAAGAAATGAAATGATATTTTTGGAATTGAATTTGGTTTAAAAAGTGGGTTTTGGTATTTTGAAAGTATTTTGGAAATATGGAAATTTTGAAAAATTATATGAAATGGGATTTTTCAAAATATGTTTTTGGTTGTGCTTGAGTTCGTCTGGCTTCCGATATGGGTGTTTTGAGCTCGAGGTGTATCTTTTGATTGAGTTTTTTCTTGATGCCAGTTATGATTGTTTTTTCTTGTTGATCTGAATATGCCACCCAGAAGGTTCCCCAAAGTTGCAAATGATTCATGCGTAGTTATTGGTTATATCGTTTGTTTCCAATTTATTGGGATAATCTATGTCAGTTGGAAGTAGTTTCATGGTTCCTGGAAATAAAATGTGTCTTTGGTTTATTGGGAACTCTCACTGATGTTAATATTCACACCGTCTCAGGTTAATTTGGGGGTCTAGATCAAGACTAGTGAAGAATTGATACCTCATCATCATTAGAGTATTGGGTGTAGTTGGTGGGAGTCAGTTAAGGAAATAGTTGGGTGCCAGAGGATGAAAATGTCTCACTATGTGGTATGAGATGCTTCAGCCATCAGGTCCCCAACCACAGGTCTTGAGGTGATGCTCGTACATAGTCTGGGGTTGCGGAGGGTGTGTGGAATCTCAGTCTGTATCATGTTTTAAGAACGAGGATAGAAATATCAAATGTTTCCTTATTGTATCATTATCTCTATAGTAATCTCATCCTTGTTGTTGTAGTGTGATGAGATCGTTCTAACACAATCAAAGAGACCTTATCTTCCTTTAGTGTGGTTTCTAAATTATTTGATTTCTCTGAAGGGTGTGGGCCAATGAATAAATGGATCCGTTCTAATTTTGAGTTGATCTCAGATGTGTTTATTAGGGGGATGTTTCATTGCTTTAAATTGATGGGAGGTGTTGAGTTAATTTCTCATCCTCAAGTTGCTGGGAAATTTCTTATTAATCATTCCTTGATGTCTCAGTAGTGTTGTTCGGTCCATTTGAGTCAAATGAATGAGTTTGGTCTGGGCATCCCCCCCCCCCCCCCCGAGGGGGGGGGGGGTGGGGGGTGGCAGAGGGGGGTTGGGGTATCTTCATGTTTTATGGGTTTCCGTATTAGTTAATTATCTTAGTGGGGAGAACAATCTAATGTTCTCCCATCAATTTCGGGTTGCATTCCACCTCAAAATTATCAGGTGTGACGTTTTTTGGTAAAGGTCACTCTGAGGCTTTCGCTTCTCTACGATCTTATCTTGGTGTGGACTCAAGATGCGTTGACTATTTTCTTGGTGACTTTTAGGGGAAGAATGTTTTGTGGTGGGGAGAACTGTCACACCCCGACTCCTTAAATTATTTTATTTTATTATTGATTTGTTTTAGTTAGCCTCTCCAAGGTGTGGGGCAAGTGCGTGTATAATATTTTTAACGTTTAATGTATATTTGGGTTTCAGACTGGTGATGGGCACCACACGGTCAGCGTTAGCCTTGCGGCCGGTCCATGTACCTTATAATATTTCTAATGTTCAACATAAATATAATTTGATAAAAAATAAAATGTGTTAGATGTTTTCTCCATAACAATAAAACTAATTTTATTGTATAGATATTATTATTATTATTATTGGAAGTTTTATTATTGTTATTAATATGTTTTAATAATAATTTTTTGTTAATTTTTTTTAATATATTTTTTAGGTAAAATGTTAATAATAAAATTATTAATGTTATATTATTATTATTATTATTATCATTATTAATGTTGTTAGTTTCTGAAAAAAATGTACTCGATTATTATTTTTATTCTTCTTACTTTTATTATTATTATAACTATGTTATTATTAATATTAATATTAATATTAATATTATTATTATATGTTAAAATGGAAAAAATGTAAACCCTAGATCTACCTTCAGACCCCCCCCCCCCATTATTCTCAACTCCTTGCACACAACTGCCCCACCCCCTTTTCCATTCTATGATGGGTGACAATGCCCCCTCCACCCGACCGACGTGCTTGCCGGCCAACCCACAATGCCACCATCCTACTACGTCGGCTGACCCATAGTGCCGCTCTTATCTCTCATTAGAGCGGCTCCTGACCATGCTCTTATGTGCACCCTCTGGTCAGACGGTCCTGGCGTGCGGCCAGAAATCCCGACAGTGACCCCTGCTTCCTTGACATGCAGCTCGCCGCCGACCCGGAACCACCCTCACCATTTCGACTTCTTCCTCGCCGGACTCCTCCTTGTGCCGCCCCACTACGCCAGGCCTCTTCCCACCCTTTAACATCCCACACATCACCTAGGCTACCTCTGGCCAAGCCCCGATTTGACTAGCCCTCACCCCATGTGTCTCATCCATGCCGCCTCTAGCCAGCCATGCTCTGTCCATGCTTCCCCCTTCTTCCACTGGACTTGTAGAATGCTGGTAGTCCCGCCCCGACTTCCTTCTGTCCGGACGTCACCCGCTCCCGTGACCCGCTGCTCCGATGCGAACCCCTCGCCTATTTTTGGACCATCGTCAGCATTCAAGGTGGGAGATAAATTATCATTGTTGGGTTTCACACTTTTAATTTAGTTTCATATTTGTGTTATAAAATCTGGATATTTTATTTGTAGTGCAAATAATTATTTGGATTCAATATCGGATTGTTGCTTGTTTTTAAGGTTGAATCCACTCTCTGAGGTGATGTTCTTCATCTTTATCTTGTTTCAAACGTTATTATTGGGTCTTGTTTATGTGTTTGAGTCCCTGATATTTAATTGGTTGTGTGCTAGTCCTCACCAAACTGACTTTGGTTGTCAAATGTTGTTAAAGTGTGGAAATAATTTCAAGGTCCTCACACACATTTTTCCCAAGTATGAATATATATATTTATATATATATATATATATATATTGAGTGCATGTTCCCTCATGGTGTGGGGAGCACATGATTCAGTTTAAAGGATTATATATATATATAAATGGAATTCTGTGCGTGTGAGCGAGATGTTTCTTGAGTTATAAAGCTTTGGCTGGGCCATTCTATGAGGTAGGTGTTTCCATCCTTTCTGTCACCTATATTTTTCCATATGCACTTCAATTATTTCATTTAATTTATTAATTTTATTATCACATTTATAAGAATGATATTTTATTCATTACATGGTTTTTTTATGAAGGTTAAAAGTGTTAATAATAGCTCTGAAATATTTCCTTCGTTATGTGTATGTGTTTCCATTCCCATGCTCCCAATTTAAAGCCATTTAATGCTTCTGTTTTCTTAATTAAATCTTATATTAGGTTTCACACCTCTATTATGTTTATATATAACTTATGGTAGTGTTTTCCTATAAAAATATATGATTAAAAATGGATTTTTGGATTCTTCTCAATTTATGCACTTGTTTATGCCTTGACAACTTGGTTGGAACTAAATGCACTTATTTAAAAATGTTCTTGTTGGATGTCTTGAATGGTGTTTTCTTGTGGAAACATTTTATGGAATTTTTTTTTCATACGTTGTTTAGTTTTTTAGATCTTAGTGTTTTTGTAGAAATGATTTCATGTGTCTCTTTGAATTGGTATTTTTCTCAAATCCTTGGTTTTAGTAGAAGATTTTGTTTTCAAAATAATGTGGATCTCATCATGTGGTTCATTAAAATGGTTTGAAAAAAAATCCATGAGTATATGCCTTTTTGGATTTTGGTGTATATATTTTTTTAGTGTGCGGTATAAGGCAACGATTGGATTGTTTTTACAAAATTGAATATAGTATTACTTAATAAATTTTTTTGAATGCTTTAAAATACGGAACATAAGGGCCCATTTGGATTTTTAAATACAAAAGTGGTGTTTAGATCTATTTTTGTAGAGTTTGTGAAATAATTTCCTAAATGTATTCGATTATGAAAAACTAATGGCATGATTTACCAATCCAAATGTTTAACAAAGTGGTTTTGATAACTGAAGGATGTGACATACCAGTTGGTACTTTTTATGTCTGACATGTATGAATATATATATAATTATATTGGTTTCTCCTATATAGGGTAACCCATTATGGGTGAATGCATAGGAATCATCCGTGCTTGGGGAAGGCAAGTATGGTGAGATGAGTCACGCGTGTGAGGTCCTTTCTACCTACATAGTATTATTATAACCACCATGGGCTCGTTTTCATCTTATAGTTGATCGAGTGATGGTTGCTTTTCATCCCCAATTAGATGGGTTGGTACACACTAGTAGGTGTATAGGTCATATGGGAAGTGCCGCTATTTTCTATTGGTGTGAGGGCGTCTAGTTGGTTATAGACTTAAGAGTTTCACCATAAGCCTACTGGTGGTTTCGAATTGAGTACGTCAATGGGTCTTATAGGGATGTTTTGGATCACCCATGGTTAATTAATTATTCACATTTCTTGTTTACTTTCAACTATACAAGTTAGTTTATTTCTAGTATGTAATATTTATTCATTTCATTTAGCAAAACCTTGGCCTTTCTATCATTGTTTGGTTTATAAAATGTAAAATGGTTTTATAAGTGGTATGTAGCTTGTGTTGTGTTTTCCTTATATGAGAAAAACATGTTGCTTATTTTAAGATATTAAAACTGACTTTCATACTTCTATTTCAAACTTGTGTTTATGGACTGCTTCCAAAAAGAGAACTTTTGGAATCAGTTGTTTATTCCTCGCATCCCTATTGAACATCTCGGTGCTCACGCCTATTATATCTTTCTAGTTACAGGTTCATCTTCTTGTTCATGTTCCTATTTTAGCTACTCAACATTGAAGCAGACTTGGTTCTGAGTTGGGTGGTTACCTAAAGGGTCATAAGGAGGTATGTACATTTATTTTTATTCCACTGCTAGTTTTATTTTTTATCACCAATCTGTATTTGTTTGGTTTCATTTTTTCTATAGGACAAATAATTCCTAATGATTAGATTTTGATGCTCGACACATGTTTCAAACCCGATGGGATGGAGAATTCCCCTCGGGCCATGCTGTGGGCCGGCTCGGCTGACCGATCCATGATAGACCCAGGTTGTTCCATGATAAGGTTAATGAGGGGTTAAAGTGAAAAGATAATGGTAAAAATATAATATAAAGTCGACCATATTTTATTGTGCAATATTTTTTAATCATAACCATAATATATTTTAATTTGTTTTATTTTTTAATGTAAATTAATTAATATTAATTCATAAAAAAATTTAAATTCCAAGAGTGCCCCTCCACTCACTTATAAAATGGATTCCCCTATCTGATCTTATGCACACCAGTGGTGCACTATATTGTGGAAAATAACTAAAAACATGAATAATTAACATCCATACCAACACTCTATAGGTTTTATTATGGGAATAATACTAACCTTATATAGATTATGGTTTAATGAAAATGAGGTTGTCCAGAGAATAGGTAAAAACTTTAACAGAATTTTTTAGCATTATTTCTTCTTCTACCCCTTAAAATATTATTCAACCATGATAAAATAATAACACAAGTATATATCATATACTTCGATATTAGTATGTTAGTTTTATAGCCCACATCTTTATCCTTTTCCTTTAAATGTGAAATAAAACTATCATTCGTGTGTACGACCAACTTACACCTCACAAACTGATCTTATTTTTATTCCATAACCACCTCCCACAAATGGTTATAATGGTAGATATAATATATATAAATATATATATGACAACCTCAGTCGTACGTATGTGTGGACTACCACCTCTATAAAGCAATCTAAATCATTTTAAATTACCACATAACATGGAACCTATATATAAGTTTATTTTATGAAATAATATGATAATTATGATATTTTTATCATTATATAAATAAAAAATTATAATTTCTTTCCATCATGTTCTTTAAAAAATTAAAATGTTACACATGCGTACGTATGACCTACCATTTCCATAATTGCAACAAAATTCATTCTTAATAACAATATATCATTGTTGGTTTAAAAAGTATAATTATTTTATAGAAATGATAATTATGTAATGATTATTATTATTTATAAAAATTGAATAATGACCTCTTTGATTATTTCCAACTCACTAAAGTATATTTTGTCATCTAAACCAAATATGGTTAAAACATCTACTATAAAACTAATTGATTAAGTAACTGAATGTGACCTGGTAATAGATAAAATAAAATAAATACTAAACTTGGAAAAGGTTCTCAACAATGGAAATAATGATTATAAATTTATTATTAAGGAATATAAGTAATATATGTGATGGTTCAAACTCTAGGTTTGTGACACCTTACTTTTAAAACCTCATTTTAAATGTTTTGAAGATTATTTTATAAATATATTTATTCCAATTCAATATTCTTAAAATTATTATATTGATGTATTTATATGAAAATTAATTAAATATAAAAGTTAATATTATTTCAATTTTTAATTTGTTTTCAAAAGTTTTAAAAAGTATTCATTTTCGGTATTTTATACAGAATGTTTGGACAAAAAAGAAATATGAATATTCTATTTTAACGTATATAACACCAACAACTTTTCTTGCCACCATAAATTTTACTTGATTTTTGGGTCCATTAATAAGACATAATGTTTTATTCAATAAGAAAACTCTTTCCCAATTTTATATGTACTTTCACAAAGTATTTTAAATTGAATGGATATTCAAATATCAGAAATATTTTCATATTCGAGAAAATACAATTTTATGAAAGATTTCATATGTTATGATTACGTTATGGTACTTGGTAGTTGATAATTATTATGGTTGATTAAATTATAATCCAATAATAGGTGAGTCCATTATAAATTAAGGATGGGTGGTTCTATTATAAACTATGTATGGGTGAGCCTGTTATAGCTCTCCAATGCATTGGGTAATTAGAGAAAGTTATCCAACTAGGTTTCTCAAAAAATATTATTGGAATTTATGGAGTAGATTATTCCATTTATAAGAGTGATATGAGAAATATTTCTAAAGACACCTACATGTTTTTTCATTTCATTTTATTAATTTTTATGAAAATATTTTGATTTCATAAGGTAATATAATCAACATATGTTTAAAGAAACACATATTTTACTTACTAAGGGTGAAATATATAACATTTTGAAAAACATTTCACAAGTTTTCCATGACTGAAAAAAGACATTATGAGATTTATTTTACCCTTTATGACTTATTATGGAATGATAAATGAAAATATTGGGCTATAAAAGTTTATTTATTGTGTAATAAAATGTTTATTTTCATCATATTGTTTATTTTGAAAAAGAATCATTTTAATAGTATTCGTATTCCAACAAGTTTATTTATTTATTTTTATATATCCCTTACTGTTATTTTTTTATCATCCCATATTTTAATGTTTGATTTCATATGGTCTTAAGGATTATTATAGATGAGGATGAGGTCAAGATGAAAATTGGAATGATATGTCATGAAAATAAAAATGTTATAATTTAAAATGTACTTTATTATGGTTGAAAAATGATATTGTGGGGAAGTTTACACTTGGTGATGTAGTATTAATTTTTTTAGTCTGATGAACTAATTTTATACAACTCTAAATCTAAAATATCTTTGATAATGAAATAAAATTAACTATTGATTAATGATACAATTTACAAATTGTTTGTGGTAGAATATATATAATTTTTTATTCATATTCGTAAAAGTAGTTAACTTAAACGAAAAATATTAAAACTTTTATTGATAGATGTAATTATGTAGTTATAATAAATGAAAACATATGTAAAATATTATAAAAATCAAACTATTACTTATAAATTTGTATATTTTCATAAATATTTTCAAAAAAATTAAAAAAATACTCTTTATCATATCTGAATGAGTAGTTAAAAACAATGATGAAAAATACTGATAATTTTTTAGGAAATAAAATAAAATAGAAATAATATAATAAAACCACAAAATATTATATAAATCCATGTTTTACAGATATATTATAATAATAATTGGAAAATGATAAATAAAAAATAAAAAAAAAACAAACTAAAAAATAGTTTGTCATATTTATTCTTATTTTAAAATGACAAAAAATACTAAATATATTTATAAAAAAAGATATGAAAAATAATAAAATATTAAGTAAAAATTTATACAAATTCAAATGTTACACAGAAGATTAAATAATTGGAAACTTATATAAAAAAACTAAACTAATCTAAGTAAAATTAATAATATTTTTTAAAATACACGTACTATGTAAAAAATTTAAAAATCTTACATTTATAATTTTATTAAATTTGAAATTGTAATATATATATATATGTTATATATAATAATTAGTTATTATTAAATGATTTTGTCTCATACTCAAACCTCGTGATCATTCTGTATAGAGAAAACCATGTCTATATTGTGGTCTTCAATATTCTTTGATAATATTTCCTTGGGAGTAGGTATTTTATATAAATTATTATCATCATAAAATTTTACACCATAAAAATAATATATTTCCCTTGGAAAATGATATACTACTGCCCATTTGAGGGATCAAAAATACTAATTTTTCCATGTGTTACCGTGATAAAAAGATCATCTATATATTCCAATCTATTCATATTTAGATGTTTCATAAAAAAATTATCATATTTGACACTGATGTTTCTTCCTATACATTTATATTTAAAAACATGAACATTAAATTCAACGTAATAAATCTCTTATATTTCAACAATAAATCCATAATATTCATTTGATACAATTATTGGTTATTTGTATTTTTCACTTCATAAATGAAATGGTTATATGAAATCCAGTATAATACTATTCTAAAATGCAGTTATCTTATTCTGATTTTTTGTGTAAAGGTGTTTCTATTAATGTTACACTAAGAAAATATTATCGAATTTAATGTTCTATTAGATTCCAACCATCTAGTGTTTTCTGATTCATATGATCGACCATGCACTGTCTCTTTAAACCATGTGGAAAAAGTTGTTTTATACTAATTCCATATCAACACATGTTTTTTATTTTGATGACATTGTTTTGAAAAATAAATATGCAATGTTATATCTGGTTGATAATCATCTATATTATTCAAAATTTAAAAATATAATTGCGTTATTTTTTCACCTGTTAATAATTTTACTTTTATGATACAAATCCCCATTCCTAAAAAACTGACTTGATGGTGATAAGATGTAAGAAAACTGATGTGTTGCACTCTATTAAATTATTTTAAAAAAATATACAACCTCTTCATAAATATAACTCTCAAAAAAGAGGATTTTGGTTGATATGGATTCATAATATATCCCTTTAATATCATCATATAATATTCAAATGGATACGTATAATATAGATATACAAGACCAAAAAATACTTATTTCTAACACCAAATGAACTAAGATTTCCAAAAAGGTGTTATGTTTATTTTTAATTGAAAAATTATAGAAACATTATCATTAAACTAATTTTTTAATGAATCCAGATCCATAACATTATTAGGAATGTAATTGAAAATATAAAACACCTTCATGATAGTCATTCTAACATGGATGGAAAGTATTCCATAAAATGAAACTATTAATTTTTATTTCATCATGATATGAAAATAATGAAATTCTGTGCCAATTAAAATTGAGTATTATAGTGAATCAACTTTTTTAAAATATTTTAAGGATAACACAACAATGATTTTATTCAAAAGTTGCACTAAAACAAACTTTAAACCTCTTTGATAATGTTTTATTTGAAAGAAGTTCATATGTTTGTCTTCTTTTAAGAGTGGGATCTAACTCCAAACATATTCCCGTGGACAGTAAGTACAATATTTTGTTGAACCCATCTATAGTATTTCCTTTAATATCTAACATTTTTCCAATAAAATTTTCATATATATTATTCTCAACATTCAGGGAATTAATTTTATGTTTGACCTAATGATATCTCCAATATTGAAGCTAAACAAATATTGATTATCTTTTTCATATATTTCTATCATTTCTATATATTTTTGTCTTTCCAAATGTGACATCAATTTTGATTATGTAGCATCTATTTTACACATCTTTCTATCAAATGGTATATCAATGTATCACTCATGCGTACCTGTGGACTATAGCCACAACATAGAAATATGATTAATTTTACATTACCAAATCATATTAATGGATATAATGAATGATTTAATAAATATATATTATATTTATGATATAAATAATATTATTTAATGGTGAAATGTTATTTATCTCCCATTAATTAATTTCATTAGAAAATAAAAACAATTATCATGCGTATATACAGACTACCAAATTCATGTTTGATGTAATTCATTTACCTATATATAGATTCTATGAGTCGATATAAATATGTGTATAATAAATTTTGATCATTTTTAAATCATGTTAAAAATTATTTAGATGATGGGAACATGATCAAATTACAAGGGTACGAACTACCAAACTAGAACAAAAATGACAAACAAAATAGTTATCACCCAGAAACAATGATTTTAATAAAAAAATTTAACAAATGGGTGTTTAAATATTATAAGTAGACATTATATTATACTATAATTATGTATATAGTTATTTTATATAATTATTAGAAATTTAAATTTATTAGAGAATAGGCTAGAGTTTTTATAAAGAAATTCATAATTATGGAAAATGTTTTATGTTATTATCTCATTTTCACTAGGAGTATTAAATGTTATTATTATGAGGATTAAATTATTTGATATATTTATAATAAATCTGATGTATGTATTCTCCATCAGTTATTTCAAGAAATTTATTTTTTTTACTTTTTTATCTCTTTAAGAACTCAAAATTCAAAATGAATTTTTTAAGGAAAGTCGATAGTGTTTTTCTATTCGACTAGGAATATTATTCATTTATATTTTGTTTTTTTAAATGTGTACATGAATGGTTTTTATATTATCTTATGATTTTTTAATGTAATTTAATACTTTTATTTAGTTTCTATAATTATTTTTTAAATGATTCTTGTTTTTTTTCTGAATGAGATACTTTTCACAAAAGGTGTGAATGAAATATTTTTTTAACATACAAAGAATGAGTGGATTTTAAACCATTATGACTAATGTTCTCCATCAAGAGTATGGTATTTTTTCGATGATTATTTTCAACAAAAATGTTTTCAACTATATTATGTAAAATTTTATATAAAACGATTTATTTCAAAAGGAAAATTGTATTTTCTTTAAAAACCATTCAAGTGATATTTAAAGGAATTTTTCATAAATGATATCATCCCTTAATTATTTATTATTCTTCAATGGGGATATAAATCTATGAGACAATCCTTATTATTTTTCATAATGGTCATTTAGTATAGTGATGAAATATTGATGAAACCCATTTTTTCCATGGATTAATCTTTTGTGAAAAAATAAATGTTTTCCCTATATTATTAAATAAATATAATTGGAATATGATTATTTGAATTGTGGGTCCATCATATTTGACCAATTAAATGGTTAAAATTCAATATTTTATGAGATAAAATATAATGCCCCACCCTTAATCATTACGTAATCTTGAGAGAAGTTTTAATTCACATAAAGGATCTTTTTTAGGTTTACAGCATTAAATAAATAGGTAATAACATATAAATAACATCTTCAAAATATTACAAGTAGACACATCTAATCAATATCCATATTTTTCGTGAAATAAAACTCTTAAAAATGAAATTTTACATTGTTTCAAGTTTTAATAGCATAACATTTCCTTGATCCCACACTTAAATATATTCTTCTTTATATCCTATAAAAAACATATCAAAACATGGGATTAACATAAAAATATCATTAAGGGACACATAAAGAAGTAAAACTATATGTCTTGGGATAACATGAAAACCATGAATACATTACTATAACGTAATACTTTTCACATTTAAAAAGTTGTATATAAAAATTACTGAATATAAGCTCATTTATTACCCTACACACAACCAAAAGATTATCATGAAGCCAATATAAAGAAACATATAACAAATAATGGTAACTTGGGTTGTAAACATACTTATATTGAATAACCATATAGTCAAATTCTATATTTATAACTAAAATAAAGAGCCATACGGCTGATTTCCATACTTAAAGTATTGGAGTTTATAAATTAACCACCCATCCTTGGTTTATCACATAACCAATAATAATTTGGTTTATCATGTAACCCCCCATAATTATTTTATCATCTAACCACCCATCAAATTACCATGTACCATTATATAGTCATAACACATAAAATAGTTCAAATATCATCATTTCACTAATTAAATTTCATTTTCGGTCACAAAAAATCATTTCATGATATTGAAATAATCAATCCTTTTCCAAAACAATGTTTAATACTAAAACACACAAATAGGTAATAAGGAATTTTATTTCCTTTTAAAAAAATTGAGGCTTATAGAGGAAGCCAAATATCAAATAATTATTACAGCGGAAGACATGTTATTGTCGTCGTATATGTTAAAAACATTACTTTTGTTGTGTAGTAAAAAACATTGTAGATAAAATATTTCCTTTTAATGAAATTAAATTTCAAAGGGGTTTACCATAAAAAAGGTGTATATTATCAAAATATACCTCCATGAATGGACGTAGAGACGAAGTCTCTTACCACTTGAGAAAAACTTGAATAAAAGTCATTAAGGAATAAAATTAAAGATAAATTTAAATATCACGAGAATATATTAATTAATAATATAAATAGTTAAAAGTTTTGTATATAAAAAATATAGGATAATATATGTTCCTAAAAAAGATATTTCTAAATGAACGGAGATTGATATGAAATCCCTTACCTTGTGTTCAACTTGTCTTGTTCGTTATTTATCTCCCCGAATAATAAACATAAGAGAATTTCTACTTGTTTCATAACCTTTTTCAAGTTTATTATTCCTTTTATATCACTTATTACCTTTCTATAACTATCATATAATTAATCAAGTTCACATCTGTAATTTTGTCGATGTTTGGTACTTGAGTAAAAAATGATCTTGTTATAATTACAAATTGTCATTGTCTTCAAAAGTCCATTATCTCCATAATCGTATTCATTATTTAAATATCATATATAATCTATATATACATATTTAGGTCTCGTATAATCGTATTTATAATATTCTATTACATTTGGATATAAGAAATGAAACACACCATTCGTGGAGACAGTAAGCCATACGTACACATTAACTCTACTTTCATTTCGTTTTCATATTTAAATGAATGAAAAATAAATGATACATAAGTATATTATAATTAATGTGTAATATCCTATTATATATATGTTACTTAAGTTCATTTACACCATAATTTATACATTCTATGTATTGAATGAATGAGTCATATCCCTTGGATGGGGCGATAGTCTGCACTTCCTCAAATGAAATTATCATATTTACACATCATGAAAATCATAAATGTTTGTCTATAATTAAAAATTACTGCATCATAGATGAAATATAAATTTAATATATATCATATATTAATATAGTTATATCAAAATGGCCACCATGAGAGGTGGTAGGGGAAAACCGATAATTATCATTTCATGAGGCAGCAGTTCGCCAAACACAAAAACAGTATGTTCGTATCCATTAGACATAGGTGCATGTAAGTGTAGTTAGAATCCATATAAAAACAAAATATTCGTGTATTTGTGATACTGGTTTTGTTATTTAATCAAATAATAAAAATTCTATTGGGAGTGGTGAAATCGAAAGGAACATCAGAGAAGATGCCAGCTATTAAAACATGTAACTACCTTTGATTTGAGCCAAAATGTTTTTTAATTTCCTTATTACTAATGTAAGGATTATTAGAGTAATAGAGGAATTTTTTCATCTTATCTAGGTAGATTTTTTTTGATAAAAGTGGATTTAGAGGTGTTATTGAATGGTCAGGGGTGATTCCCTTTTATAAGAGGGAGAAGGGGCACGTTAGGAAATTACTGGAATATTACATTAAAATAACATTTTTTTTTTCAAATAGTGTAAAAGTAATTTATTTCAATTATAAGATGTTTTTGGGCCTCTAACCTCTCAACCAATAGGTTTTAGAGAATCATATGTCACACAAGTAACCATGTCTTTTAGTATTAACCCTTTTTTAACAAATTTAAATATTACCATGTCTTCTTGTATATTCAAATTATATTGATTATATAGTTACTATAAAATGGTAATTGAACCTAAAATGTAATATTAATGGCATGTTAAAAATTATCTATGTCATTTGGCTGAATATTAAATTTTTAGGACTATTATATCATTTAATGAAATAGTATTTTGTTTTAAAAACTCATTTGTCTCTATTTTTATGCAGTTCATATCATGAATTTTTTTAAAAACCCATAAATACATGATTATTTAAACAAACTCACTAACTTAAAGATAAAAAGTCATAATAATCCCTAAATTACCTTTATGGAATTAATAGTTTCAAAATAAATTTATTTTATAATTTATAATCTCATTTATTTAAATCATTTGTTAATGAGGTAATCACTACATCATCATTGTGTCATAAAGAAATTTATTTATATGATTTATAAAAATTATAAATAAACTACCATTATATAGGAAATATTTTTAGAATCTTAATGAATTTTTATATTCAAACATATCACTTATATAACCCCACAAAAAAATTGTTTTAGTAAAATATATTTGTTTATGTTATATTTATCATTACATTAAATTCATTCTTACGAAATGACATTTTCGCATCCAAGTGGCTCCATGAGGTCCCCAAATAATCCCAAGGATGCCCATAGTCATGATATAGC
Organism: Viscum album; assembly: GCA_963277665.1. Classification (NCBI taxonomy): domain Eukaryota; kingdom Viridiplantae; phylum Streptophyta; class Magnoliopsida; order Santalales; family Viscaceae; genus Viscum; species Viscum album. The sequence continues at coordinate 1,082,704,624 of OY728153.1, read as the reverse complement.
TCATCCAATAGGATTATGACACTGTTAAGGTAGTTGAATTTTATTATAATATTATTTGTTTACCCTTATTTACCAAAATTATTATTTAACCAATGTAGATAAAATAATTACTAAAGTTACTATTGATAATGTATAAAAATAAATGATACCTATTTAAATAATTTTAACATATTGATTCGAAATATGGAATCCATTTTCACAAATTAAAAACATAAATGTCCAATTAGTTAATTTAAAATTAATTTCCATTGTCAAAACCGAAAACATGGTTTTTAAAATGTTATAACTATCAAAAGATTGACACGTGTTTATGTCCAATTTAAAAGTGACATTACTTATAATGAAAAAAATGGTTTAAATGATTAAACTATAATCCAATTTCACATTAAAAACTATTAAAAGTACAATATAAATATATAAATAAATTAGTTTAGAATGTAGTTTTGAATTAAAATGCAGTATTTTTCACTTTTCAAAAAAAATATGAATTTCTTCAGAAAAATATCAAAATTTAATTCAAGGTAAATTTTTATTTCTCCATTATATAAAATAATTTTATTTTGTCAAAAATAAAATATAAAAGTAAAAAAATATTTAAAATGGGTTCTCCATCAAAAGGCCGTAAAACTATATTTTTAGAAATATACATATTTTATTTGAAAAAAATGAATTTCTTCTTATATCATATCCAGAAAACATATATGATGAATTTAAAACATTAAATTGAATATATATCATTTATTTTTCATTAAATAAAAATCCATAAACTATGATACGAAAACACAATTATTTTCTTTTTTAATTATGTTTTCATAAAAATACATCCTTTATATTAAATTTCTTTTTATTTCCTTTTATAATAATTTTTTTAACCAATTAATCATTATTTAAACATTTGTAAATCATATTTCAAAATTCTGATGATATTATTTATTCCCAACATTCGAAAAATCTATGCATTAACATCTATTTAAAATAATAATATTATTACTGTATTATTTTTTGGTATATCCCAATGTTGTGTGAAATGTAAGAGTTCAGAGAAAACCCTTATTGTGTGTCAAGTACGCTATTGGAAAAAGTGTCCCCTTAAATGTAAAATTATTATTTTATTCATAAGAATTAATAGAAATCAAAATGTAGTATTCTACAAATACTTGGGTCCTTTCATCCATCCCACTTTTGGAAATTGCATCCTCTCAATTTTAAAATTGGGCTTGGAAACTTCATTGAATGTACCACCTTGGAAAAAGAGAAAATAAAACAATCACATTAAAAGAAAGAAGGATAAGTACAAAGGTCACCCCAAACCACACATACTAGGATTACATGTAGAAAAACATGGATTTGGATGAAAAACTAACTCTCATAGACTAACAAGAATTGATAGCGAATTTGATTATGGGAAGTTAACCACTACAATTCCATAAGTTTTTGGTTGGGTAAAAGTATCATTATAAAAGAAAGCATATAAATTTTTTTCATCGAGATAATATTTATAGAGTTGAAGAATTGTATTACTACATCGACTAAGATCAAAATGAAATATACTTACATTAAAAGTAGTGTTTTGTCCTTTAATCAATTTCCCCTACAAGTAATATTTTTACCCAAACAATGAGTATTCAAGATGAATAAACTTCTATAGAATCAAATAATCAAAAAAAGATGAATTATTTATTCATACATTCTTAAAACATTAAATATAACCAAAATGGTTAGTACAATATAATATAATACCCAAACAAATCATTTATGATGATAAATACTACTCTTAATCTCCAAAATTTATCAAACAAAACCCAAAGTTCAACACTGATCATTCAACAAAAAAATTTCCTTAAAATTCATAAAAATAATCCAAACAAATACAAAAACTAAAAATTGAGAAGGATTTAATCACATAGTCTTCCATAAAAATTTTTATCTCCAAATAACATTAACTACACATAATTTCTCAAACGTAAATTTAATTAAACTAATCATATGTTCTTTAGAATAGGTTACTCATTTCCACAAACTACCCAAATCACCATTTATCCATAATAAAACATAGATTATTCCAAAATAAAATTCAACCATTACTACTCATATGAAATCCCCTAGTATTATATTTCACTTAGGCATAAGTGTTCCCAAAAAAACTTAACGTCTTCCAAAATTAAATTCAACCATTACTACTGACATGAAATCCCATAGTATTATATTCTCTTTAGGCATATGGTGATCCCAAAAAAACAAACTTCTTCCAAAAAGACATTTATCTCTTAATCACCAGACAATTTTCTTATACAATGAATAACCATTTAATAAAGCAAAAGATCCCAAAATATACTTATTCTATGTCCATAAAATTAGTTCACTAATGAAAATAATTCATACTAACCAGGGGCTTCACGTAGGCCAGTGGTAGGCATTTCACCCTCATCACCCTTTGATTGTGGGCTTGATTGTCAAGGCCTTCCCAGATACGATGGGTTTCCACCTTTCTTACATGTTTTCCTTTTCCTAAAACTATATAATTCCTAAAAAATTCCCAAAAAGAGATAAAATCATCAAAAATTACCATCACATATTTTAACTTCAATGTTTATCTCATGCCACACATTTTTCATCCCAAAAAGCAACAACCCTCAATTACATGAAATTAAAGGATTATATAAACCCTAATGGTTCTTTATAACGATATCCAAAAAAAGATATGATAATTCTTCCTCAATTAATATTTTAATATAAAAAACATAAGTGTTATAAATAATGGATGTATTCCAAAGTAATCCAATCATTAATACATTTAAATATATCATTATCCATAGATACAACATAACTCTTCAATTCCTAAAATTTTGAGATCTTAATCATCAAACATTCTTCATGATCATTTATCCTTGTGTTTTCATATTATTATTTTATATTTATATCCTAAAAAAATCATACATAATGTTCTATGATTTCAATAATTTCAAAACATGAGTTACAAAATAATCCATACATTTCATAGGTCATTTTTTGCTACCTCATCATCAAGTGGAATAGAATTATAAATTGGTAAACATATATTTATATGGTCCTCTTGATCCCATTACCAAACCTTCTTCGTAGGAAATATATATGCGTAATGGCCATGCATACCACATTTAAAACATTCAATTGATCCCTCAAAAATAACTTCTTTTCCTTTCCTTGAGACAACTAAACACTTTGCTTTTCTAGGGTAGGTTATTGTTTTGTGACCTTCAATACCACATCCTTACCATATTATTATCCCTTTGAAACATTTTATAGGTGCTTATTTATACAACCTTGACACATAGGTTTTATAAAATAAATAACTTTATGATTATTACCTTAACTTTCAAATGGATTCATTTCTCGCATATAAGATTCCTTAGAGATATCAGCAAGGTTAAATTGGTCAATCATAACTCCAAATAGTTGGTTATGAATAACCACATGAGTTATCACTGATGCTCCAATTTCATTTAGTTCTTTATTCAGAAAACCACCATAGTTTCCTTCACATACACTATTACTTTGGTGCTTACAAGATCTAGCCATTAACAAAAACCAAAAGGTCTGTGTGAGTATTTAAGTAAAATCATCAAATACTATCTTATGAGGAGGGTAAAAAATAAGATATACTTATTCATTTTATCTTAAACTCGTTCAATTTATCTAAAACAAATAGGACTCTTTATAATATTCTAATGAATTTGGTTATATAAAATATGTCACTTATTCTTAAATGTCACTCTAACATATGAAGTTATCTAAACCAACATTAGATACCAACTATAAGGCCCCAACATAAAACATTATATAATCTTAAGACAATTAAGTAATTTGAATTCAATTCATATAAAGTATATTTTTAGGTTTACAGATTTAGAGAATTAGTTCATACCTTATACATAGCTTCTCAAATATTATAAGTTGACACTTCTACTCTCTATCCATTTTTTCGTAAAACAAAACACTCATTAAAATGAAATATGACAATATTTCATGTTTTAAAAGCACAACAATAACTTGATCATATCCTTGACACTATTCATATTCATGTCCTATAAAAACATTTAAAAACATGGGATGAGAATAAAAATATTAGTAAGGGATACATTAAGATGGAAAACTGTTAGTCTTGGAATAACATGAAAACCATGAAAACTTTATTATGAAGTAAGATTATTCACAATCAAAATGTTGTAAATATACATCACGAAATATACTCTCATTTATTACCCTTTATATAACCAAAATATTTCCATAAATCCCATGTAATGCAATATATAACATATAAAAGTATCATGGGATATAAACATACTTAAATGGAATAACAATAGAGTCTACTTACACACATATCACTAAATTGAATACCCATATGGCCAAATTTCATATCCAATGAATTATAGGTAATAATGTAACAAACCATCCTTGTTTTATTATAGAAACACATGTAATTTGGTTTATCATGTAACCACCCATCATTGGTTTATCACATAACCACCCGATAAATGTCCAAGTACCATTATATAAATATAAGACATAAAATATATCAAATATCAACATGCCACAAAAAAATATCGTTTGCAACCACAAGAAATTATTTGAAGATATTGAAATAATCAATCCATTTCAAAAAAAATTCAATAACAAAAACCCCAAATAGGTAATAATGGATTTCTTTTCCTTTTAAAAACATTAAGTCTTATAGAGGAATCCAAATATCAAATAACGTTTATGGCGGCAGAGAGGTCGATGTCGCTACATACGTTAAAAAAATTAATTTTTCCATTTAGTAAAACACTTCATAGAAAAAATATTATCTTTGAATGAGATTAAATGTAACAAAAGTTTACCATAAAAAGGTGTATATTATAAAAATATACCTCAATGAAAGAATATAGAGACAAAGTCTCTTACCACTTTAGAAACACTTGAATAAAAATCATTAATGAATAAAATTTAATATAACTTTAAATATCATGTGAATATACTAATCCATGATATAAATAGTAAAAATGGTTGTATATAAACATGATAGGATAATATATGTGCATAACAATAAGATATACCTCATTGAAAACAGATTCAAACTAAATCCCTTACCTTGTGTCCAACTTGTCTTATTCATTTTTTATCTCCCAAAATACTAAACATAAGTTAATTTATACATTCATTGAATAAACTTTCAATTTTATTACTCCTTTTGTATAAATTATTAACTTTCTAGAAGAATACAATTATTATTCATGATCATATCATTTGATTTTTCGTTGTTTGGTACTTAAGTCAAAAATGAACTTGTAATAATTACAAATTGTTCATGTGGTCAAAAGTATATTATCTAAAGAATAATATTAATTATTTAAATATAATATATATCCTGTAAATAAATATTTATATCTAGTATATATTTATTTATAATATTCCATAAAATCTTGATATAAGAAATTAAATGCACAGTTCATAGACACAATAATTCGTACGTATGCATGAACACTACATTCATTTATTTTTCATTTTTAATGTTATAAAAACTAAATGACACATAGGTATATTATAATAATAATATATTATCATATGATATATATTTTACATAATTTATTTAATTTATCCTTTATACATTAAATGTATGTAATCAACGATTCATATTAGTTCGAGGGGGCGATAGTCCGCACTTCCTAAAAAGAAATTATTGTTTTTACACATCATGAAAAGCATAAAAGTATGTTTTTAAATAAAAATTACATTATAATTGAGACAATATAAATATAATATATATCATATATAAATACCTTGACATCATAAGGAACACTTTTATATGTTTTAGGGGAAAATTGAATAATAATCATTTCCTGAGGCAGTAGTTCGCCATACACAGAAACAATATGTTCATATCCATTAGATGGAGGTGTGTGTAAGTGTAGTTCAAATAATTATAAAAAAAATAATTGTATAATGACAATACTTCTTTTGTTTGGTAATTAAATAATATGAATAGAATAGTGAGTGGATAAATGGAATGGTACTTTAGAGAAAAAACTAACTTTTAAAATGTGAAACTCTATATGATTTGAGAAAGAAGGCATATAGAATTGCCTTCTGCCTAAGGTAAGTATTATAGGAGGAAGATAAGGATGTTGGGAGATTATTTGGTAGATTTTAGATGATACAAGGGGATTTATAGGTATGATTAAATGGTTAGCAGTGATTCCCTTTTTTAAGAGGGGGTAGATCACTTTAGGAATGTATTGAATTATTATTTTATTATAACATGATTTTTGGTTTCAAATGGTCCAAATGATATATATTTAAAAGATTATATGATTTTGGTTTGATATCCTTACAAAAATAGGTTTTAGAAAAGTCTAGGATTCAAATGTAACCTTATATTTTAGCATTATCCCTTAGTAAACTAATTTAACTATTACCATGTATTCATTTATATTCATATAGTATGGTTAGTATAGTTACTATAAAATGATAATAGAACCTAAAGTGGTTCATTAATGGACTTTTAAACATTATATATGTCATTTGGATGAATAATATATTTTTAGGACTATTTTATCATTTAATAAAATATTATTTGTTTTAAAAACTCATATTTGTTGATTTTTATACTATTCATACCGTTATTTTTTAAAAAAAATAACTTCAGGATTATTTCAAAAAAACATCTTTAATTAAAAGATAAAAAATTCCTAATCCTCCTTAAAATATATGGATGGAATAAAAAATTCTAAAAAATATTTTAATATTTTTATTATCATTTATTTAAATCATTCATTAAAAAAATAATAACACTATAATCATTGTGTCATAAATAAATTTATCTATTTGATGTCTAAAAATTTTAAATAAAATAAAATGATTTATGAAATATTTTTATCTTTCTAATAATTATTTTTAGTTCAATATATCAATTATATAACCCCATATAAAATTTATTTTAGTAAAAGATATATGTTTTTGTTATATTTCTCATTACATTATATTAATTCTTATAAAATGTCATTTTTACATCAATGTCGCTCCATGGGGTCCAAAAACCGACCCAAGGATGCCCATGGTTGGAAATATGTCATTAAATTGGATTATGACATATTTTAGGGTAGTTTATTATTATGATAATATTATTTGTTTACACTTTATTGAAGGTAAATAAAATAATTACTGAAGTTACTATTCATAATGTTTAAAAATGATAGGTACCTATTTACACAATTTGAACCTTATGATTCAAAATATGGAATCCATTTTTCCAAATGAAAAACACATTAATTGAAAAAATTAATTTAATAATAATTACCATTTTTAAAACAAAAAAAATGGGTTTTAATATGTAATAACTATCAAAATGTTGACATGTTTTTATGTCTAATATCAAAGTAAAATTACTTACAATGACCAAAATTGGATTAAATGATAAAAATATAATACAATTACATGTTAAAACCAATTAAATTTACAATCTATCTATATAAATAAATTATAATAATGGAAATTTTTATTTAAAATGTAGTATTCTTCTCTATTCATAAAAAGATGAATTTTATCAAAAAAATACCAAAAATTCATCCAAAGTAAATTTTGATGTCCTTATTCTATAAAAGGTGTTTTTTTCAAATAGAACATATTAAAGTGAAAAATACTAGATTTAAAAATGGTTCAGTATCAAAAGGCAGTAAAAATACATTTTTAGAAAAATACTTCTTTTGTTTGAAAAATTGAATTTGTCCTTATATCATATCCAGAAAGCATATAAGATTAATTTAAAACATTACATTGAGTATATATCATATATTTTTCATTGAATAAAGATACATAAAGAGTGATATGAAAACAAAATTATCTTCTTTTAAATAGGTTTCTATAAAAACACACCATTTATATTTAATTGGTTTTTATTTCCATTTCAAATAAATTTTGTAACCAATGAATCATTATTTAAACTTGTGTAAACCATATTTAGAAATTCAATTAATATTATTCATTCCTGTCATTCTAATGGCTAGGAATTAACTACAATTTACGATAATAATATTATTACTATATTATTTTTTCTATATCTCAATGTTGTGTTAAATGTAATATTTTAGAGAAACCCCTTGTTTTGTGTCAAGTAAGATATCAAAAAAAGTGACCCCTTTATCATGACATTAATATATTATTCATAAGTATTAATAAAAAAAAGAAGTATTACTCTATGAATACCTGGGTCGTTACATCCTTCCCCCTTTTGAAAATTTCATCGTTGCAATTTTAAATTGGGGCTTGGAAACTTCATTGAATATCCCACATCAGAAAAAGATTCAATAAAACTGTCACTTTAAAATTATAAAAGAGAAGTACAAAGGTTACCCAAGATCACAAAAACTAGTATTCCTTGTTTTAGAACATGGACATCAAATAAAAAAGAACTCTCATAAACTATTAGTGAGTGATTAAGATTGTGATCATGGAAATTTAACCACTACAATACCCTAAATTTGTGTTCGGATAAAAGTATAATGATAATTGAAAGTGTATAACATTTTTTATTCATTATAATTTTCATATAGTTTAATAATTTCATTACTACCTAAACTAATATCATAATTAAATATATTTAATTGAAATGTAGTGTTTTTTATTTTAATAAAATTTCCCCACAAGTCATCTTTTTCTCTAAACAATGAGTTTTCAAGATGAATTAAATTCTATAGAATCACATAATAAATAAAAAATATTAACTATCTATTCATACAATATTGATACATAAACCAGAACTAAAATGTCTAGTAAAAGATTATATAATCCCGAAAAATAAAAATCCTTTATGAAAGGAAATACTACTCTTAATAAACTAAATTCAACAATCAAAACCCAAATTTCAACAAAGGCCATTCAATAAAAAAAGTTCCATAAAATTATTGAAAAATATTAAAACTAAGATATAAAAACAAAATTCAAAAGGATTTGATCACAAAGTCTTCTGTGATATATTTAATCTCCATATAACAATTGAAAAATCATAATGTATCATACTCAAGAGTAATTAACTTAATAATATGTTCTCGATGACTGGTCAACCATTTACACAAACAAACCAATCACCATTTTTCCATAATAAAACATAGATTCTTCCAAAATTATATTCAACCAGAACTCCTCATTGAAAATCTCTTAGTATTATATTTTCTTATGCATATAGTGTCCCTAATAGAGCGAACATCTTCAAAAGAAAAATTTATCACATAATCACCAAACAAGTTTCCTATACTAAGGATATCCATTTAATAAAGAATAATTTTTCAAAAGAAATATATTATTCATCTATAAAATCAGTTAACTATATAGAATAAGTCATACTATCTAGGGGATTCATGTAGGAAAGTGGTTGGCAATGTGCAGTTGTCACCCTTCAGTTGTGGGTTCGATTCCTGCGGCCTTGCCAGATGCGATAGGTTGTCACCCATCCTACTAGTTTTTCTTAAATAATACTATATAATTCATAAAACATTCCAAAAATGAGATAAAATCATCAACAATAACCATAACATATTTTAACCACCAAGGTTATCTCATACCCTGAATTTTTCATCCCTAAAAGTAATAACCCTTAATTGCCTCAAATTCAAGGACCATATAAATCCCAGTGTTTCTTTATAACTATATCAACAAAAGAAAAGATAATTCTTCCTCAATAAAAATTTTAATATAAAAAACCTAAGGGTCACAAATAGTGTATGTCTTCTAACATAATCCCATAATTAATAAATTTAAACATATCATCATCTATAGATCCAACATAACTCTTCAATTCCTAAATTTTTTACATCTTAATCATTGAACATTAATCACTATCCTTTATCCATGTTTTCCAATATTATTATTTTATACTTATTTACTACAAGAAAAATCATGCATAATGTACAAAGATTTAAAAAATGTCAAAATATGAGTTAAGAAATAATACATACCTTTCATATGTCATTTTCAGTTTCCTCATCTTCAATTAGAATGACATTAGAAATTCGTAAAAAAATATTTATGCAGTCCTGTTGATCCCATTCCCAAAAGTTCTTTATAGGAAATATACATGCGTAATGACCATGAATACCGCATTTAAAACATTAAATTGATCACTCTTAATGAACTTCTATCTTTTTACTCGAGTCAACAGAACACTTCCTCTTTCTAGAGCATGTTACTGCTTTATGACCTTCATTAACACATCTATAACATCATCCAGTCCCTTTAAAACACTTTCTTATGTGTTTATTTCCAAATATTTGACTAATAGATTTGTGAATACATTTAACTTTATGATTATTACCTCATCTTCCGCATGGATTCATTTATCACATATATGATTCCTTAGATATATCATTATGGTTCATGTGGTCAATAATGACACCATAAAGTTGGTTAAGAATAACCACACGAATTCTCATTTCCACTCCCATTTGATTTAGTTTCTTATTTAGAAAACCACCACATTTTTCATCACATCCATAGTTACTTGGGTTATTTCTAGATCTATACATTTACTAAAACCAAAAGTTCAGTGTGATTATATTAGTAAAACCATCATATACTATCTTATGAGGATGGTAAACCACTAAGATATACTTATTCATGTTATTATAAAATCATTCAATTTTACTAAAATAAATATGTCTCTTTATAATATGAAAACCACTGTGGTTAAATAAAACATGTAACTTATTCTTAAATATCACCCTAATATCTAAAGTTGTATAAACTGACCTCTGATACCAACTATAAGGCCTTAGCCTTAAACATTACTTAATCATGAAATAAGTCAATAATTTTTCATTAATTCAAAAAGATGATCTTTTATGGTTTAGAGATTTAGAGAATTAGGTCATAACTTTTACATTACATCATGAATATTACATGTAGACACTTCTAATCACTATCCATTTTTTCATAAAACAAAATCTCTTTAAAATGAAATATGAAATCATTTCAGGTTTTAACAACACAACTTTTCCATGATCCTGTCCTTGACTCTATTATTCTTTATGTTCTATAAAAAACATTTCATAACTTGTTATGAGAAAAAAATATCGGCAAGGGATACATAAAAAACTATTAGTCTTGGGATAACATGAAAACCATGAATACTTTATATTAAAGTAATACTTTTCACTTTTAAACAGTCATAAATATACATCACTAAATATAAGATCCTTTATTTCCCATTATTTAACTGAATTATTATCATAAATCCTCTATAAATCAACATAAAAAATATAATGTTAATATGGGACATAAGAATACTTATATAAAATAACCATATGGTTGACTTCCACACATATCACTAAATAGAATAGCCATACTACCGACTTCCATACCCAATGAATTGAAGGATATAATGTAACCAACCATCCTTAGTTCATCGTGGAACCACATTTCATTTGGTTTATCATGTAACCACCCATAATTGGTTTATCACGTAACCACACGTCAAATTTCGAAGTACCATTATACAATCATAACACCTAAAATATTGCAAATATCAACATTTCACGAAAAACATTCCATTTGAAATCCCAAGAAATCAATTCAAGATATTGAAATAATAAATCCATTTCAAAAACCATTTTCAATGCAAAATATCCCAAATTGGTAATAAGGCATTTCTTTACATTTAAAACATTAAAGCTTATATAGGATTCCAAAAATTAAATAACGATTATGATGGTAGAGAGGTCATTGTCACCACATTTGTTAAAAGCATTAATATTTAGTTTTGTAAGATGTGTCATACATAAAAGATTCCATTTTAATGAAATTAAAATTCAATGTGTTTTAATAAATAATAAATGTGTATATTATCAAAATATGCCTCAATGAATGGAGATTGAGATGAAGTATCTTACCACTTGAGAAGAACTTGATTAAAAATAATTAATGAATAAAATTAAACATAACATTAAATATCATGATAATAGAGTTATTACTAATTTAACTAGTAAAAAGGGTTGTATATACACATTATAGGATAATTTATGTGAATAAAAATAAGATATGCCTTAATGAAAGGATATTGGGACAAAATCCCTTACCTTGTGTTTGACTTATCTTGTTCGTTATTTTTCTACATGAATAATAAAATTAAGTTAATTTTTAATTTTGTTAAAATATAATTCAATTTTATTTCCCCTTTTATATCAATTATTACCTTTCTATAACATTCATATAACTATTCATGTTCATATCGGTAGTTTTGTCGATATTTGGTACTTGAGTCAAAAATGAACTTGTAATAATATGAAATTGTCCATCTGGTCAAAAGTCCATTATCTCCAGAATAGTATAAATGATTTAAATATAATATATATCCAGTGTATAGGTATTTATACCTAGTAAATATTTATTTATAATAGTACATAAAATTTTGATATAATAAATGAAATGCACCATTCATGGAAATAGTAAACTGTACGTACGCATGAACGCTACTTTCATTTCTTTTTCAGATTCAAAGGAATGAAAACTAAATGATACATTGGTATATTATAATTAAATTATAATATAATATGATATATATGTTATATAATTTTATTAAAGACATCATTTATACGTTCCATGCATGGCATGAACGAGTCATATCACATTAAGGGGCGGTAGTCCACACTTCCTCAAATTAAATTATCATTTTTACACATCATGAAAAGCATAAAAGTTTGTTTGTAAATAAAAATTACAATGTCATAGAGACAATAAATTTATAATATATATCACACACACACATATATATATATACAATTCCATCTTAATGGCCACTAAGAGAGGTGGTAGGGGAAAATCTAACAATCATCATTTCATGAGGCAACAGTTTGCGATACACAGAAACAGGATGTTCGTATGCATTTGATGGAGATGTGTGAGTAATGTTGGAATAATTCTCATAACAAAACACTAGTATTTTGAGGATATAGGGGTTGTTATGTAATCAAATAATAAAAATATAATAGGGTTTTGAGAAAGGGAATGGTACTTTAGTGAAGATGCTACCTCTTAAAACGTGTAACTCCCTTTGATTTGGACAAAAGGATTTCTTGAATTTACTTATGCCTAAGGTAATGCTTCTAAGAGGAAGATATGGATGTTTTGAGATTACATGGAGAGATTTGGGATGATTAGATGGGCTTAAGAGGTGTGATTAAATTGTTAGGGGTGATGCCCTTTTATAAGATAAAGGAGGGGCAGTTCAGGAAAGTATTGAAATATTATTTTTGTTAGAAGATGATTTTAGGTTAACAATTGTCCCAAAGTCATTTATTTCAAAGATAATATTATTTTTTGTCTAAAAAATCTCAACAAATGTTTTTAGGGAAATATAGGTTACAAATTTAACGATATCTTTTAACATTAACCTAGTTAACTAATTTAACTCTTACCGTGTCTTCTTGTATATTCATTTTATATGGTTAATATAGTTACTATAAAATGAAAATAGAACCCTAAGTGGTTCATTAATGAAAATTTTAATATTTTATATATAATTGGGCCGAATTATTTATTTTTAGAACTATTATATCATTTAATAAAATAGTATTTTTTTTGACAACTCATTTGTATAAATTTATATACTATTCACATCATGACTATTTTAAAAATCTATAACAACTTGATTGTTTCTAAAACAACTCATTAAATAAAATATAAAAATCCATAATAATCCATAAAACATGGATAGAATAAAATAATTTAAATTAATTTATTTTAATATTTACAATCTCCTTTATTTCTATCCTTCATTAATAAGGTAGTAACTACAACATCACTGTGTCATAAATATATTTATTTATCTGATTTATAAATATTATAAATAAAATTATATGATGTAGGAAATATTTTCATATTTATAATTAATATTTTTAGTAGAATATATAACATATATAACCTCATATAATAAATTTTTTAATAAAATATTTATGTTTATGTTACATTTTTCATAACAAAAAATTAATTCTTATAAAATGTCATTTTATCATCCATGTTGCTTCATAGAGTCCCAAAATCATCTCAAGGATGCAAATGCTCAGAAATATCTCATCCAATAGGATTAATACACATGTGTGTAGTTTAATATTTTTATAATATTATTTTCTTACCCTTATTTACCTTATTTACCCTTTAACCATGGTAAATAAAATAATTACTGAATTTACTATTCATAATGTCTTAAAATAAAAGGTACTTATTTAAAATATTTTAACGTCATTATTCAAAAAATGGGATCTATTTTTCCAAATTCAAAACACATATGTTTCAGTTATTAATTTAAAATTAATTCTCGTTGTCAAAACCAAAAAGCGGGGTTTTAAGAATTAATAAATATCAAAAGAGTGACATGTTTTTATGGAAAATTTCATATTTAAATTACATAAAATAACCAAAATTGGATTAAATTTTAAAAATATAATCCCATTAAACTTTTAAACAAATTAAAATTACAGTCTAACAATATAAATAAATTAGATTAAAATGCAATTTTGAATTAAAATGCAGTATTTTTCACTATTCATAAAAATTTGAATGTTTTCAGAAAAATACCAAAATTCCATCTAAAGTAAATTTCGATGTCCCTATTCTATAAAATAAGTTCATTTTGACAAATATAAGATATAAAAGTTAAAAAAAACTACATTTAAAAAGGGTTCACCATCAAAAGGCGGTAGAACTGCATTTTTTTAAAAATAATTCTTTTATTTGAAAAATTGAATTTCTTATTATAAAATATCTTGAAAACATATAAGATGAATTTATAAAATTACATTAAATATATATAATATATTTTTCATTAAATAAAAATCCATAAATAGTGATATGGTAACAAAATTATTCTCTTTTAAATCGATTTTCATAAAAACACATCCTATATATTTAATTTTTTTATTTCCATTTCTAATAAAATTGGTAACCAAGGAATCATTATTTAAAATTGTGGAAATCATATTTAAAAATTCAGTTGATATTATTAATTCATTCCATTCAAATGGCTTGGCATTAACTACCATTTAAAATAATAATATTATTACTGTATTATTTTTCAGTATATCTCAATGTTTTGTGCAACGTAAGATTTTGGAGAAACCCCTTATTATGTGCTGAGTACGCTATAAAAAAAAGCCTCCCCTTTAACATAAAATTAATATCTTATTCATAAATATTATTAGTAATAAAAATGTATTATTCTACAAATACTTGAGTCGTTACATAAAATGGTAGATGATAGGTGATCTAAAACACAAATGAAGGTACATGGTTGGTTATCCCTAGAATAAAGTTGGTACATGGGTTGTTATAAAATACTATAATGTGATGAATATATAAATGGGAATTTGTATTATAATATTTATATGACTATAATTATGACACAATTTATTCTACTCTTTTTCTAAATGATTTTAGGACAATGTTATTCTCTCATAGATCATGTTCTTTGATTCCTTTATGATTATTATCTTAATAATTTCTATTCATTCCAGAATTAATCATCATTATGATCTATTAATTGTTTGGTATGATTTTTAAATATTAATATCATATTCTCATTCCATTAATCACATATTATACTTAAATTATAAGTTTTATCTCAATTATTTACCCTTACCGAGGATCTGATATCACCCATTATTATGTTTCAATTTTTACAGGATATGTAGAAAGGTTTTAAGTATGTTATTTATAAGAAGATTTCTAATTTTGAAGAACATAGTGGGATATTTTGAAGATATTTTATGTAAAACCTTTTTATGTGTCCAATTTATAAAGGTACCAAACCTCTATAGTTCTATCATATATTGTAATGATATTTAATAAATATTAATTTCATAAGCTATAAATTTAGGTATGTACTTTTTGGGTTTCCTTGGTTTGGATAATAGAGATGTTAAGATGAATTTTTAAAATAGGATACAAAAAATATGGTGATATTACATAAGATAAGACAAAGTATAATATAACATCATAAGTTATGGTATGGAATGAAATTTAGTTTTCCTCGAAAATAGAACCATTTATGGTAATAGAAAGTGGATGCAGTTGTGGTATAGAATCATCTTGGGGTAATAACTAACTAGAAAAAAAATACATACAAATTTTCTCAAACCAAATAAAACCACACAATCTATATGAAATACTTTTAAAACCCATAACCTTAACTAAAATAATTATATACAAACATTAAATTGAATTTCATTCCATATGGTCCTTGTGAAAAATATTTATAGTATAGAAACATTTCCGATTATGGTATCATATATGTATTAAGGTTGATGTATGTGTCTAATTAAACCCCCATGAAATCACTAGACTGCTACATAGTGTAGTTAAAGTCAATTATCATGTTTTTTAAATGGTTAATCATTCATATAAACCTACATGTAATCAGGGAGGCTCGAACCTGAGACCCACTTGAGACCATTCAAGGGAATAACCACTATGCTTTACCACTA
The DNA here is from genome assembly GCA_963277665.1 of Viscum album. NCBI lineage: Eukaryota > Viridiplantae > Streptophyta > Magnoliopsida > Santalales > Viscaceae > Viscum > Viscum album. The sequence continues at coordinate 1,082,688,140 of OY728153.1, read as the reverse complement.
GGTCTTGACATGAATTTATCTGTTAAAAAAACCTGAATGAGTTGATTATAATAAAAAAATAAAATATTTCTTTCTATAATCCAATCAAGACCAGAAATCGTGAAAATTACACCCTATAGAGCAGAAAATACCTCATTCATACCCCTAAATCCTATAAATAAATCCATATACATGCCTTCTCTATGATAATATTATCCGTAATAAACAAAAAAATAACAACTTAATAAAAATTATAGAGATATAAAATAACATTTTTAATAAAATTGCAACACCAAAACTATTTTAATCAAAATCATTGATAGAACTAAATAGATTTGATCAAGTATTTAAATTTCATAATTAATTGTAGATTATATGAGGTTTTCTATTCTGTTTAACCAATATTCATTAATAAAGTTTTTGATAGTCATCTCTACTTTATCATTTTTCATCTTGTTTTGTAGTGGAGTGATCTCGCTGGAAACATTGGTAATCTAAATATAGTATTGCAGTGGGTCATAACAGGATATCTAGGAAAATTGGAATTATCTGAGTAGAATGAGGTTTCATGAACGTTTTGGAAGCAACTACCACCATTACTCATAGAGAACGAAAATTGATGGTTATTGTAGGAAATAGTTTATTGAGAAAAATAATTTTGAGATATATTTAATGGACACTATAGGTGAAATCTATTAACATGGTAATAATAATTGATGGATGATGGCCAATGTGGGAGAGGACCAATGTGAGAATCTCTATAATGAGATCTTTGTTGGTCGATGACAACAATGATGGGAAATTGGGGGAGGGGAAAACATTCTCGATAAGTTCATAAGTGGGTATTTTTGTTAGTGTGGATATTAGTTGATGATTATTGGATAATATAGAATTAATAACTCTTAAAGTGGTGGATTGGGTATTAACATTACATCACGAGTGAGAGATGTGTTTCCTAAGGTGTCATAGATTGAATGTAATGGGACATGATTTTGAAATTATATAAATTATTTTAATTAATATATCATTTCACAATATGATTATTGTTTCTAAAAGAACTACATTTAATTAAATTGAATTGTTAGAGCACGAAAAAATCATGTTAATGTTGAATGTGATGGACAATGAATTTATTATACTCATGGGAAATAAAATGTTATGGGATATGGAATAAAAAATATCATTGTTATGTATACAAAACAATCTCAAGCAATGAATCATGATGAGATTATTTACAAGAAATGGAGGGAAAAAAATTCTGTTTATTCCTTCATGAGAAATCATCCACATTAATTTAGTGGATTACTTTATCCACTAATTGATGGGAAATGTATTTGTACCATTGATAATATATTTTCTGTTCTCCAAATTTTGATGCATGAAATGTTACTTTGGTTGTGTATTGTTTGGAAGGCAAATAAAATCAATAGTGAAATCTTATTAAGAACATGAGGCAATGAGAATAAATTGAAACTATATTTAGGTATTATTTTATAAGGTTATTTTTCTATAAGAACATTCCTTATATCCTTATTATGTAAATAGAGAATGAATTACTTAATCTATATAGAATAATTATGAATCTATTGGTACTTATGAGAAAAAATTTACAGGACTTTTGAGGTATGCATATGGTATTATCGTCCAATATAAAATTAATATTGATCGATTATTCAGTGTCATATAATCCAGTCTCTAATAAGAATTATCCAAAAAAGGCTTATGTAGCTAAATAAATACATTAATGTTCTCTCAAGATAAAATGGAGACTGGATTCATCCATCAATATCATGGTTTTGATAAGAAAATAATTATTGAATTCAAAGGAAAATATAATAATAAAAAACATGGAGGGTATAAGATATGCCTTCTTTAATTATATAAGTGTGGAAAGAAAGAATGAATAAATAGTCTAAATGGAATAAGTAAATGGTTTATATGTGGAAACAAAGATCATTTGGAAATCTAATGTTTAATTGATGACAATGAGATAAATAATGATGTCAATGGATATAAATCTCCACAGAATGCACAACCCATATTCCATTGATTTAAATTCATAGAGTATGGGAATTATGTTAAATAGTGGTCAAATGAAAGGGTTAATAATTATTATCTATGACTATAACCTATTAATCCAAATAATAAAGGAAAATCTATTGTAATAAAAATTTCTGACATGGGTTAAAATAACGATGTGATGAATGATACACCTACCATTAATTATAGAATAATTAATGTCCTATTATATTATGTTTCTACCAACTCATTTCTATATGAATATTTTTAAAATTGTTTCAAATTACCACATTGATGATTTTATGTTTATTTATTACTAAAAAACAATAATGTTTTAATGATTGTATATAAAATATATGATTCTTATCTTGTTGGATTTTGTATGAGTTCTCTTGTTGTGAATCTCATTATTCGTCCTCTAGTTAAATTTAATATTGTTTTTTGTATAGATTGGATTTATTTATATGGAAACTATATAAATTTCCAATCAAGGGAAGCCACATTTGATATTCAAAACAGTATATGATATTCTATCAGTGTGAGGATAAAAATAAACTTCCAATGAAAATTATATCCATTGTATGAGAATTTATTGCTATAAAAAGGGGGTATTTATAAAAAATGGTTGGGAAGAGACACAAAAATGATGATATTCATATTGTAATAGAGTTTGATGATGTCTCTTTTGAAGATATTCTATGAATTATTGTAAATATTGATGTTTTGTTTTCAATAGAAAACATACCTAGTACTACACATATTTAAAGAACTCAATATAGAATAACACTGATTGAGATAAAGTAACTAAATAATAAACTCAAGGAAAATTTAAATAGGATATTAATTTGGCCACATTAATCTCCTTGCGGTGAACCTAATCTTCTTTTTGAGAAAACATATAGATCAATTTGACTTTGCATTGATTATAGGGAACATAACAACATAAAATTCAAGACTAAGTATCCTCTTCCCTATATTGATGATTTCTTTCTGATCAATTACCCAAAGATAAATATTTATCAATGATTTATATTATATTTGGATTTTATCAATTGATATTAAAAAGTGAAAAAATTCTAAATACAACAACCTAGAAGACTTATTTACATAATGAAATTATTGTGATGTCATTTGGTCTTACTAATTGCCCGATTATCTTGATGAATTTAACGAATAGAGTCTTTAGAGATTACCTTGACCAGTTTTTGATATATTTTTCATAATATATTATAATATATTCCCAGTGAACAGAATAACATTAAGATCACTTTAGGATTATTCTGAAGATCCTGATAAAATTTAATTTTTAGGAAACATTTACCAATTGTAAACTTTGGAGAAAGAATGATTCACTATTGGTTTGTATTATCTCAAGAGAGGTTATATTAATGGATTATTCAATAATTGAAGTTATTAAACCTTGTCATATACCAACCACTATGAAGAATATATGTATTTTTCTTGGAATAGATGATAAATATATACTCTTTTTGAAGAAATTATCATGACTATCTAATCTACATTGAAATTTAACTTGGAAGGGATTCACATTCCTTTGCATTAATGAATGTGAATAAAATTTAATGGAAATGATGATAATGTTGTCCAGTGAACTTGTTCTCACACTACCCTATAGTAGATACGGGATTTTTAATTTACAGTAATGATTAAACAAATGGGTGGGGATCTGTTATTATAAATAATGATATAGTGATAGATTATGCTTAATTACCATTGAAGGGTCATATGAAAAATTTCCTAAATCAGTATTTAGAATTATAAATGGTAATATTTTAATTAAATATATCGATTTATAATATTTATATATATAAGTTTGTCATTTATATTAATCAATATATTATGTAGTATTTATTCACCTATAAAGAGTTAAATATGATCCAAAGGTTATGGATGGAGTTGATTAAATATTATGATTATTCAATACATTACCACCCTAGGAAATAAAAAATACGGACTGTTCTATGTGTTAGAAATTCCATGAATTTTATTTCATGATAACGATTTAAAAAGATTTAATACTTATGGATAAACAAAATATGAATATTAAAATCATGCAGAAAGGGATCAATTCTTCTATTCCGCATATGAATGTGTAACCATCCATCCATGCGAGGATTAATAAGGTTTGTAAAGAAAATGTTTAACTACAAAAGATTTTGGGAAATTATCTTTAGTTAAATAAATATTTTGATGGAATTATATTGTTCATGAATCATGTATGTGCCTCATTAATAAAAAACTTAAAGATGTATCTATTAGAATAATCTCACATATCATCATTTTTTATTCATTATTGAAGTACAAAGACGTATAGAGAAATCAAAGAGTGTTTCTTGTGGGAAAACATAAAGAGATATATTACAGATTATGTATCATGGTTCTTGGTATCTTAAAACTTTAAGGGCGAGGGATAGAACTTCATGTAGATGTTATAACCATTACCCATACAAGATTGGAAATGAGGAAATTTCACTATGGATTTCTTCATCACACTCTCCAAAACATATAAATTAGATACTTCTATTTGGAGTGTAGTTTCACACATTATAAATTTAGAACATTTAATTTCGATAGATATAGTTTATATGTTGATTATATATCAAGAATATATATTAATGAAGTGTAAAGGTTACATAGAGTGCCACATACTATTATACCTGATCATGATGTGAGTTTTACCTTGATGGTGTGGTGAAATATTTAGTAAGATCTAGAAATAAAGTTCCACATTTCAACATCCATCATCCTTAGTTTGATGGATAGTTTGAGAGGTTCATTAAAACCCTAGAGGATATTATTATATCACTTTCTCAATATTTAAAAGGTTAATGGTATTAGAAAATTCCTCTTGTCAAATTCTCTTTAAAAAATATTTCACTTAAGAAATCATTAGGATCCTTATAAATCCCTGTGTGGAAGGAAGTTAAAAACTCCAATGTACTATGATGATGTTATAGGTAGAAAATTATTGGTACCTGATCTAGTTGTTGAAATTGTGTAGATGGTTATATCCATTCAGTCACACATCAAGGTATCCCGAAATCGATAAAAGAGATATGTTGACAATCGTTGATGTAATATGGAGTTTTATTTTTTGATAAGGTATTTATTTTAAATTATCTAATGAATATGTTCATGAGATTTATAAATAAGGAAAATATAATAGCTAAGTATATTTTCCCTATGGGATTCTTGATTGATTAAGGACTATTTCTTATCACCTGATGCTTACACTAAAACTCTATTAAGGACACGATGTGTTCCATGTATCTTTATTGAGGAATTAAATAACCTATCCTTCACGTATACACAAATCAGATGTTATACCACTAGAACAAGATATTTTTAATCAATAACAATTAGTAGAAATATTTTATCATAGATATAATGTGTTGTGAAAAAAGAATACTAACATTGTTAATGTTCTCTAGAGAGAGAAAAAATCATGTGGAATTTACATGGGAAGCGAAGGATGAGATGAAGATAAGATATCCCCATTTGTTTTTATTAGAGTCACTTAATTTAAAGGGTAAAATTCATTTTATGGCGTGTATAATGTAACACAAAAATGGTTTCCCTTGGAAATAACTTAAATTTATTCAGTAGCATTCTTTACATGTAACCTTGAGTCTAAATGAACTTATAATATTGTATTCATTTAAAATATATCCATTAGATAGGTGGGTATGAAAATTATTAACCCCATTATAATATATATATAACATTTTTCTAAATTTAATTGTATTGATTAATTACTAATAAGAAGTTATTAAATTATCAATAATAACATTTAATTAATAGAAGACCCATTTTTTGAAGAAATGAATTTTTAACAAGTTATGTATTATTACATAATAAAAATATATGGATCAAAATTTAAAAATTTATTTTAATTAAATTTATATTTACATTATAAATAATCATCCATAAATTAGTTATCTAAATGTTAGTAATGAATATAAAACCATTTCAAGATAAAAAATTTATTCTTCCTAACACTTTTTTTCTATGGACAAATTGTTTTTAGTATAATAACTAAAATAAATAAATAAATATTAATATTTTTAAATAAATTTATATATTATATATTTATTTAAAAATTTTAGCATTCATTTTATTTTTTTAATGGGAAATGAATGATTCTAAATCCAATTTTATGCTTAAAATTCCATTTATTAAAAATTGTTTCTTGTTGTGTTTTTTTGTGATCATTTTGAAATTATTTTCATCCAATTATAGAAATTGATTCGGATAAAATAAATTTTATATTTTGATATCATATTCCCAATTATTTTAATTATATGACTTAAATTTTGTTCATAATAATTAACAAAAATAATAAAAAAATTGTTAAGGGTAAAACATGTTTACCGGGGTAGGGGTTAAACTAAGATATATGGGTAATATAGTAACATAATATTTAATAATTCTTATTGTTTGAAAATATTTTGACCATATATTATCCCAAATTTTAATTATTCACAATTTTGTGCCACATTCACAATAAAGTGACCTTAAATTATTTAAATTCATTCCTTAATTCCATGTGTTTCTTATACTGCACGTATAAAAGTAAACCTTATCTCTACCCTTATTAAGAATTTTTTTCCTTCTATATTATCCAAGACATGACAAATAACCTTAATATCTACATTCCTTTCATCATATATCCTTTATTATTATCATAATTCATATATTTCTAGGATTAAGTTTTAATTGAGGGGAGGTCTCTCAAAGAAGACGTATAAATCTTAACCAATCTATTCATTTTTTTTTCTTCTTCCAAATTTTATAAACCGATCACATCCATACTAACATGATAAAATACGTGTAATAAATATATTAATATGTTATTATGATTATTTAACATCCTTTTTAGACCTCTTTTCCAGCAAATGGGAAATAAAAGTATCACTAATGCGTATGTGTGGACTACCACCTACACATAACAATATGATAGATTTTACATCACCATATCACATTGATGTATATAGTGATATATTTAAGAATAAAATTTATATTTATGATATAACAATTATTTTATAATTATAAAAAGATATATATTTCTATCTTTATTTTTTTAGAAAATGAAAATAATGTTCACGCATATATATAGACAACTGTATCCATGATCAATGTGATTCATTTTTCTATCTATACCTTATATAGATGGTTATTAATATGTATATAATAAATTTATATGATTTATATATCTTAAAAAATATATTTAAACAATTAATCTATGAAAAAAGTATAAGGATTATAAATTTTTAACCATACATACATAAAAAACGAAATAGTTAACACATGGAAATAATGAATTTAAAAATAAATAAGTAATAAATTGGTGTTGGAATATTATAAGTGGATTATATATGATATTTTAATTATTTATCATTTTATTTATTATATAGATAATAAATCGAAATTAATTTTACATAATTTTATTGTTCTTACGAAGAATGTTGGACTTGAGGTAGGGGTTTAATGATAAAGTCTCATTTTTTTACTTCGATAGATTATGATTAAAATTATGAAGTTGAAACTATGCGATATATCTATAAAAAATATTATTTATTTTCATCTCCAATATTTATTTCTAGAAACTAGAAGTTTTCATTTCATTTGAATCTCTCTAAATACTTAAATGTCCGAATAAATGTTTTATGGGGAACTATTTTTTTTCATTCATCCAAGACTATTATTCATTAATATATATATTCCAATTAAAATGTTTACAAAAAATTTATTAATAGTATTCTATGATTTTTAAATTTATTTTAACTATGTTATAATTTATATATAAAATGTATAAAATTAATCTTCTTGATTTTTTACAGAATGAGGTACTTTTTACCAAAGGTGTGAATAAAATCTTTATTGTAATATACACTAAAGAATAGATTTTCTTTCCATCATGAATATTATTGATTTTTGAGGTTATATTAAAATATTCCATGTTTCATTTCACATAAATTTTTTAATTCATATTTAATAATTTTATTGATTTTAAATAAGTGTTTTAAAAATTAAAATCATATTTTTATTAGGAAATATTCCAATGATCTTTTCAAGGAATTTTTCATCTTTGATAAAAACCTTTGATTTACTTTTTTCTTCACCGAGAATATGATTCTATGATACCTTCCATATTCTTCATTGGGATAGTTATTTATTATGATGATTAAATCATGATGAAATACGTTTTCTTCTCAATGGGTTAATCTAAGATGAAATGATAAATATTTTAATAATATTGAATACATATGTATATATTTTGATTGTGTAATGGGTGGGTATATTATATACATCTAGTACATTTGGTAATTATTATTTTTAAGAGCTCAAGGAGTTTATATGATGTTATCGAAAACTGAAAGTAGGGTATAAAAGAGATTATCCAATTCCCAAAGTAAGTACATGGGTGGTTATCCAAAACCTAATATGCAATGAATGTCTAAGTGAATAGAATTGACATAAGATTTAATTTATTATGATTATTACAAACAATATTCCACTTATTTTTGACATGATATTTTAAAAAATTTAGGGTATCATGGATCATATTCTCTTATTCCTTATTTATTCATGTATTATGAACTTTTAAACATTATTCCATGACTCATACTTATGATCTATAAATTATTGGTTATGATTTTAAAATGTGATGTTCATTTTCTCATACCCATATACTTATGTTATACTTAAGTTATAATTTATATATCTCTTTTTTCCCTCAATGATAATTTGAGCTTACCCTTTATTATGTTTCATTTTACCCATGACATGAAGAATTGTTTTATCTAAGATATTTTTATGAAGGGTCCATTTTGTGAAAATATTTGTGGGATATATTGTATAAATTTTATAGACTAGCTATTTATGTATTGATATTTCGAAATATTATAAACCATTATCTTTCTGGAATAGATATTAATGATATATAATGAATACTCATATAATAAGATGTAAATTTCTAAATGTATTGTTTGAGTCTCCTCATAATTTAATTTAATACAGTTTATTTTACAAGAATAATACACTCAAATACAATCCACCCATAAAATTTTCTAATAATCACTAATTTTTTTTAAGAAAACCTTAATATCATTATCAGTCTATTTTGGTTAATAAATCATTAAACTCAATATGATATATATCCTCTTCAGAAAAAATTAAATAGGATTATTATAAATTACCAGTAAAATACACCATGAATTATCTTTGATACTAAGTCTTATATAAATATTCATTTTGTCATTAAAAATTCCATGTGTGATATTAATACATTCAATAATGAATGTTTGAAACTATTTTTAAATTTTTGTCCTCTGTGTAAAATCAACCAGATAAAATAATTTTCCATCAAACATTTTATCATTTTCATGGAATTTTAACATTATTTATAATCATTTTATTTTTAAAATAAATGTTTTAAATGAATAATTATTGTAAGATATTAAGTATATTTAGTTGAAGCCTTGGTTACTACTAAATCAATAGGTTATTTTTATTTAACCTTATAATATAATGTCCCATATTTCATAAAATTTGACAGACCTTCACATTCTTTTCTATATAGAATAAAATTGTTTTGGTAGGTATATATATTGGTTTACCCTAATCCTATTGGAAATAATATGTTATTCATATTATAATTTGAATATATAAGATAATTTTTCTTAAGTAGTATGTATTTAAATATCATCAATAAATATATAAAACTATTGTCACTCTATCCATTTCTTTAAATCATGTAAAAAAATAGTAAAACCATTGAAAAAATTATAAATTTTATACAACCTAAATATAATGGGGTTTCAAACTCAATATATAGACTATCGATCATTGATGCTTTCTTGATTTCCTCTTGTTTAATATCATGCATAATATTTTCAATTTGATCATACTTATCATCGTGGTAATATTCATCATCTATAATTTTTTTAATTCTTCCATATTTCAAAATAACAAATCCAAGGATTATAACATAGCTTAATTTATGAATAATATATTCATAATTGATTTGACTACCTTATATATTTTTCATATTAATGTATTTAGAGTAGGGATAGAAAAATTATTAATTGGATTTTTTTTAAATTTCAAAAAAACATGAGATCACTATTTAATTTCATAAAATTTCAAATTGAAATAATCTTACTACTACTCATTATCTCCTATTTCACATTTCAATTTTTGAATATAAGTTAATGTATATTGAAATTGAATTTTAAATATATATTTATAAATAAAAATACAAAAATAAATTTTATATAATTCAAGAATAAAATAAGAAAAATATATTCCATAAACAAAAGTATCACTTTGTAAACATTTTATTGTCATCATTTCAAAAAAAAATCTGAAAAAAAGAATGGAATAGAATTAAAACCTCAAAACTGATTTCAAAGAGATATCCACAAATATAAATAATTATTCATTATTTTTATTATGTAATTTTATAATTATAAACAAATTATTTTCATAATATATAAGAAAATATCATTATATAAATATTTAAATGAATTTTTAATGGTAATGAATTTTTTGTGAATCAAATCAAATATATAGAGATAACATTGTAGCTCATGGAAGACACATTAACTAGCCTTATTTAATGTTATAATCATTCAATTTAGATCGTATAAAAAATATATAACACCCTAAAATATCCCTTTAACAAATATATTAATTATAAAATTAATAATAACACACATATCTTCAAAAGAACCACATTAGTCTAAAAACATAATGACATTCTGAAAAAAATTATGAAAAATAAGCACCATGAAATATAATCATATTTTATTTTAGAAATAAAAAAATATTTTTTTAAGCGTATTTAAATTATAATTGATGGAAAGACTCATACATATATGAAATATCATCATATTTAAAGCATCATTCCACCTATACAATCACATCAGTTTTTTTAGTACAATGAAATTAATTAACATAATAGGAAATGAATTTAAAATATATACTAAAGTAGAGATATTATGAAAATGAATCTATGAAAATATAAATATGAAAAATTATATTGTATGAAATCTTCATTGTTAGTGAAAAAACATTTATTATCTCTCATCACTCCAATATCTAAAATTAAAATTAATTTCTAAATGATGATATTATATATGAGTGAGATAAAATTATAACTAATTTCAAAAAAAATAGTATAGATAATGAAAAGTAGAAACAAACAAAAATAAAAAAGGGTTTAGGAAATGGTATTGATTATTAGAAAAAATCAAATGTTTAAATTTAGTTTGGAATTTGAAATAAGGAAAAAAAACAATAGATAAATTATATCATAATTTTTGTGAAAAATATAAATTAGTGCGCCTATTAGATATCATGGAATTTATAAATCAAATCTAGAATAAAAAATGAAGACATCATATTAAAATCATAAAAACAAAGGTGAAGTCAATGATGGTAGTTATTACAAAAGTGGGTGGTGACATTTACAGTGAACAAAACGTGTAATAATGATGAAGATAACTATGAGGAGGAATAAATGATCATGTATTGAAGGTCTTAAAGATAAAAATTATGGTTTATATCGAAATATTTTGAGTAAAATAAAACATGACATAAAATCACTATGTTTTCTAAGGATTTCCACACTAGATATACTATAACATATGTCGAAAACCAATGAAAATAATGATTTTTCATGTTAGTTATATTATAGCCAATATTAAAAAAAAATCATCTATATACATCAGTATTAATACAAAAAATATAAAAAATAAAGAATCACAATTTTTCATATCGATTATATTATAGACGACGTGAAAAATGGTTTATAACATCATTTAATGATAATTGATGTTATAAACCAGTAATTTTAGATATTCTTTCACTAGTGGGAGAATCGACCATTTTAAAATAAAAACACAATAAATTTATAAAGGGGTGGGGTTCCAAATTTATAATAATAAATACCAATTCACATATTTACTTTCTTCTGAATCATTTAAATTTTTTTTCATTTTCTAACATGTGGAAGAGAAAACCTAACACCCCCACAAAAATGACGAATAAATAAAATAAAATCACATTAATAAAAATAATAAATAACAAAGAAATAAATGGTAAAAATAATTATGCGAAACATGGAATAAAATATATCAAAATTTCAAAATAATTAAGTGGGAGCAAAAAAAAATATCTCAACTAGATAATACACTAAAAAATGGGGGCTCTAATAACTACATCTAAACAAACTAAGAAGCACAATTAGAACACTATACCATATACATAAATCTATTCACCATATTAGTAACCATATTAGACTAATCGGTCCATATAATCAATCCCAATGGAGAAATATAATCCATCCCATTATCACACTCAGTATAATAGAGATATATTTTTAACCAATGCACAATATACAATAGGGTTTTGTTAGTCCTAGATAACGACTCACCAAATGGCTCACATTTTCATTAAAAAATAAATCCATATATAAACTGAGTATAATTTTATCCACAATTATTTCCATATCTAGTCAAATAACAATGTAAAATAACAATTTAAATATTTGTGAATTTGAACATCCCTTTGAAACTCGTTATTAGACAAACTGAATACATAAAACCTTTTTTTAGAAACTCAATATGAAATCACGTCCTTAGACTAACAGATTCCAAGAAAAAAATTAAAAAATACAACTTTTCCCTCAATAAATCATCAAATGTAGAATACATGAATAAAAATAAATGAAATCCCCATTATTATTTATGTTCATTAAAAAAATAAAAAACCCATTAAGAAACACCCTGAAATCCCTTGAATATTTACTTGTACAACATTAACATTGAATGAAAAAACCTTTGAAATCCATTTTGAAACAAAATGATATCCTTTTGATTTTTGAAATTATTTTTAAAGATACAATTAATCATTAAAATAATAACTCGTTGTTCATGGTCCTTGAAAATATATTTAATCCATGTAAACAAATCAGAATCCATTTTAAATAAAATGAAATTCAAATAAATATATTTTCTTAAAACCCATTAATATTTATTTTTGGGGTTCATAAAATATTAACAAAATATGATAGAAAAATAAGAAATAATGGTTTTATATTTAGAGACTCATGCATGGAGAAAACCTTCCTCAAACATGTTTATTTCCCTTTACTCATGGTTCATCCACGTTAACAATTTCAATGGAAACATTAAATAGACACATGGATACCTACAACTAAAATACCCAGAAATAAAATTGACCCTAGGAAAACCCTAGGTCGTCAAGATAAAATTGTTCAATTAGAGGAGGATAAAATTACGGTAAAATAGAGAGTAATGAATTTAGAGGATATTAATTTAAATAATCCACACAAAAACATGGATAGGTCTGATATATTATCACTTAGAGGAGAGAGAACTTAAAGGGTAGGTTTCTATTAGATGTGGTAGTCAAATGGGGAAGAAGGACACCCCTGAAGGGTCAAAATAAAAGAGGTAATTTATATAATTTTTCATTTTTACTAAATCTAGGTATATTAAATGGTTTGGATATAATATTTACCAGAACATGAACTAATCTTTCACCCTTCATTGGAAACATATTGATACAATTCATGGTGTGGTGTAATAGTTAGTAAAATCATGTACTAATCCTGAAAATGAGTGCTAAAAATTAAACATATTCCTACGTGGTTGTCATACTAATTTCATAATTTTTTTATTATCCATTTGAAAAGATAGGACATTTCAAATAAATTTAAAAGGAAAAATGGTTTCAAATGAATGTTGAAAAAATAAATAAATAAATATATATATGAAAATATAAATCAGTTTGTGATAATTCTCTCCACCATAATGCTTTCTACCCTTATAAATACACTACATAAATGGATTATTAATGAAGAGGTGTGGTTTAACTTCCTCAAAATTCTACAAACTAAAAAAATTAGGTAACACCATGATACTAAGAAGCTGAAGAAAAAAGATAAACTCAATTACGTCTCTTTATGGACCTAAGAGACTTAAGACCAAAAAAACATTACTCTGTCACCAATATTAATGTCGATCATCACATAGAACCCAAATTCTCCATATATGACCATCCACATTGGAACTTATATCAAATCATAAAAAATTCAATTTCAATGAGAAATAAACCAATCATAGGGAATATTGATTTTGGAAAATGTGAAATCTCATCTGACAATGATACACGATTGAATCTATAAGAAAACAGGTAAATTATTACTCAAATAAAAATATCCATGGTGGCATCAATAACATTTAATAATTCAACTGAAATTGAGACCCTATAAAAAATTCTCCAAATAGCCTATAAAATAAAGAATCCTAGAATTTATGAAATATCACTATTGGTTGGAAGGATTTTAATGGAAATATGGAACAACTAAACACTCTATTAACATAATCACTGAGGTCTCAAATATATCTTAAAAATGAAATACTTCCAAATAAACCATAAACATTGCATCATAATGAAAATCTCATAAGAATCGACCTTAAGAAACAAATAAAGGATAATCAACAAGAATAATAATAGATATAATTAATCATAACTCAAGGTGTAATATTTCTCAATAATAACAACATGGATTTGGACAAGGGTCAATAGAGAGTAACCTAGGACCTCACTACCAGAATACTATCTTCCAATGACCTCCAGAAAATTGGTTGATCACCCTTAATAAGATAATATATGTAATGAGAATAACTCATCGTATTTACCCAAAAAACACCAAAGACATCCTATGTATAGCCTCTAAAACCAGAAGTTTTCGATAAAGAAAACACCACTTAAAAAATATTACGGGTAAAACCAAACACCGAGGAAAGGGAATTATTAAAATTATTAATATTTGATATAGAATTATTGAGTGAATACCCAATGATATACAAAAAACAATATTTTACCTAAAAACATTTAGAGCTCTAAATTCAACAAGAATAGTCCGTTAAATGGATTTCATTCCCCAATCCCAAAACTAATTCACATCCATATAATAGAGACGGAGACCCATGAGATCAACTAGCCACATTTAATTAGAATCTTTCTAAGGAATAATTGAAATATAAAAAATAACGAATGCATTTATTCATGATTGATGGTTCAAATAAAACAGTCTCTATATAATCCTTGGGAAAAAATCAAGTACATAAATCTAAAAAATGGTATCACTTCCGATAATTTTCCTCTTAAACAAGCATAATTTTTAAAAGAGTATAAAAATTCATTTTTTAAAAAAATATCACCATGATAACATTTCACCTTCCCGATTAGATATTCAAAATGATCACATCAAATCCATGTTATTTTGATTTTTTTCCAAATCCTATAAAGAAAAAAACCATATAAAAATTTTCCTTATGAAATTAAAATCACATTTTTGAATACCATATGAAATAATTAAATGAAAAGCATGAGCACTTCGAAAATATTCACCCTTATTTATAAATAAAAATCACATTTTATTCTCATATTATTTGACAATAAAATCAAAAATTCCCACAAGGTTAATTCAAACCATTTAGAAAGTGTCTATTAATTTCCAAAACAGTCCCCAAAAAACCATTTTAAAATCACATTCATTTTTAAAAAATATAAAATAACATTCATAAATCTTATCCCTTTTGAGGTGATGAAAAATTTATTTTTCTAAAACCCCAATAACAAATCATTTTATACATTTTATTAATTCTACTATTAAAAAACCTTTAATTGGTTTTTTGGTATAATGAGATCCTTTATAAGAGGGAAAACCTCATTTATTAAATAAAAATAAATCTTTAGAAGTCTAAAAGATGTATTCTTAAAATAATCCATTTTTTAGTGAGGTTGAATCCCTTAAGGTACGTCACTAATCTAGGATAATTCCAGAGTATTCACCCCTTTATTAGAGAGACAATACTCCATGTAATTGAGTGGGTCCCTCTAGAATCCTTCTTAAACTATTTTACATGGTTTTCCCATATTTTTTAAATGCATGAAAAGTTACCATTATCCCATTAAATTCTCCTAAAACCTACTAAAACATGTAGTTTTTCAAAATAATTTATAAATTCTATTAGAAGATATAAATATTAAAATAAAGACTAAAAAACATAATCATAATTTCGAATGAGAATAGAATTTGAGACTCACACATCCCGAACATTCATAGTAATTGATGTGTTATCCTAAAAGGTGTTGACCCTGTATATAATCTTGACATACTTATTTAATTTCCATAATAATATATTCATATTACTAGACTATCTAAATAAAAAATGGTCTCATATTCAATTTTTAATGAACAGAACTAAGATACAAAAAATCAGTACCTAAGTTGGCTAGCCACTAGGTCCAATGGGAGTTTCTGATCCCAATGGTCTAGTAACAAATATCAAGGCCTCAAATATACACTATTTAGAATTATCTTCCCTATAAAATGATTAAAAATTAATGGGAATTGGTGAAGTGTTATCATACAAACCCTGAAAACATTTATCTCTACGTGAAAAATAGGGGCCGAAATAGGTTATTCTCTTGAATAGTTTCTTCAGTTACTCAATCACTACTTAAAATACAATTTTTTATTTATGTTTTTTTATATATGAAATAAAATGAACATAAATGAAATTTTTTTAATTGATAATGAAATAGTAAAATATAATATACAGATAAAACATAAACACAATGAACGCAAAAAGAATAAAGTTAGGAAGAAATGATATATTCCTGAGTGAATCACCCATATTGAAAATTCATAATTATATTATTAGTTTAAAATTTTCATAATCATCACACTACAATATATGTGTGAAAATACTCTTTTTCCGATTTTTGAGATTATATGGTTCTCTTAAATATCACCAAGAGACCACACATCCATGTCCTTATTTGAAATAGAATATTGCATAATTGAAAGTAAAACCTTGGGTGGAAAGTGGATACACAAATATGCCTTTCCCACTAATATCTCCCTCGAACTAACTCTAATAAAATAATAAGAATTAGAAATGAATATTCAATGGCATGGGTTTATCACTATATTACTTCTCCATGAACGTCCTCAGGTTAGATACTCATGATCATTAGCATAAGAGTTCACCATGAAGAAGAAAATGGGGGAAGAAAAAAGAGGGATAAAGAATAAGATATAAAAAAAGATGCATAAATTTAAACATTAATTATGAATACATAATGAAATGAAATGAAAAGAAAATAATAAAATATAAGAAATGAACACATAGTGTGATAACATATTATAATAAACAAAAAGTAAACTTGTATATCCAATGGGTGGAAATGTTCATATCCAATTCTATCCACCAAAATAGTACATATAGTAAACCCATTAAATGATCTATTTGGAAAACAAAAATTATTATTTAATGTTGTTTAAATTATTTATTTGGTCACCCAAAAAATTTTAAAATAATATTTCACCTAATTTAGGTTTTTTTCTTCATTAATCAATAAATATAATTATTTATATGAAACTCTTCATCTTTAAATTCAATACTTTCATTTGCATTAATGTTCAAGAATAAGACTGAATAAAGTGGGTCCACATTATAAGATATTGTTTTCTCGGATGTTATATTGAACCATGTTGAATCTCACTTTCTCTAGACAATCCCTCTATGATATATGAGGCCAAAATAAATAATCTCACGATCTGTGAAAATTTTTTGAGGATGGACTTGTGTGTTGGTTTTGGGGCTTCAAATAGAACATTAAGATTTTGGTGAAGAATAATTAAAGGAATCCCATGATGTATGAAATCCTAAAAAGATATAATTTCACAATTTAGATCATTTATGAAAATTTTATGGTCAAAATAAATAAATTAATTAAACTAAATAAAATCTAGAATAGACCATTTACCAATTAAGCTTAAAATACAACTAAAACCATAAAATGTGAAAAATGCCAATAAAATAACACATTGGTGGGATTAAAACAATGAAAATTAATTTAAAATTATTCAATATAATTTATCTTTCATGAATTTCATCTATAAATATAGTAAGACCATCATGTAGATTGAGATTCAACATATATCACATGCAATGTTCTTATAATAAAACAATACCAAATAAGTTATAAACCATAATATCATCTCATAAACATTATGCAAGGTCTTGTAGACATTCAATATATCACGAAAAATAAAAATGAACTATAATACAACTAAAAACTGAAGTAAAATATAAATTTATAATAAATTTTCTTACAAGTAATGGTACATCATAAGAACAAGGTACTAAAAATAAAATTAGAAACGTCACTGACCATGTCTATATTCCATGTGAATCACTCTCGCATTTCACTACAAAAATTCCAAAATAAAACCCAAAACACAGGTAAAATGCCTAACTATAACCTACACTAAACCTATATGATATGCATGAACATGAAATTCTAATAGGTATCCTATGCACATCTCATACATAATCATTTAAAATTAATACAATTACTTCTAGTTTTAATGAAAATGAAAAAATTTATATTTTTTATCATTACTAGAAACAAATAAAATTCCTTTAACCTATGAAATAATTTTAGTTTAACATGGGAATATTAATTTCAAAAAACCTATTTTTACTCTTGGTGGATCTACCCGTTTAAAAGAAAAAAAATTATAAGCAAAAAGTGGTAGAATTAAAAATTTACAGAAAACATTATAATCCATTTTACCAATATTTCAAATAATTATTTAAAAAATAATTTTTATTTATGTTAAAAAAACATAACATCCCCTTAATCAATGAATGAAATATTAATAAATGTAAAAAAAATTCTCTTATATAAAAAATAATGAGCTAAAAAACAATGATAAAACTAATTATGGGGAACATGGTGTAAACTATTTTAAAATTTATAAATAACAAAGTGGGCACCATGAAATTTCATCTCCCAAAAAGATATAATATTTAAAACTTGAGGATCAAACCTATAAGTCTAAAAATAATAATACTCAATCTAGGAACACTAGTTGACATACATTCCATCCTAATTTATATATTAGATTAACTGGGACATGAAATTTCTCCCCAATAGGTATTGTAATCCATCTAATTATCTCACTTCATTTAATTGAGAAACATTACCCATGCTGTCACACATCCTATAATGGGGTATCATTATCCCATAATACCAACTCCCCTATGGTATACCCTATGCATAAAAAACTAATCCAAAATAAAAATAAGCATATATTTATCCAAAATCATGTCTATTGTAAATAAAATATTAAAAAGGATAATAAATTTAGATATCACCCATAGAAATATCATTGAGTCCAAACCCCTTTTTGAAAACATTATCAAACACACTGAATAATAAAAACCATTTTATTTTTGAAATATATATGAAGTCAACCCTTTTAGTGAACACATGACTAGAGAAACATTTAACAACAATACTCTTCGGTTAATAAATCATCAAAAAATAAAAATTAAATAAAACCAAAGTAAATCCCCTATTCTATTTTACTCCTTGTAAAAAGAAACCAATAATTTTTGAAATACCCTAAAATCCTTTAAATATTCCCAATAAAACATTTAAATATGTATGCAACACCCTTAGAAATATGTATTAAAACCAAATAATATCCCTTAAATTTTAAATTATGTTTAAAGATCCTCTTAAGCATTAAAAAAACTAGTGTCAATGGTCACTTGAAAATAGATTTAAGCATCAAAAAGTAAAAATAAAACCCATTCATAATCCATGAAATTCAAATAAAACGTTATTATTTTAGAGAAAAAATAAATTATGATCTTTAGGGTTCATAAAAAAATATAATATGTTATAGAATAAAATAATACAGGGTTTTAGAGCTAAAGACTCATGAATAGAACGAACCTACCTCAAACTTGTCTCTTTAAATATTTCTAATGTCAATCCACCCTAACATAGTCAAAGGAACTTTAGAGGAAAACATAGATTCTTAAAACACCAAAAACATCAATAAATTTATGATAAGTTAAAACCTAGTTTTTGATACCAAATAAGGGGTGGAATAGGTGGTTAAAATGAAGTAAAAGGAGTTAACAACGGGTTTTTAGGAGATTATGTTGAGTAATCCACCCCAAAACATAAATAAATCTCATAGAAAATCCCATGGAGTTTAAAGAACTAAGACAAGAGGTGTTCCTATGATTTGGGAGTTTAACGGGGGTTGAAGGAGATCCAAAAAATGTAAGAAAATGGAGTTTAGGAAATATTATATTTTTAACTAATTTAGGTATATTTTTCGGTTTAGAAACCTTGTTTATCAAATTGTCCACCAATAATGCACCCTTCACTGGACAGACCTAGAACCAATGAATGATTTAACTAAACAATCAGAAAGATTTTGTGACAACCATATAAAAGACTATTCTAAATAATAATAATATCATAACATGGTTATCATGTGGATTTCACTAAAAAAGTTATAATCTTTCAAAAATAAAATCCTCCCATTTCCCTAAAAAATAAAATGGAAAATATAATATAAAATTATATAATGAATAATATTTGATAAATATATATAAATATATAATTACAGGTCAGGGTGTTTTATGGGTTGTTACAACCTTCCCATCACATAAAATTTTATCCTCAATTTACATTATTGAGGACTACTAAAAAATGTTCTGGCCACTGTAATAATATATCAAAATTAATCTACCAAGACTTCTATTAGTTACATCCATGTTTCTATTACTTGTATATTAGATGTACCATTATGATTTTTATGAAATTATCACTTCTATAAACTATAGATATTGGTTGTTCTGTGAATGATACATCATCTTATAGCTTGACATCGTCTCTGTTGATAACATTGGAATGGACAGGGTGGGGTCTCTCATGTTTATGCACATGGAATAAACTGTGTATCACATAGAATATTTACGTAAGTGTTAAATATTAATCCACTATAGCTCCCTGACCCCAGACAACCCGTAGCCAGTGTCTGATACTAATTACATTGGCATGATACGAAGGAATCATGATCCGAAGTACAGATGAGTTTAGTAGTCTTGGTAAAACGATATATATAAGAGTATTGTAATAAAAATGAATAAACTTATTACAACATAATTTTTGTCTTATTTATAAAATAATAACACTAGGGATTACGCAAATCTATCTTGTAAATACTAACATATCATTCATATTATGCTTCATGAATTCCTGGGGAAAGAAAAATAATAAGGGTGATCACAAATACTCACAAAGGGTAATTAAAGTGTAATAAATATCAAATCAATGATAATGGTAAATATGGAAAGGTAAATAATTAAAAACACATTCCATATATTCAATATATTTAATGGATGTGTGAAACAAATATGATAGGGTACTAACAAGAAACATAGGACATTAAAATAACAAGATAAAGAAAAAATAAATATAGAAAGGTAAGAAAATAAAACTAATTCTGTCAAAGGAAATTAACAAATACTGAAATGTATGCATAGATATGTCAGTGAAAAATCTCATGGATAAATAACATCTAAATCTAAAAAATGTAATTCACCCATTTATTTTTCAATAGAAAATCACATGGATGAATAATAACTTAACATAAATGAAGAAAATGCTTTATTACTGGACTCCATGTTACCCAGGTACATGGTACCTTTACCATCAAGACCATTCTAAATATGATTTTAAAAAATCTTTTTAAAACCCCATCTGAGGTGGATATCCAAATGAATCATCACAATAGACAACTGATTCATTGAGGGTCTATCAATAACCAATCCCTACCCATGTCGTACCAGTTGACAACAATCTTTCTTTATCAAATAATTATTTTACAAAAGTGGTTTATTAAATATATTTATGGAGTAAGAGATACTGATTTATTAGTACATACCAAAATAATCAAATAATTATTAAATCATATACCGTATGTAAAGTGGTATACAGTTTAGGTAACTGTAATATCCATGCTAAATTAAATGGATAGTTATGTAAAATTGAATTAACAGAAGATTAAATATTTTAAGGGTGAAAAATAAATCAAGGAAGAGAATTTGAATAATATCCTTCAAAAAATAAATCATAAACTATCCTATGATGATAAGGTATGGTATCAATACATCATACCCCAAGTGGAGTAAAATAAAGTATTGTTGTCATTGATGAATTGAAAAATTATAGAAAGTTATTTTTAAAAAATGAGGAGGAAAATATGATTTTGATTTGAATTTTCTTTTGAAAAAACATGTCATGGAAAATAAATTAAGAAAATCATAAATATTTAACCCTTAAAAAATTTAATGAAAGGTTCAATGTAATAAAATCTGGTAAATCCTTACATGTTTTACAATGTAAAAAAGAACATTCCTTTTTCAGGGTAAAAAGGAAAGAAAAATTCCTTGTTCTGAATGTGACAACTTGATTCCATTGAAAAAATTATAAAAATAAACAAGGTTAATTTTTATTAGAAAATAATTTTAAAATATATTAGAATTTGTTTTAATATAACCCCGTTTCTAGAAGGAAATAAGTTCTTCGATTAAAGAGAGATGTGATGTCAGATATTTTTTAAAACATTTGTAAAAAAATTTGAGAACCAAAGAGTTTTAAAATGGTATTAATACTTGAAAATAGCCATGAATTTCCAGAGAACAATGAAATCAGTATTGAACACTTTTTATATAATTTCCTTTAATGGAAACACCACTGAGTGATCTTTAATTCCATTATTGGGGAAATTAATCATTACACATTACAATGTGTCCCAAACCACATTGATATCTTTTAAATCATAAACATCATAAATTAATAATATTAAATTAAAGTCACTAATAACATGAATATAAATTAATTCGTGATATAATATCTAAAAATTGGTAGTAGAGACAACACAAAAAATATATATGTTGCGAACATGACAGTTATCTCACTACTGTAAAAAGTGAGATGTGAATCTATTATATATGAACCAAAAGACCCAAAATTAATAATATTCAATTAATAAATATAAATACAATGAATAGTACATGATATTACATGTGATTGTGGCATTATTTACACCATATATAATAAATTAGGTTCACAAAAATAAATAATGCATCACAAAAAAGAAAAGTTAGATAACAATCACTTACCTTGTGTTTTCTTTTGGGTGAATGTACATTAACATCTTATATAAGGGGTTTAAACTTGTTAATAACTTATAAACATGCCGTATTAATATTTATTATATCATATATAATCCTCTTATAATATCTTATTACACATTTTTTAATATGTTTTCATTATTTAAAGTATTTATAATGTTAATTGCCTAGTTTTCAAGTATATTTTATTTTGGCTTCCATTGTTATGATTAAGTATGTTATGGTTTCATCATCACAAGAATTTAAATAATGATTTTAATATCAAATATATATTTTACTTAATTTTTTATATTATTCTATAATATTTGGAGATTAGAAATTTATTGCACCGTTCATTGAATTGGTAGGACCTACATACGCATGAATGCTACTTTCATTTATTTGCCAATTTAAAAGAATGAAAAATAAAAAATAAAAATTTATATTATAATAAAAGTATCATATATATGTTATATATGTTACATATTATTTTTAAAACAATCCTTTATCTGTTCCATGTATGGCATGAATGAGTCATATCACCATGAAGGGGCGGTAGTCCATAGTTCCCCAAATGAAATTATCTTATTTACACACGATGGAAGTCTTAAATATATGTACTAAATAAAAACTAAAAATTAATAAATAAATTTTAAATATCATATATAATACATTTATAAACATATTTTCCATCTTAATTTCTAACCATGTATGTTGGGAATGGAAAAATGAACAATCATGGTTTCGTGAGGCAGTAGTTCACCGTACACAAAAATAATATATTTGTTACACATTAAATAGAATTGTGAGTATTTATAGGTATAAAACATATCCTAAAAACATCCTAGTATATTTATCATAATTTTTTATAAAATTATTGAATTGGAATATTTTATATGTTGGATAATGGGAATGAAACTAAACATATTGATAGAATACGTTGTCTATTAATCGGGCAACTCCTTTTTTTGTTCCAAGAGGCTCCATTAAGTGGATTCCTGCCCAAAAGAACGCCAATATGATTAGGGGTGGTATTTTGGGAGACTAAATGGGAATATTTTGGATGATAAACTATGTTTTGAGATGTTTCAGGATGGGGGGTGGTCTTTTATAGAGAAGGAAAAGCACTCAATTGATTTGTTGGAATCAAGATAGGTGTAAACATATTATTATCAATAAAACATCATGAACAACCATAAAAGCTCAATAATGTATTTTTCAAGTCCTAATTATTTATATTAATGGGGTTTGGAATAGTTTATATGTAATTTGGGCCCTTAAATATAATGTTTAGTTCATTTTAATCCTAATAATACCTTAATCACAGTAATTAATTTTAATCACCTTCACAAATCATATTTCGAAAAAACTAAGTTAATCATATTAGGCTCAAAACATAATAATGATTAAAATAGTGTATGTATAATTTTTTAATTAAAATCATTAAAGAGGAATAATTAAGATTAATTTTAATCTTGCAGACATATTGTTTAACAGGTTATATTAGAAAAATGTTCAACAGGTTGTTGAGTTATTATATTCTATTTCAATGTGACATTGAATCAAGTAAACTAAATGGTATTAATATATTTATTATTGATCTAATTTTTCTTAATAAAATTAAAATATAATTTAACATTAATAATTATTTAAAAGAAGTGGTATTTTTTAACTATAATGTTGCATTTTCAATATTCATCAAAAAATAAAGATTATCAAAAACACCAAAAAATTCACAATAAGTTAATTTAGAAATTATAAATTAAATAATGAATTTTATTTTAACAAAATAAATTTAAAAGAGTGTCAAATTTCTGAACTAAAATAGGTTCTCAATTCAAATGTGGTAAAACTTCCTTTAGAAAAATATAGATTTTTATATGAAATATGGATTTTTTCTTATCCGAGTCATATAAAACCTAAGGGATAAATATCAAAGTTATTTGTTTTAATATATAATATATATATGTTTCATTAAAATAATTTAGTAATTGTAACTAGTTTTGTTTATTAAGGTAAAAGTTCTTTGGATGAATAAAAATAATAATATTTTTTATATTTAATTGGTTTTTATTTTCATTTATAATTAATATTTAACAAATGAATTCATATTATAATGATTTAAAACATAATATTTACAAGTTAGTTATTAAAATTAATAAAAAATAATTTAACATCTAGTTTATATTGTATTATATTAATTAATAATATTTTAACAATAATTTTTTATTTGGTGAAACTCAGTCTTCTGTGTTACATAAATGATTATAGAAAGTCTCTATTGAGTGTATGAAAATATAGTAAGGAAACTCTCTCTTACATGTATCACAACATATCGATGAATTTCACCCTCACTTATAACAAAATATAACTCAGAGTTGTGTTCATTATAAGAAATTTCATGTGTTGATTTTTTTTAAATAGTAAATATATAGTAGGGTATTGGGTTATTATATTCCCTTAAATTTTTGGGGTTGGGTATAATGCACGCTATTGAATACAAAATTGTGCATTTTAATTTCAGGGTGTTACATTCTCCCCATAGTAATTAAATTGCTTCCTTACAATTTAAAATCTATCAAATATATATTGTTTGGTACTTCCTATGATTAAAATCATACGTCATGAGAAGGGTTTGTAATAAATTATTTAGATAAAAGAGAATGGAAATTACAAGTGTTACAAGGAATACCATGTAACAATGTCTTTAATTTGGAGAACATTAGTTCTATGTATATATACGTACTTGGAGGAAAAGTATAAGTATTTATATGGATTAAACTGGGTCATCAATCACAAACAAGTTAAAGATCAATAGAAAGTTGAAGACCTCAAATACATAAATATGAGATGATTTATAAGACTGTTTGTTCAACATAAATTAACATATAAGGACAATATTTTTTTCTACATCATTTTTCTAATGTTGTGTAATTACTTTATTGACTAATAATATAAGGAAATATTTTTTCTTGACATGCTTAAATTTCATATGAACACTTTTAAATATTTATTGTGTTTTGATCAAATTATAAATCATTAAAAAATAAATTTTAATGCATGAAGCACTAAAATTAAAATTTAAAGGATCATAAGGCCAATAATATTGTGAAATGTCCAACTATTTGCCTTTAACTATCCTTTTAAATAAAATATGATTAATAAGTTAATCTCTAATCATAGAAAGTAAAAATACTGTTTTATTATTTAAATTTATTCATAAAATTATTTAACTAAATGAAATGAAAAATTAAGCAGGAAATTATATAGGATAATGGTTAGTGTGAAACACTTATCATTATTTGGTAATGGGGTAAAGACCAATGGACTTTTTATATTTGATTAGTTATCACCTAACATATAGTTTTTACTTTTCTAAAACCAAATTAATATAATTTTAAAAATAACTATGAAAGTAATAATTGACATTTAATTAATAAATAGACTCTTGACTAGGTTTTTCAATTCATCATAAATACATAAGGACTTAATCCACTTATTTACACATAAATCCTCCAATGGTCTATAGTATATTCTCTAGAAGAGGGCATTTACATGGGTAACTTCAAGGTTCCCCACACTAACTAATATAAATTGTATAGGATTTCTAAATATGATATTCATTTAATTCCATTGTAATCTTCATTTTCCATTTCCAATCCTTTTACAGTACTTCATCCTTTCCCATATATAAATCATTTCGTTGTTCCACTGAGACACTTTCATCGGTGCCTACTTTGACATATCTAACATGCCATAAATCGATCCTTCTTTTCTTTACAGTATTCATCACTTGATATCTTATCAAAATCAATGATTTTCTTCTTTGTTGTTTTCAGTATTTGGTAAAGGTATATATTTTTAATCATATTCTGGGAAAACTAGTTTTCATAAAAAAAATATCATTCCCTCCTATCAACACATCATTTAATTTATCATTTTCACCACATTTTACATTATGTTCGATGTTAACATAAATACTTCGAGTTCCAGCCGTTGAAAAAAACTATAAAGAATAGTGTGAGCTGCAATAATCATAGTGAGAAAATAATATAGTTATCTATAAGATATCTAAATCATGAAACATTAATTTTAAATCTAAAACTACATTGCATTTACCTATAATATTCATTTTCATTATCTATTCAAATTCTTCATAATGTTTTTTAATGAAAAAGTGGATTATCATAAGAATATGCTCTTGGAGTGTCAAACCAGGTGTGGAGTAAGGCATGTTGTCATGTACTAGGTTTTCCTGAGTCTGACCCAAAACACATTGACGGAGTTGTTACTACTATGTAGATCTGATTTAGAACCACTCTAACTTGTATTATCTAAAATGGATTGTATTTCTAGGAAGACCAACATAATCTATACTTTATCAAAAACCAATGGTGTTCTTATATACAAATATTCAAATTCAACATTATGGTTATGTTATCGAACCTAGGTATTCCTAAATCTAGTTCCCAAGGAGGTTACTAAACATCTATTTGATACCAACTGTATAACCCAACCCCACATATCTCAGAGCCAGTGTCTACTACTAATTACATTAGAATTATTACAAGGAATCAAACCCCGAATGACTGATCATTTTAGTAGTCTTGAAAACTAGATAGGTAAATGAGTATTATATTAAGAATGAATACACTAGTTACAACATAATTTCATTATTCAAATTTATAATTAAATACCATCAAGGATAACTCTAATACATCTAGTAAATATAAACATATCTTTTATAGTTCACACCTTTGATTCTTGGAGAAGGAAACATAATAAGGGAGAACTCAAATGATTAGTAAGGGTAAGTAAAGTGGGGGAAATAATGAACCAATGATAATAGTCAATAAGGAAACGTAAATATTTGAACACACATACCATATAATCAATAAACTAAATTGATGTTTGAAAAAACTATTGTATGTTACTCATTAGAGCACATTCCATTCAAATAACTATATGAGGATAGAATAAATATGGCAATGTAAGAAACTGAAACTCCTCCCATGAAAGTAAATAAAATGAGAATGAAATGTGTCCATAGATATGTGGATATAAAAATATCATGGATAAATAATAACTAAATACAAAAAAAATGAAATTTACCCATAGATATGTCGATGAAAAATCTCATGTATGAATAATAACTGAATTTAAATGAGGGAAATGATTTATTATTGGATTCTATGTTTCCTAGTTACATGATAGCTTAACCATCAAGGCCTTTCATAAGAGTGTTTAAAAAATGCTAGGTAAGAACCCATCAAAGGTGGATAGCCAAATGACCTGTCCCATTAGACTACTTATGCGTTGAGTGAAAATCAATAACCAAGCCCCACATAGTTCATTCAAATCCAAAACATTTCTCATATTTCGAATAATCTATTTAACAATGTGGTTTATTAAATATCGGAATAGAGTAAGAGATAAAAATTTATAAATATTTAACAAAATACAAAAATAGTATTGAATTTATATAATGGATGTAAAATGGTATAAATTTTGAAAGATATTAATATTCGTGATTAATGAAATGGGTAATTTGGGAAAATTCAATGAATATAATATTGAATATTTTAAGGAGAAAAAAGATATACAAGATGTTAATCTGAATATGATCATTGGATAAATCAATCATAAACCATCCCTCAGATGATTAAGGATAGTATCAACAAAACATACCCCAAGGGGAGTTAAATAATGGGTTTTTGTCATTGAATAGAAGATATGTTATAAAAAAATTTCATTTAAACAAATTCATGATGAAAATATAGTTTTGTTTTGAATTTTGTTTTTGAAAACCCTTATTTTCGAAAAATAATTTTAAAAACATTTTCTTTAAAAATTATCCTTTTAACAATGAAATTAAATTTTTGAAGTAATTATGGTGGGTAAATCCATAATTGTTGTTCAATATGAAAATAATATTCTATTTGCATGGTAGAAAGGTAAGTAAAATTCTTTTTTCGAAAAGTGACATGAATATTCTTTTGAAATAATTGGAATAAGACAAAATGGGAAAATATTTCTTTATCAAATCATTTTTAAAAACATATTTTGAATACATTTTAATGAAACATGGGTTTTAGAAGAAAACAGGTTCTCCGACTAAAGAGAGAGGTCAAGTTGGTTTTTCTTTAAAACATTTTTAACACATTGAGTTACAATGAGTGAAAAAATAGTAATAATAAAATAAAATCCTCATGAATATCCATATAATAATAAATGGTTTATTTAATATTAGTTATATAATTTCTTTTAATGGAAACACCATTGAATTATCACTAATGTTATTGTTGAAAAAATTGATTTTTAAACATTCTGAAGTGTCCCATACAACATTGAAACATTTTAAATCATAATACCCATAAATGAAAAGTATTATTTTAATGTATAAAATACCTGTAAGGTTATGTAATTCATGATATAATATATAAAAATTTGAAATAGAGACACCACACAAAATAATAATGTTGGGAACATGACATTTATCTCACATATGTAGAAAGTGACTTAAGAATCCGTTATATTTGAATCAAAATACCCAAAAGTAATAATTATCAATTGGAAAATATAAATACCACGAAGATAAACGAATTCAAGATATTAAAAGTAAATGTCTCAGTATTTACACCACATATAAAAAATTAGGTTCACAACAATAAAGAATGCCTCACGGAAGGAAAAGTGAGACAAGAGGCCCTTACCGTGTGTTTTCTTTTGGGTGAACAAACTTCAAAATCCCATATAAGGGTTTTAAACATGTTAGTAACTTATAATAGAACCACATTAATATATATTATATCATATATTATAGTTTTATAACATCTTATTACCTATTTTTTAATAAGTTTTTGTTTTATAATTTTATGTCTTAATTGTCTAGTTTGTCGAGTATGTTTTAACTTTTAATTCATTATTTTTATTAATTTTTTCATGTTTTCATCATCTGAAAAATTTAAAAAACGATTTTAATAACATATATATCCAATATATATTTATTTATATTAGTCTATAATTTTTTAATATTAGAAATGATGTGCACCGTTCATAGAGACGGTAGGCCATACAAATTCATAAACGCTACTATCATTTCATTTTCATATTAAAAGATTAAAAAAATAGACATGTCTATTATAATTAAATTATAATATATAATTTATATATGTTACAAAATTTTATTAAAACCAACTCATATATGTTCTATGTATGGCACGAACGAGTTATATAACTTTGAGGGGTGGTAGTCCACACATCCTGAAACAAAATTATCATATTTACACAATTTTGAATGAATAAAAGTATATTATAAATAAAAATTACAGAAGAATAAATAATTTATCAATATAATTTATAATATAGATATAAATATATTGTCTATAATAATGTCCAACCACGTAATTTAGTAATGGAAAAATGTACATTTATTATTTTGTGTGGTAGTAGTTCGCCGTACACAAAAACAACATGTTTGTTTCCCATTAGATGGAATTGTGTTTAAGTATAGGATTAAACATTTCAATATAAAAATCATAGTATATTTATTATAACTTATTTTCTACATATGTAGATAATAATATGATTTTAGGGGTTATAGAAAGGAAATGAAACTAAAAATCTTGAGAGAAGATGTTACCTCTTAATTGGGTAACTCTTTTTGGTATGTGGAAAAATGATTCCTTAAGTGGATTTCTACCCAAATGGTGGCTGATAAAATTAGGGGATGCATTTTTGGAGAATAAATTGTAAAATATTATATGGTTCACTATGGAATGAGGGGTTTGAGGAAGGGGGAGAGGTGGGAGATTATTATATAAAGGAAAATGACTCACATGGAATTTGTTGAAACGTGTTATGGGCACACATGTTCTTACATAATAAGAGTCACACCAAAAATACAAAAAATCATTAATTAATGGTGTGTGGCCGAAATATTTATGTAAAATGGGTTTTGTACAAGTTTCTAGGATATTTAGCCTCTTAAATATAAGGTTTAATTCTTTTTAATCACAATTTCAACATAATAACTATAATTATGTTTAATCAATTTCACTAATAATTTTTTTTAAAAATTAAGTTGATCTTATTAAACAACAAATATTATCATTTTTACAATGTTTTATGTTAGTCTTTTTTAAATTTCAATCAAATAAGTGTAAAAATTAATATTAATGATAATCTTGTAGGGAGATTATTTAATTGTTTCTAGTAGAAAAATGTTCAAAAGATTATTGAGTTTTTATATTAAATTTCAATGTGAAATTGTTTATGGTCAAATGAATTATATTAAAATTTTAATTATTGATATAATTTTAGTTTATAAAAAATTTGAAATATAATTTATCATTAATAATTATTTAAACCAATGGTAGTTTTTAACTAAAGTGCAATATTTTTAATTTTTTATCAAAAAATGATGTTTCTAAAAAAATACCAAAAATTTACCCTATGATTATTTATACATTATTAATGTAATAATAAAGTTTATTATATAAATTTCAGTTTATAATAGTGTAAAAATTAATATTTACAATACTTTTTCCATTAAAACGTGTTAAAATTACCTTTGTAAAAGTATATATTTTTATGTGTGAAGTTGGGTTTGTTATTATCATATGGATATCATACATAATGGATAAATAAAATAAAATTTGTTTTAATTTATAAAATATATTTTTTATTAAAATAATTCCCTTGATTTAATTAGTTATTTTTATTAAGGAAAAACACCTTTAAAAGCATAAAAATAATAATATTTCTTTTTTTATCCAATTGGTTCATAATTTCATTTCCCATTAATTATTAACAATAAATTCATTTTTTATTTTTTTCAAACCATAATTTTAATAATTTACTTATTAATATTCAAAACAACTAAATAAATGGATAGTTTTTATCACATTATCTTAAATAATAATATTATTGTAATATATTATTTATTTTTAGAAACTCAGTCTTGCATATAATATATGCTATTGAGGAAGGTCGCTCTTGAGTATAAAAAATGCTACCCTAGAAGAATACTCTTTAATTTAAAACAAGCAATCAATTAGGGTTGGTTTTCCATGTAACACAATCAAACACAGTGTTGCATCTATTACTAGATACATCATGTGTTGAATTTATTAAAAATAGTAAATATAAAATAGATTCTTGGGATATTATATTCCATTACACATTTTCTGTTTTGTGAAATACATTCTATTTAATAAAATGTTTTACTTTCTAATTTTAGTGTATTACATCCATGGTTACAATCTCTCTAAAATCTCATGCAACCCCTAATACTTGGGTTCCATCTTCTACAACCTATGAATATGATTGTGTCCTAACAAAGGTGACACTCAAGAAAACTAGGTTACCCTATTCAAACTCATGATAATGATGTATCTAGTATGGATATGAACTAATATTACTTTGTAAAATAACTAACAACTTTCTGATCATCTATATCTTCTTCAATGTTTCTTGAGAGTGACTCAACTAAATAATAGTTTACTCTCTTTCCTCTGACCATTGTATATTCCAATTGAATAACCAACTATATATAGATTTAAAAGGTGATACATAATTAAATATGTGATAATAGTTTTTTATATATTAAAACTCAAATTAGTGAGGTGGTTCTCCCACAGACCACCTAAATGAAGGATATACTATCATTACATGTCATCTAAAATTTTTATAATACACTAAAGCTACATATATGTTTTAGGATTATTTATTGTGCTCAAATGAACATGATTATCAAGTGAATTTTTTCAATGAATTCTTGAAGAATAAAGTTAATTAGGTGTTGTGATAAGAAATAAGGCTTCTATTTACAAAATGTAGTAATACTATCTTTCAACCATAAAACCATACTAGGTCATTGAAAAACTGGGCCCCCTAGTCGATAGGAAATTTGTGACCTTAGATATCCATTCTATAATAACCAATTTCACATCACTACATAGAGGTAACAATTTTAATCTTCTCATTATACTCATCACAAAATCATTCCTCTTTACCATAGTAATGAGGAATATAAGAATAATTATATGGGGTTACTAGTGCATAGTTAGTACCTGATGATAGGTATGCAATCATATAACATACCTCAGTATATCATTTTTTATATAATTCCACTAATATTTTCTATGGATTTCATGATACATTTTGTTAAGACGATGGTGAATAACATATCTTTTTTATTGTGAATTCCATATAAGATACGTATTGATTATATTAGGAACTACCACATGACATTTGACATATAATATCCCACCATCATTATAGGACATGTCCGGTGGCATCACCCTACCATATATATCATCCCTCATACCTCTAAAATTTATTTCATATGAATCTCCTTCACTCACTAAATGAGTAGAGAGGTATAGATAAAGTAAGTGAGATTCAAAGTTACCTAATACTCTTAAAAATTATATTGAATTTAAATGAAGAGAAATATCAATTTCCACTCACAACTAGTCTCCTAAAAAGATTTAAATTGGGTCTATATACCTAGTGAATAAACCTTCACATTTTCATTCCCAGGGTTTTATTCGAATTTAAATCAAACTTTTGAATGAATGAAACCCACCATGTGCATTTATAGTTAATGTAACAATGATAAAAGATGTATTTTAGGATCTTATAGTCCATGTACACACAAAAATTATTCTGAACAAGTATAGATTCTAACATCTCAGTGTGTGTATTACTGTCACCAAATGAAAATCCTAAGTTAAATAATTCCACTCTCGTTGTTTAACTTAATGAATCTATAGGTGGATAGTCACCCCTCTTATTGTAGGACTACACCACATAATTTTCTCAATGCACCACAATATATATTTTACCCATTATCGAAATCAGATAAAGTCAAGATTACAATAGAATTTAATATACACATCATATACTAGAATTGTCTCTCAAAAGCATTGAACTGGTCATACATTACCACCTTTTTAGTCAAGGATATCATTGGAACTTCCAAATGCAACAAGTCCTGAATTTATATCCTACAGTATCCTACTATACCTAGGAAGCTATAGATATCAAAAATGTTCTTGGGACACTCTAAAACCCCATGACCTTAACCTTATCATGGTACATGGATATACCATGCTATGATATCCCATATCCAAATATCAAACCTCACTGGTCTGAAATTAAAATGTAAAAAATATTTTCCTTAAAATAATGGACTACTATTTCTATCAAAACAACCTTCATAAGTTGATAGTTATCCTCCATTAACAGTGAGTACAATAAAATAACATCGATACAAACTACCACTAATGCATCCACAAGACGATATACCCCTTATAAGAATACCAATATATATCACACCATATAAATACTCTACCACAAAACATAGTTTCTTAGTCAAATGGGATGATATAATGAATGTTATTCACTTGTATTAAATAAACTAGATTCTTGGGTAGATACTAATATGATCATTACATGATTGATTAATAGATCCTCAGTATGATTAACTGGATTCAACTATATGAAATGATTTTGGATTAACCTTTTTCCTCTTCTAAAACCTCTATATCCTTGACTTCCTTAAGAATAAT
This sequence comes from Viscum album, assembly GCA_963277665.1. NCBI lineage: Eukaryota > Viridiplantae > Streptophyta > Magnoliopsida > Santalales > Viscaceae > Viscum > Viscum album. The sequence continues at coordinate 1,082,653,450 of OY728153.1, read as the reverse complement.
CAATTTACTAACTTTTTTCCCATGAGCACCATAAGTATCTATGTGACTATATCACCCACAGGAAATAAATTTACTATCCAATAGTAAGGATATGATATTTTTTAAAATCCCTGATCCTATCCATAATAATGAAAACTATCAGGATGATAATAGTTCTAATAAAATTTATATAAATATAATATATACTCGTAATAATGAAACTCTATAGGTAGTCAATTGAATCAAGGTTGATTACTCCCTGTACAACCATATAGATAATATAAAGAAAGAGTCCTTCCATGATAAAAAGTAGAAGACACATAGCTCTGAATAGACTTCCCATCACCACTATGATTAGAATCACTAAAAATAAATTTCTGCATCCTTAAAGATATGATCCTAGACCTAGAATAAAATTAAACTTACTATATGGTTTATCGTCTACCGAGATCCTCTCTATATTGAGAGGTTATTTCATGGGATCATAAATGATATAATTTAAAATATTTCTACTAAGAAATAAACATGAATATATAATCCCATCCTCAAAATAGTGAACCTTAGTGGTCTCATTAGTACTATTATGGTATAAAATTGATATAGACCTGAAAAATTTATATCATAGTCTATCATTAACATAATCTTATATAGTAAATGTATAATCTATTGATCCCTATATTCTCTCAACATAATGGTCATAAATTGTAAAATAAATGATATTTAACGTACTTTTATTTCATCCCTAGTTATTGATCTATATATACATCAGAATCCCACCAAAAAATTTTTTTCCCTCGAAGAATATAAAAACTATGATTCACATACTTTTATGGTAGTGTATCAACATTTTTGAAGATAAAATAGAGATAATTGACCCAAAATTCCAAATCATAAGGTTCTCCCTCTGATGAAAATAGTTGGGGATTCTATAAATAAAACCCTTCAGTCAAATCTAAAATAAATGAAACCAATCACGGAGATCCCAATGCCATATATCAAATAACCTAATGTTTGATCTATCTTAGCAACTAATAAATTGGAGGTAAAAGTGAAACTATGGGATCTGGATCAACAATAGGTGGTGCATGCTTGTCCCCACTCTTGGGGTTCTCAATCATTAATTGGTGTACTTCCATGTCACTATAATTCCAAATACATGACTTAGAAAACATTTATAACAATTATTAAGATAAAAATTATGATAACCAGTAAAACTTTTTGTGTCCCATTACTTTGTACATACACATTAGAATATAAGGGCCTCACATAAATCATTATTTATCTTTATAATCAAATATTATCTCTTACTCATTAAGAGTCAATATATCAATAGTATTTTCATAATCAACTAGGAAAAAGTTAAAAAATTTACTAGAAATAAAGTTCAAATTATGAATAATGCCACCATAGTGTGAAATTGGGAAAAAACTCAATATGTTTCTTCCAAAAATTTGAATTATAAATCCCAATATCATAATCATGGTATTTAACCACAAGAAATATTAAAAATTTTAATATAAACATTACATGCTAAATACAATGCATAAATTCACACCTCTCACCAACCTAATCAATTATAAATACAACAATATTTTAAATTACACATAATATTCCCAAAATCATCTAATAAAAACATAAAAAAAGAATAATAATATCGGACATTGTAATATTGAATTTCCTAAAACATGGGTTAGATACTCTTATAAATAAGGTCTATCATAACTTTCAACCATATACATTCTCCAATATTCCATATCCCAAATACTAAGTGAATAAAACCTATCGGTAACACCACATTTTTATATCCCTATATAGGTTCACCTACTAAATTACAAAACTAGAGTTGTACATACCTCAAGAATGCGTCCACATATGTCAAATAATGAAAAATAGTGACTGGGTTCTATAGATGATCATGGGGAGAAAATATTGTTTGTTATATATATAACCAAAAATTATAGGGGAATAAGTAATAATAACTTCCATAATAACAATAATGAATAAATATAGAAATTATAACTAACTTTTAAACATAAAAAGGAGACACATCTAATGCAACATCAAAACAGGCCACTATAATATTACACAAGTCATATAATAATAATCAATACCGATAATAGGATGATCTTATATATTATGTACTTTAAATAATCAAAAGAATGGAAGCATCCAAAAATATGAAATTGAGTCACAACTTGGTTCCACCCTTAGATCCAACCTAGCATCTATAACTCAACCATCACTGGAATCCTTGATCATTCCCTTACATGGGTCACTAAACATAAAATCTTATCAAGTATGTAGTTTCTTGAGTATGGTGTGAGTATAACATTGTAGGTAACCCACAATTATTTCCAGAGTAAAATCCAATAAAAAAGTTTATTGTTACATATATATAATTAAATAACATAAAATTGTAATAATATTACTATATATCAAAGTCACTTGTTTTACACAAGACACCTAAAATTTACTATATCTACTTTAATAATTGTTTTGGGTGTATGAATATATCACAAGTAATATTCCATGATAAAAAATGGATGTCTGATCATAGCATGAAATATCAAATTGGAATCCCATCCCAAGTCAAAAAATGGTGGGTATATTATCCTATCATAAAATAATATTTAGATCGTGAAATTTATATCCTGATAACAAAGTCTCACTGATGGTAAGAACATCACTATTGGATATAATATCTCAGTGCTCCCTAAGTTTTTTTGATGAGGGTTTAAAAATCCTCTTATGAGTATTCTAGAACAACATCGTGGTCCAATAATTCCATGTCATTATGCCCCGCACACGATCCATGCATTGGGAAAGGGGGGTTTTTATGTATAGTATTTCAAAAAAATAATAAATATATCCTCCATCAAAAAAAAAACATTCATGTGATGGGTAGTAATTTATAGGGTATAAAAACCATGAGGAAATGATCCAATGTAAAAAAAAATTATTAGTGGGTTGGTGCTTGATCCTATTATAAAAATGTTTGAATATTTGAATGGGTGAGCTATAATTTAAGGGAAATTAAAAAGGAATAAGTTTTTTTAGAAATTTTTCATCAAGGTATCGTCTTATACCATGTAACAATGAAAACTTTTATTCTACATAAAGGATAAAATGATGGATACCATGCCTCAATAAAGGACACCATTCAATGGTAAATTTGATTCCATACAACATAAAATATTCGAACTAGAATATTAAAATTGGCATAATGCCTTATATTTCATTATTGCTATAAAATAAATGCAATTTAAGGAACAAAATAATGTAATGTAGTACACGAAAAATTATTACGGAAGATTAGGGGACATAAGATTAATTTAAACGCTTATATCATTAGTTTTGGTTGCTTAATATATGTATATATAAATATTATTTTCATAATTCTAGTGGTCTGATATAAATAGAAATTATATTTTATATATGTATTTCAGGAAAAAATACTAAAGAGAGTGAATACAATCTATGAATTTGTTTATAGAAAATATTGGTGAAAAAAATATGTTATAAAAGTGATTTACAAAAAAAACATCACAAGAGATAAGTAAAAAATAATTATTGACAAATAATTAAGGATTGTTGCTATCCCTTTAAAGATAAAAATTTTTCACAGGTGAATATCAGGAGTTGAATCCTATTGTTGACTAAATGATATAATATATGAGTTAGCACATAAATCTGATAAGATTAGGGTTCTCTTGGAGTAGTTAAAAAAATCTAAAAAAATAAATAGATACCTCCAATGAAAGAAATACAATGTGGAGTATATAAATGAGTAAATATGAAATTATTGAGTAAAAAAAGTGTCTTTCTAAATCTAGAAATAAAGGCTCTCAGAATAAGGTTGAAACAAAGTGGTACAATTGTCGATGAATGCGACATTTTTTTACTCTTTGTCTAGAATCCCGAAGGCTTTTTTATAGAATAAAACCTATCATGGTCACATATAAACAATGGAAACAAAATAAAAAGGTAGGATTTCATTCAGGGTTGTTATAGTTTTACAAAACATGGGTATATTTTTTGTAATTACAGTATAAATAATGAAAATAAGTCAATAGTAATTCTTCCACCCCAATGACATATAAGGAAATGATTTACATAAAAATAAACGGGGTTAAGATGGAAAATAAAATTACTATTTTGGAGGAATACAATTTGTTAAATATATTTTGTATCAATCTAATATGACGTTTCTCTCAAATATTTCATTTTGGATTGAAAGAAACAAAACATGAAAGAGAAATACATAACCATATGTACTTATGAGGAGTATATATGAGATTTCAATGTATTACTCACCTAGTATATTCAAGTCCATTAAGACACACATTAAAGAAAATTAGGGTATACATGAGGCATGTTATAGTGGTTTAAAAAATCACACCACTATATAAGAGATGAATACTGGGGAAGATCCCTCCTTTGATGGTGGAATAATGAAGAAGGGCGAATCGATGATGCATCAAAATAATAAACTTTTACAAGGGTGATTATTCTTACAACACAGAAGGATCCCGTTCCAAAAAAGATAATGAGACCTAGAGGGAACATTCATAATTTAATATAAAAATGTGGTATTGGAAAAAATACTAACAAGGCATGGATGAAAGTGGGAAATAATATGTAGGTTCATCAATAAAACACTCAATCCTCAACCAAATGATGTTATATGTACCATATCTCCATATATTTTAATGATTTTATATATATTAAAACTATTTGAGGTATAATGGGGGAGACAATAATTATATGATTTATGCATTCAAATTAGATAAATGATTTATAAGAAGGTGGTTGTGATTAATCAAGATTCATACAATAAGAGGAATCACAATTGTCAATGTTACAAATTGGAATCCAAAATGAACATTATATTAATTCCTTGAATTGAATCAACCAGTGGTCAATAATGACCACTTTGAATTCCAAATCTAAATATTTAAATTTCATATTGAAATTTAAGAACAAATTATATTGATCCTGATCTAGATTCTAAACAGTTTCAATGCCTCATATGGTTGTAAAAGTTTCATAATGACATATATTTAGTGGTATTATGTTACTAAGTAAAGGATTAATTTAAATGGATTACTGAAGAACATATACTAATTTCTTGATTCACTATTAAGGTATTAACATGTAGTATCATATAAAACTTTTTTGGATACCATGAAATTCTAGAATTACAAAATAAATATTAATGAATGGATCCACTTGTATATAACTATTTGAAAATATGGTGTAAAGATATAAATACATTCTGGTTTATTTGGAGATATGTTCATAAAAGATATTTTATATCATCTAATTAAAAGGTATCATTTCTATGAAGATTTCATTTTTATCAACATCATGTGGTACAACATGTTTTTCACAAAGAACTGGTATTTATTAGTTCATTTTTTGGTATGAATCATGTAGAGACCCGAAGCCTAACGTACATTGATATTACATTACATTTTCGGAATACTTAGTACATAACAAAAACACACACACAAGGACCGTAATAGTTTAGTGTCTTTGGAAACTCGGAATATAATCTTCTAATCATGGTGAATGATCTTCAAAATCTCCCATAAAGATCTTCCTTTTTTTACCTAAAACCATTCTTTAAATCCTGGGGAAAAGAAAACATAAAAGGGTGAGCTCAAATGCTCAGTAAGGGTAAACAAAAGAAATATCAATCACATCATATACATGAGCACATAACTTTTGGAAATCTTAACCTGCAAAAGAGATCATAATTTCATAACATGGGGTAAATCATGGCAGTGAAATGTAATCACAATAATCATAACTTAAAACATGAAACTTTGTGGCATTCACACATAATCATAGATAATCATTTCTTGTTAGTTAAGACTCATTGCCAAGACTATCTTAGTGGACAAAGTCCCTTTTCTGAATCGAGTAACCCTCGTTTCAGTCCTGTTTCACTGAACCGGTATAACCTACCATTCCAGCCATGTCTATCTCCCGAGATATAAAATCTTTACCCAATGCATTGGAGGGAGATATAGGTCCCACCCATCTCATAATGATACCATTCTTATGTGTGCCACAAAATCATAAACCATACATCATTGCATAACCCATGTAATAAAAATGGGGATCTTAAACATCATGACATCATAAAACAATTCATATATGATAAAGGAATTCATAAAAATAATTCCATAAAAACATAATCAAATCAATGTAACAATAGGGATAAAAACAGAACCCTTTTATTATCTTAGATGGAAAATAATTTTGATAAAACACTTGAACTTCATTCTTGAGGAAAATATCCTTTTTACTTCAAAACACTTTTCTTTTCTTAACACGTCATACAATTTTAAACTAAAAGAAGTTGATTAAAAATAAACTTGAAAACTTGTAAAGTAAGATTCTTTGAAATAATGTTTTAAGAATCCATTCAGGCCGTATAAGTTAAAAAAACATTCTTCTCGTACTTTTGTCGGAAAAGTCAAAAAGTACCTCGTACGAAAAACGACAAAAGATTCCTTTCATATCTTTTACTAAAAACTCACTGAAGGGTAAAATTGGATTTAAAAAATTGTAGGAGGATGGAAATAATATTACATATTGAGGAAACATGGATGTGGATGATAAAATACACCCTAGTAAATGCCAATGTATAAACAATCTCGGATAAAAATGAGATTGTGATATTTCCCTTACCTTAAGTCCGATTTGCTTCGTAAGTGTCCGAACCTCCTCTTCTTTGAAACGCCTCTTTGAATCCTCCACTTAGGGAACTAATATTGGTCTTTGAAGAAGACCAGGACCTCTAGGATTATTCTAGGGAAGTGGAGAAGGGATTTTGGCAGGGGTTGGCCGAACTTGAGTGCTCAAATTGGTGTGATGAGAAGGGGGAGGAGGTGCCCTTTTATAAGGGAGGAGAGGGGCACCTTAGGAATATCTCAAAATATTATTTTATATTAAAGTTAAAATCAGTTTATAATGGTTCCAAAGGGTCTTATTTCGATGGTAAAGTGGGGATGGGTCGAAATCCTATCATCCAATAGGATTTAGACAAGTTTAGGTTATTATTTTAACCTTATCAATTAGATTTAACTCTATGATAAATAATTTAACTTTTACTGTGACTTTTTGTTTTCTTACACTATTTGGTTAATACACTTACTATAACATGCCAAAAGAACCCCAAGTTGTTTATTATTAATATATATATCTTTATCTAAGTCATTTGGCCGAACCTCAGATTTTTAGGAATAAAATAACAATTAGTAATATAATATTTGATTTAAAAACTATTTTGTGTCAATTTTGACACTATTTGATAAATTATTTTTTTGAAAGTCATAACAGAATTATATGTTCGAACCAAGTTGATTAATTTAGCACTAATATATCATAGTAACCTAGAAAATTAGTGGAATTCATAAAAAGTCTCAAATAACATTTATTTGAGAATTTATAACATCAATTATGTTAACATTTCCTTAAAAGGGTAATTACTGCATCATCGTTGTGTCATAAGTAAATTAATTTATTTAATGTTTAAAAATTATAAATAAAATATCATTATGTAGTAAATCCTTTTAGCTTTCTAATGAATATTTATAGTCTAATTTATCTTATGTATAACCCTATATTAAAAATGTTTTAGTAAATAAACTTTGATTTTAACTCTTTTAACCCTTCTTTAAATAAATTAATAATAAATGTCCTAATCTAATCCAAGTGGGCCTAAATGGTCATATTTTATTCCTAAGTTTGTTTTTGGTCGAATTACACTTGTCCAATAGAATTAGGACATGTGTTAGGGTAATAATAATATCATTTCTACCCATAATTACCCTATTTAGTTTTAACCGTGGTAAAAAAAGTAAAAAGTTACTATTCACCAAAAAATTATTTTCATCTCATTGAAACACATTTTAGTCCTTGATATCAACCGTGTCTCTTGGATTTTCAAAATTCCACTCACAGAAGCGGTAAAATTATGTTTTATGAAAAATTCAGTTTTTTAACTACCACTTAGTGGTTTCACTATTCATCAAAAATTGAAAGTTTTCAGAAAAATACCAAAAATTAGGCCTAAGCTATATTTGATATTATGAACTCAAAAATGATTTCTATTTTACCAAATTCAAAACATATCAGTTGCATTAATTAATTTAAAAAGTAATTCCCGTCGTCAAAACAAATAGCGTGTTCTTAAGAGATAATAACTATCAAAAGATTGACACTTGTTTATGTCTGGTTTAAATGTGAAATTACATCCAACGACCATCATTGTATTAAATTTTAAAAATATATTATAAATATACTTTAAAACAACTCAAATTAATAATTTATCACTATTAATTATTTCGATTGAAAATGTTGTTTTTAATTAAAATTTAGTAATTTCCACTATTCATCAAAATATGAAAGTTATCCGAAAATCACCAAAGTTTCACCCTAAGCTAAATTCGATATTACGAATCAAAAATTGAATTCCATTTTGAAAAATAAAATTACAAAATTTCAAAAAGTGGTTATTACTATTCATAATGGCTAGTTTTAATAATATTTTAATAGCATATTGTTGTTTAGTGAAACTCGTTATTGCGTACTACACACGCTATCGAGGAAGGTCGCGATTGCGTGTAATGCAAGGCAAATCAAGGATGTGTGTTGTGCAAGATCCTTTTGGTGTACTGTACAACACAAGACATTAGTGAAATTAAAAAGAATATTTTTCATAAAATCTCGGGGTGTTACATTCTACCCCCCTTAAAATGAATTTCGCCCTCGAAATTCATCGGGGTTATAAATGGTTTACTACTTGAAAGTTTCATTAATAGAAACCCACATCGTAAAAAGGAATACCAAAACCAATCTTTAAAAACAAAAGTATGAAACGTAACGGTTACCCAAATAAACTAATCACTGGGTTTCCACATAGGTGAAAATATGGATATGGAAGAAAAATCTAACCATCATGTTCTGATAGAGAGTGGTAGAGAACATGGCTATGGAAAAGCCAACAATCACAAATCCATAAATTTGTGATGATCAAAGGTACCATCTGATTAATACGATATAAGAGCACTAGGACAACATTTTTGGTTTTCAAGATCGTTTCCCTAAAGTTGAAGAGTTTGAATTAGAATAAATACTTACTTTATTTTGTTACAATCTCACTGTTGTTCGTGCCTTAAACAATTTCCACTTCATCTCTTAAATTAATGAAGTTGAATTTGTTATTTGTGAAGTGTTAGCAGATCATGTGATAGAATGACGGGTCATTCCATCTCTTTCAAACAAAAGGTTAGCAAAAGTTATAAGTCCATATTATGGTTAATCGTATATGGTTCTAAAAATGAACTTATAATTCATATATCATACCGCTTAAAACAATAAAACTATTTTCTACTAACCAGGGACTTCCTATAGGCTAGTGGTAGGCGATAAAGGCCAGTCGCACTTCGATTGTGGGTTCGATTCCCACAGCCTTGTCTGACGCGATTGGTTGTCGCCCATCCTGCAGGTTGTCCTTTTTCTAAAACTATATTTCTATAACATCCCATCAATAATATCGAAAAAACTACTATACTTAAACAATACTAACTTATGTCCAACATAATCCATTCCAATCTTTAGGCTTATCCATAATACTACAGTCCACTCTCATAACATAGTGAAAACGATTACCAGAGATTTAATACCAGCATTGATCCCCATATATCATAAGATATGTTTTGTTGGTCACATTCCAAACATTCAAAGTCCTTAATCATGTATTCTCTTGAATACTCATTGAACCTTAGGGAAAACATAAATGCAGTTAAAAGTTAACACCTTCTATATACCAAAAATCCTCAAAATTCTATATACTCAAACCATGATATCACTTAGTCCTTATATCAATCATGAGCTCATGAATACTGTTAAACATTTCGTTTTCTCGTTTTTCCTTCATTATGCACATATCAACTTATTTCCAAAAATATCTCAATCACTTTGAATACTACATTAGACCAATACATAAATATTCCAATACTTTATGATACAACATTATTTTGGAATCCCATTACATAAACACTTAATCATTCCACCACATCGTTGTCATATTCAACATCACCAATAGTGTTCGCATGTGACTTCCCTTTGTCCTTTTCCTTAAGCGGTTGCTCATGTCGATCATCACTAACCCTTGGATTAGGGAATTTATTAGCATAATGCCCCATTTCCTTGCACTTGAAGCATTGAAGTATTGGTGGTGCGTTCTCTGCAGTGTTTGCTTTATTCACATCATTAGAAACCCTTTTTCCATTACTTCGACACTCAGCTGCTCGATGACCTTCTTTTCCACACTTAAAACATTTTCAAGTCCCTTTAAGACAATCTCCACCATGCTTCTTTCCACACTTTGTGCATAAGGAAACATTCATCTTCTTTTCACCATTATTTTGAGATTTCTCCTTGAACTCCATCTTTCGTTTCTTTTCAAAACCATGAGATGGATATGTAACACCAACTTCCATTTCTACCTTGATAGCACAACACACAATTTCATCATAGCTACTGAAGTTTCTTATAGCTAATGCCCTTCGAAGACTTGGTTTTAAGCAACTGAAAAATCGATGAACTTTACTTTCAGGTTGGATGATAATTCCAGATGCATACCTTGCAAGTCTTGTAAAATTTTCTTCGTATATACCAACAGATTCCTCATCCTTCAGCTTCAGCTCAAGAAACTCCTTTTCCATCTTTGTTCGAAGAATACGAGGGAGGTACTTACTGAAAAACAAGTTCCTGAACTCGTCTCATTCCATGGACTCAATTTCAACTGTTGGCCTCGTATTTTTGATAAGATTCTACCATTGATCAGCATCACCTTCCAAACGATACACTGCTAAGATGACTTTATCATGTTCAGAACATTGAAGAACTGAAAATATCTTTTCAGTGGTACTGATCCATTGTTCAACAACAAGTGGATCGGAAGTCCCACTGAAATAAGGTGAACGTTGCCTCATGAAGGACTCAATAGAATATTGTTCCCTTCTCTGCTCATTTAGAAGTCCAGAATGATTCATAGCTTGTGTAAGTATAGCAAAAAGATTTTGCACTCCATCTCCCATAACATTTGTTTGTTCAGGAGGGCAATCATTGCATTTTCCATTTCATTGATCAACACGGTTCCTTCGGGTTCCATCCATCGTCTAAAACCCAAAAAGAATAGTGTGAGAGGCAAAAATCATGCTAGGGAAGACAACATAATAAAGGGGGAGTACTTTCAATATCTAACATCATAGGTTTAATTCTATGATCGTTAGCGTAATTATAGTACTATAACCTATACGTATACTTAACCTTAGGGACATCCCTAGACATACCTTAGAAATATCTCTAGGGATCTCACTAACGTTTTCGCATCCTAGTTTCCAAAGGTTGACTAAACATTTCCTCTGATACCAATTGTAGAGACCTGAAGCCTGATGTACATTGACATTAAATTACATTTTCGAAATACTTAGTACATAACAAAAACACACACACAAGGACCGTAAAAGTTTAGTGTCTTTGGAAACTCGGAATATAATCTTCTAATCATGGTGAAAGATCTTCAAAATCTCCCATAAAGATCTTCCTTTTTTTACCTAAAACCATTATTTAAATCCTGGGGAAAAGAAAACATAAAAGGGTGAGCTAAAAGTCTCTGTAAGGGTAAACAAAAGAAATATCAATCACATCATATACATGAGCACATAACTTTTGGAAATCTTAACCTACAAAAGAGATCATAATTTCATAACATGGGGTAAATCATGGCAGTGAAATATAATCACAATAATCCTAACTTAAAACATGAAACTTTGTGGCATTCACACATAATCATAGAGAATAATTTCTTGTTAGTCAATACTCATTTCCAAGACTATCTTAGTGGACAAAGTCCTTTTTCTGAATCGAGTAACCCTCGTTTCAGTCCTGTTTCACTGAACCGGTATAACCTACCATTCCATCCATGTCTATATCATGAGATATAAAATCTTTACCCAATGCATTGGAGGGAGATATAGGTCCCACCCATATCATAATGATACCATTATTATGTGTGCCACAAAATCATAAACCATACATCATTGCATAACCCATGTAATAAAAATGGGGATCTTAAACATCATGACATCATAAAACAATTCATATACGATAAAGGAATTCATAAAAATAATTCCATCAAAACATAATCAAATCAATGAAACAATAGGGATAAAAACAGAACCCTTTTATTATCTTAGATGGAAAATAATTTTGATAAAACACTTGAACTTCATTCTTGAGGAAAATATCCTTTTTACTTCAAAACACTTTTCTTTTCTTAACATGTCATACAATTTTAAACTAAAAGAAGTTGATTAAAAATAAACATGAAAACTTGTAAAGTAAGATTCTTTGAAATAATGTTTTAAGAATCCATTCAGGCCGTATAAGTTAAAAAAAACATTCTTCTCATACTTTTGTCGGAAAAGTCAAAAAGTACCTCGTACGAAAAACGACAAAAGATTCCTTTCATATCTTTTACTAAAAACTCACCGAAGGGTAAAATTAGATTTAAAAAATTATAGGAGGATGGAAATAATATTACATATTGAGGAAACATGGATGTGGATGATAAAATACTCCCCAGTAAATGCCAATGTATAAACAATCTCGGATAAAAATGAGATTGTGATATTTCCCTTACCTTAAGTCTGATTTGCTTCGTAAGTGTCCGAACCTCCTCTTCTTTGAAACGCCTCTTTGAATCCTCCACTTAGGGAACTAAGATTGGTATTTGAAGAAGACCAGGACCTCTAGGATTATTCTAGGGAAGTGGAGAAGGGATTTTGGCAGGGGTTGGCCGAGCTTGAGTGCTCAAATTGGTGTGATGAGAAGGGGGAGGAGGTGCCCTTTTATAAGGGAGGAGAGGGGCACCTTAGGAATATCTCAAAATATTATTTTATATTAATGTAAAAATCAGTTTATAATGGTTCGAAAGGGTCTTATTTCGAAGGTAAAGTGGGGATGGGTCGAAATCCTATCAACCAATAGGATTTAGACAAGTTTAGGTTATTATTTTAACCTTATCAATTACATTTAACTCTAAGTTAAATAATTTAACTTTTACCGTGACTTTTTGTTTTCTTACACTATTTGGTTAATAAACTTACTATAACATGCCAAACGAACCCCAAGTTGTTTATTATTAATATATATATCCTTATATAAGTCATTTGGCTGAACCTCAGATTTTTAGGAATAAAATAACAATTAATAATATAATATTTGATTTAAAAACTATTTTGTGTCAATTTTGACACTATTTGATATATGATTTTTGTGAAAGTCATAACAGAATTATATGTTCGAACCAAGTTTATTAAATTAACACTAATATATCATAGTAACCTATAAAATTAGTGGAATTCATAAAAAGGATCAAATAACATTTATTTGAGCATTTATAACATCGATTATGTTAACATTTCCTTAAAAGGGTAATTACTGCATCATTGTTGTGTCATAAGTAAATTAATATATTTAATGATTAAAAATTATAAATAAAATATCATTATGTAGGAAATTATTTTATCTTTCTAATGAATATTTATAGTCGAATTTATCTTATGTATAACCCCATATTAAAAATGTTTTAGTAAATAAACTTTGATTTTAACTCTTTTAACCCTTTTTTAAATAAATTAATAATAAATGTCCTAATCTAATCCAAGTGGGCCTAAATGGTCATATATTATTCCTATGTATGTTTTTGGTCGAATTACACTTGTCCAATAGAATTAGGACATGTGTTATGGTAATAATAATATCATTTCTACCCATAATTACCCTATTTATTTTTAACCGTGATAAAAAAAAGTAAAAAGTTACTATTCACCAAAAAATTATTTTCATCTCATTGATCCACATTTTAGTCCCTGATATTAACCGTGTCTCTCAGATTTTCGAAATTCCACTCACAGAAGCGTTAAAATTAAGTTTTATGAAAAATTCAGTTTTTTAACTACCACTTAGTGGTTTCACTATTCATCAAAAATTGAAAGTTTTTAGAAAAATACCAAAAATTAGGCCTAAGATATATTTGATATTATGAACTCAAAAATGATTTCTATTTTACCAAATTCAAAACATATCAGTTGCATTAATTAATTTAAAAATTAATTCCCGTCGTCAAAACAAATAGCGTGTTCTTAAGAGATAATAACTATCAAAAGATTGACACTTGTTTATGTCTGGTTTAAATGTAAAATTACATCAAACGACCATAATTGTATTAAATTGTAAAAATATATTCTAAATATACTTTAAAACCACTCAAATTAATAATTTATCACTATTAATTATTTCGATTGAAAAAGTTGTTTTTAATTAAAATTTAGTAATTTCCACTATTCATCAAAATATGAAAGTTATCCGAAAATCACCAAAGTTTCACACTAAGCTAATTTCGATATTAAGAATCCAAAAATGAATTCCATTTTGAAAAATAAAATTACAACATTTCAAAAAGTGGTTATTACTATTCATAATGGCTAGTTTTAATAATATTTTAATAGCATATTGTTGTTTAGTGAAACTCGTTATTGCGTACTACACACGCTATCGAGGAAGGTCGCGATTGCGTGTAATGAAAGGCAAATCAAGGATGCGTGTTGTGCAAGATTCTTTTGGTGTAGTGTACAATACAAGACATTAGTGAAATTAAAAATAATATTTTTCATAAAATCTCGGGGTGTTACAAATCACACACTTATACTTTATTTATTACATGATTAGGGTTTGGTGTTACTATGATTGGGATCACATGAATATTTTTTGAAATAATAAAATGATGATAAAGTTTTTTTAATTAATTAAAATTATGTATATTTATTCATATAAGGACATGTGTGCATATATGATTATTTTTTAAGAGAAATAAAAGTTTTCACTAAATTATGAGTTGAAATTTGAAGGGTGATCAATATTCTGGAGCTGAAAGCAGGAAACCACAACACAAGGTAGTGTACTGTGTCATGAAAATACTCGAATAAGGTTCCATTATCCAGGTTTGTAAGGTTACTTAATATTATAGGTTTTGGGTTTTATGAAACTTGATGGAAAATTGGAGGCAATTCTATAATATGGGAAAAAAGAATATGAATTCTTTGAGAGTTTTATTGGTACATAGAACGTAGATAATATGATTTTTTGAAACAATATCTATTATACAAAATATGATTGTAGATAAAGATACTAAAATATGATGTATATAATACAAGAAGATGTCAAGGGGAGTTACAAGAGGCCAATGATCCAAAAAAATTTATGATAAGGGTTAAAAAATCCTCTCTTTTTTAGAAAGCAACAACACATGGGTCTTAACAGGACAAGATATATTTCTACACAAATGAGTTCTTGAGGGGGTTTCAGTTCAACAAGGGGTGTGGTGGAGTTTCATGTTCAAAATATAAATAATAATTGAACTCTCCCCTGTCATGTGGAATTTTCCATTAATGGTCAATGAGACCCATGGGATACAAAACCCAGAGAATATAATCCAAAGTAAGAAAAATCATAATTTAATTGGGATGATCTTGATCCTGTTAGCTGGTGTCAAAGCATATATAATTTGTTCAAAATAACATGGGTAATTATGCATGGGAGAGTATACGAATAGAAGGCTTGTGCTCATCATGATATTAACTGACCTCTTATTAATAATAAATGACCACATAATTTTCCTAATTTTCTATGTCATGGTTCATCACAAAAGATTCCCCATGATGTAAGGGCATTTTCATGTGCATAATTTTTTTCTTAAAAAACACTCCCCCAAAATGAGTCATTTTATATTGATGAATAGTGCACACAATGGGAGATAAAACTATGAGGTAGTTCACCAAAATAGAATAAAATTTTCATAGGGGGTTGGGTCTTGATCCTGTAAGCTGGAATCACCCCCAAACATGATTTTCTCTACCTTTTTTTCATTGTATCAATGTTTTGTCTCTCATAGGAATCACATCCTATCTTAATAAAAATATTTATTATGGGGCATAGATCCCTTATAACTTATATTATGCACATGAAACTTCTTTTCAAAAAATACCACAACGTTCTAGACTCATGTAACTCTCATGGACTTCATGTATAAAATAGTCTTTATCTTTTGGCATGGTCAAGTAAACCATATTATACGATTGAGAGTTTTGTTATGTAGGATGTTCTATATGGCGTAAGTACCTATACAACACATATATCACTTAAATAAACATTTATGTTAATTTAGTATGGACTCCAGTGATTGGGAATGTAATCTAAAACATAAAATAAGGTAAATTAAGGAACCTTACAAAACTTTCTAATAGTTCCTTACATAGTAATTTTCATTGGGTGGTTCAGTCCCTTACATCATGGATTCTACCTATAAGATCTATAATAAAAATAAACCATCTCATATCATCTAAAACATCAATGAGTTCCCCTCTTTCATATGAAAACTCATTCTAATATACACTCATCCTTCTTTAAATTAATTCACACAATTACCATGACCATGATAATGATATCTATCATTATATCTATTTGTATTTCTCCTTCATGACAGAATATATTTCAATTTGAAATTCATATCTAAATTTTCAATTCCTATCCCTAAAAAACAAAATCAAGTGATTGAAAAAAAATTCAACGCCAAAAAAATGATTTATTCTAAAAATACCAATGGAATCAATCCATAAGTGGTCATAACATCATAGAATGAAAACACACTAACAAGAATAAAATATAAATAAACCTATCATAATATGACATTAAATCATGAAGAAATAGTGAAATGATGAGAATCAATTCCCATATCCCTATTAGTGTCAATGGAATAGGGTAGTACATCTCTTGTCCAATCATCAATAATATAATTTAATGTGAAACACATCTCATACACCAATTGAAATCTAGACCCAGTGGGTATCGTTTTCTGTTGTTTTGTGGGAATAATATTCCACTATAATATGCATTTCCTATAAATCCATTCACCTATCACATAATGGGCTTACCATCCCTCATCCTAAAACCATGGAATAAATGATAATCATTTACCATATCATACACCACAATATCACAATGGGTAGGTAATTCCACACTATATGCATTACTTGAGTAAAAAATCATCCTAGATTTAAAATTGTTCATAATCGAGTGGTATCACATCCCGTAATATTATATTTTTAATATAAAAGGATCTAGATATCCCATAATATCAACGACGACATGATATACAATGAAAATGTTGGAATAAAATCTAATACTTAACCAAATTCAATTATGTTGGTCCTTACTCATGAAACCAATTTTCATAATTTTAAACTAATTAATGACCTACCTGTAACTATCAAAACAATAATTATGGAAAGTTGACCCCTCATATACACTAAACAAACAAAAATTGGTTCATAGAAACACATATCTATCTAAGAACTTTACTATATCCATCTCCTAATATAAGAACATATATCCTATGTTAAAGGAGGCTAACTAGAACCTAAAAATATCTATAATTTCATACCAAAACAAAATAGATTACCCATTTGGTTTTGGGTCATTGGTTTTATACTCAATAGCCGATTTCCATGATTTTTCATGAAATCATGTTCCTTAAATGGAGGATCAACCATAGCCCAAAAAAAACTTTACCCACATAGGGATAAGAAAAATTATTCAGAATAATTTAAAGACTTGTTCTCATGGTTGTCATTACAATATATGAAACTTAAAATGGAAATCATGAATAAACCAAAAGGAATCGTTAGGGACCACCTACCTCAAGATTCTAAATTTCATCCAATAAAAAATCACATTCTGATTTAACTTCAACTGATGTTTCACAAAAAACATGACAAAATCCCTAAATTACAGCATACATGTAAAATAATTTTAACACTTTCATAGAAATGAACAATCGAAAGAATATGAGGAATAATCATACCTTAGTAGAACTATTGATACTAAAAAACCTAAATATAACAATGAAATGGGATATCTACAATTATATGATGAAAAAAATGAAATGATGGATAAGTTGGGTCAAGTGGGTGTGTGAGGATCATAATTATGGAGGTCTCATTTATGTAAATTTTAATCAAATATTATTTTTTTTTTAAAAACCCAGGAAGTCATCTAGTACATGATCACCCCTCACATGATACATACTTACATACTAGGTACACACATCTGGTTCATTAGCCACTCAGAGACCGTCCTAGATACACTACCTCTCTACTGACCACATAGTGTGAATAGTACCATACCATTGGGTATCTAGAGATATCTATCAGAAATTGAAAACTCATGCACTAGGTAAAACATCACAAAAATAACCCTTGAGCCTCTAATAACACCTACAACAACCTAAAACCATCAAAATATAAACTTATTATCAAAAAGTTAAACACATTTTCTCCATATAAAAGGCTAGAATTTATAGTGTCTTCCCCTCATAATGTTGGTATTGAGAATCTCCCCATGATTGATTTCATATCATGAAAGCCAATGATGTTATTATTTGGGTTATAATTTTAATGAAACAGAGTTTTATAGTAGTTTATGGATGATTTTATCCCTTTTATATTTAATTCTGAATAAATTTTTACTTGGGTGAAGTATCAGGAATTTTTTGGACAAGTTTGGGGGGGGGGGTGGTGGAAGCTTTTAAGGTGTTGAAAGGTTTGATAATGGTTTGAGAAAACCCTAAAATTCTCCACAAAAAATCATGTGCATTGTTGTAGATGTATAATAGATGGAGAAATTTTGACACATGTCCAGATATAACTATAAAAAATCTCCTAGGAAACTATGTAAATGAAAAGAGGATGAATCATGTTTGGCATATAGTTTACAAAACCATGCTAGTTCCTTAAGGATGTTGTGAGCCTCACATGGTTCGATCATTTTTTTGTAAACCATGATACAAAAACATTCACAACAAATTAATTAATTTTAAAATTTGTATTTCAACCAAAAGACTCCCTAAAATCATTATTCTTCCAAGTATTCTATAAAACAACGGGTCTCGACTGGCAATTTATGTTGATTCCTCTCCCTTAAAACATTGATTCTAGTAGATCTAGAGGCTTTTTCCAATAAAAACTAAAGATAATAGTTAATTCCTTATCTTTTATTCATGTTTCTTTTATATCTAATATCTTATTTTGTATGGAATTATAGATCTAGTTTTTCATTGGATGATCTACGGATTCTATAACGATATAATAGCTGATTCATTATTTATTGATAGATAGGAGGCTAGATCTAGATAATATTCATCGTCCCTTGATTGATTATAGATCTAACATTGGTAGAATATCTTTTCGGGTAATTTCATCTATCTCAAATTCACATCATGCACTCCTTCTGGAATAATTATTATAAAATTCCAGTTGTTTAGTTCTAGGAATCGATGGTGAACATGATCGGTTTATTAGTGAATCTAAGAAATTGAAATGTGTACATATATGTTAGGAAGTCCTTACCACAGAGGGAATTTGTGTAATGTTTATTGTAATGTTTTTTTTATGAAATCTTGTGTAGCTATGAGAACCATTTTGTGATATAACATGCTTATTAATTTTCATATATTGTGCCTTTGTAGCCTGTGAGACCAATGAATTATGTATTATGATTATTCCTTTTGTAATATATGATGAACCAAAAGCATGAAAATTAAATCTTCATAGGCTATTTATTGGTATTATTCTCTGTGAAATACTTATGTATACAATTGTTGGATTCAAATGTTCTTGATAATTTAGGATAATATCTTTAGTGTAAAGAGATCCCCAATAAATTAAAAATTTTAAATAACACATTAGAAACCATAATTTACCAATCTAATAATAATATAATATTATCAATAAGCACATGGAAGTCCTTTACATGTGTATGGAGGGGAAAAATAGTCTGACTTCCTTACATACAATGAATCCCAAGCCATTATGATTACCTGCTTCTCTTTCATGGAATATTTTTCTCATGAGGGAGTAAACATTATTAGAGGGGACTCTATTTTTCTTTAATAATTCAAATTCCAGATATTTAATGTTTTTTTGTTTAAATATTCTTTATTCTTTTTCAATGTTATACCTTTTAATATATATGTTTTTAATAAAATAAATTATTTATCAAGGACCCCAAATTGGGGAGATGAGAAAGAGAAGCTTAAAAGATGTATGTGATGTCAAAACAGACTCTGAACTATTATAATATTGGTTTACTTGATTTTATATGGTTACTATACATTGGTTGACTTATGAAAATGAGATTATTTTATTTATATTCCTTAACATGGAATCCTTTTATTAAATCATGATGATAATGTTTTAGTTTTTATTGTGATGTAATAGGATATTTATTTATACCTAGTGGTGGTTCTGGTGTATCGATATTTTTATTTATGTAACAGTTTCACCATTAAATCATTTAAACCCTCACTAATACATAGTATCCTTTTATGTATAACAATAAGCACATGATATCATGTGACACTAAACCACTAAGTAGATGATTCATGTTATGTAATTACAATGTTTTATAAAAGACTATTTCTAGCCGCAATTCTTGACTGCATTTAGTGTTAGATAAAAATGATATAGTATGTGTGGATCTTGGGCAGGGGTGTCATGTATGTTCTTGACCATCTATTATGTAAAGATATCCCTATTATATTTGATTATATTTCTATTACTAATTTTGGTATTATAGTTTTATTTTGATCTTGAATGCCATTGTGATATTATAGTTTATGGGATTTGAGTGAATTCATGCTTCATGACTAGGTACATAAGTTCACAAATCATGCATAATAATTTTTATCGTAAAAATTACTTAAATTAAGAAAATTTCATCCGTAATTTTTGAGTGATTATATGATATATATGTATTTAAATTATAAATTCATTGAATTAGGAATGCTATGTTTTGTAGTATACATATGGTTGTGACTATCATATAGGAACTAAATAATTGGGTTAGGTCTATCATACTGTTAATGGAGTTATACTAGGTGGATACAAGTATATTCTTAGGATATAAATTTCTATAAAATTACCTACTATATTCTTATAAATTGCTTGTGGATACATCTCAACACAATCTAACAATAGCTACAATGGTTCAGGTGATATAATTAAATTATCCTAGACTCTTTGGTATTGTTCCTCTTTAATGTGGATGAACTCACAATGAAATAGTCAATTATGCATAAGATATCCATCTTCAATATACCCCATCCATCAAGGGAACTATAGGATGCCATGATATTGGTGATTTGATCAATATTAATGAATGAATCCTTGATCAATTTGTAGAATCTATAGGATTGATGAGTTTAGTTAGTTTCTTTCATGATCCAAATCATATAAGGGGATGTTGGGGTGTTAGAAACTAGGTTGTGATACACAGTGGTTTGCATTTTTATATATTATTTAGGGAGTTTATCCTAAATAAATTAAATATTTAATGAATTAATTACTTTATAGATCATAAAAAAGACACTATGATGGTATTTTCATATTCATTATGTTTCATATAGCTATTTCACAGTTATTCTCTATTGGATTTGAATGATGCATAGAAGACCTAATAGTTTGAAATCAGTCTTTTAAAAGAGTTGATAAACTAAGAAATGATCATTGACCTGATGATGTATTTGGAGGTTCAACAAAAGTCCCTAATGATCAAGGATAGTCTAGATAAGTATGGAGTCATAGTTATTATTCCACAACATGGTGAACCAATGAGTAAGCCACCAATATATTTAAGGATAATCATTTCCAATAGTTGGAAGAGTACAGATGATGAGGCATGGAATGGTGGGTGAAGCTAGTTAGAGCCTCAATTATAAATAGTGTGTACACTCCAACAAGATTAATGTGGAATCTTTGAACAAGTATCATTGATTGGTCACGATGGGGAATCTTTATCATGTCTAGTTGATGGTACAGTAGATGGGTTCCCATAGAGGTGTCGAGTAGATGCGATAAACAAATCATAGGACTGAAATTGTATTTCAGTAGTACAACCAATTTTTATTGGTATTATTGACTCAATATATCCATGGGTCTTAAGGATAGTGTTGTGGGACCAATGTATAATGATTGTACATCGTGGACTAGGTTTTAGATGATATTACAAAGGGAACTTTTAATGTTAGTGGAACAGTCCAAATTACCTAAATTATTTGTACATTTTTTTTTGTTATAGGATATTTTCATTTTTTTATATCATACAATGACATTTTGGGTGAGAATTTTTTTAATTGTATTTAAAAGTTTATTTTTCATAATACACTATTTGGGAAGAAGATCTTCTATCTCAAAAGATG
This sequence comes from Viscum album, assembly GCA_963277665.1. Classification (NCBI taxonomy): domain Eukaryota; kingdom Viridiplantae; phylum Streptophyta; class Magnoliopsida; order Santalales; family Viscaceae; genus Viscum; species Viscum album. The sequence continues at coordinate 1,082,631,075 of OY728153.1, read as the reverse complement.
TGTATAGTTCCGAGTAGTACATGATAGTTATGAATTTTTTTAATATTCTATGATATTTTACATTTGTATGATCAATATGATTTTTGGAATACACATGTTGACTAGTAATCAAGTACACATCGATTGATATATGAGGTGAGTATCCATCACTAATCATAAGGGTGGAAATATTTTTAATATATTAATGGGATATTATAGAATGTAGAATGGGATTATAATCAAGTCAATTTAGAGATATTATAGTGTAGTTATTGGGAATGGTTCTCTTGGAATATCAAGAAGTATCTCCTACATCTTTTCCTCCAGTGGTGGACTATTATAAGGATTCCATTCGAGATGATTTCTGAGGACTTCCTACAAATAATTGTATTGAAGTTGATATGGAAATAAAACTAGGTAAGCAACCCATATAGATCCCAAAAAATCAAATGAAATTGGTTGAGTTAAAGGAACTCAAGGATAATCTTTAGGATTTAGAGGTGAGGGAATTTACCCGACTGATCACTTCTTCTTGGGGTTGTCTACTGCTTTTCACTAAGAAGATGGAAAAAATTCCGTGGTTGTTCATGGACTATATAAAACCATATTTTTTCATACTAAATAATAGGTATTAATTTCTGAGAATCAATGATTTTTTTATCAATTGAGTGGATCCTAGAGGCTCACTAAGATTCACCTATGATCCAGATTCCATAATTTTCTATTCAAAGAATATGATATACCGAGGAAAATATATATGATCATTTATGGGAGGCATGAGTATCATCTCATGACTTTCTGGTTAATGAATTCTATAATGGTTTTCATGGATCTCATGAATAATATATTCCATTTATATCTTATATATTATGTTTTTTTATATTTGTTGATTACATCTTGATATACTCATGGACCCTGAAGATACATTCTAGAAATCTTGAAATCATGTTGAGTATACTTCAATAACATATTCCTTATTCCAAACCTTAAATGTGCCACAATTGTATTCAATAGGCTCATTTCCTTAGGAATGAAATTTATAAGGTATCAATCTTAGTTAATCTAAAGAAGTAATATATAGTGATTTCTATGAAAATCCCTTGTAATTTATTCATAATTATTATATTTCTAGGTTTGGTAGGGAACTATAGATAGTTTATTCAAGATTTATATCATTTGAGAGAACTGATGAATAATATTACTAATAATGAGGTGATTTTATGTTGGGAAGATCAGTATGAAGAATCCTTCTTATAGATAAACAGGATATTGATATTATCTATGAATTTGATGTTACCCAATCTTGGGATTTCATATGTGGTTAAATGCGAGTCTGATCCAATCAATGTGACTGATTATAAGGATGTTGAGTATTAAAAAAAGCATCATTCATGTAGAGATCTGAATTAATTTGGGACACAAGAGAAAATGTGTTGAGGGGGAAGATAGTACTACATATTCATGTTTTGTGGAAGCATTGATGAATAAAATAGGATACATCTGAGTTGGAATAGGATATAATAAATAAATCTATTAATTTATTTGGATAGGAACTCTTAATACACCTCTCAAGATTGATTATTCCTTATAGGGTGATATTTTAATGACTTAGACATTTCAGGTATGATATTCCTTGTTTTTTAAAACATTAATTTCTTTATAAGTTAAACATTTTTGGTTGACGTCTTGGGTAATATCAAGATCGTTTTTCAGGTTTTTGAGCTTTTATTTAGGAACACAGTTTGTGCATAGTCTGATAAAACCATGTAGTTCTCCTAAAAAAAGTATGTGAAATATTGGATATAGACTGTAGATAGTGAAAATTTATAGAAAACCATTGTAGGGTCCTGAAAATTCTACATGGGGAAAATCCAATTACCCCAAGACTTAGAAAAGGACCGAATCAGTCAGCACACTGGCTCCCAGCAACAGTACGCTACCGGTTTGGTAGACCACCCTCCCACAATTCTGTGGACCAGCGTCATCCGTGAAGAAGAGGCGGAGCTCCTCCGCACACGCAAAGTAGGACGGACGCCAGGCCAATCCACCGCTGCGAGCTACGTCAACCGGCCCAAACCTCTTCTACTGTCATTCGAGAAATGGAGGCGGAACCCTCCGCGGCCACGAAACACTCCTCGAGTTTGGTTCGCAGAGGAGGAGTGTTTAATGCCCCGCGAATTGTGGATTGGCCAAGTCATCCGTGAACTGGGTTTTCAGTCATGGGCCTCCGCAAAAGGTGTTTCATGACCATAGATAAATTCTTTTACCCGCTCTATAAAAGGAGATTGAAAAAGAAGAGGACAAGGGAGAACAGAGAGGATATCAGTCAGATTCAGGTGGAAGGATTTCAAAGGAAGGCTTAGGATTTCGGATGTTCCAGTTCGCCAACCACAGTAGGTATGAACCTAGGAACGAACTAATAAGGATCCAAAAAATGCATAATAACTTGGTGAACCGCAAACATAAAATAAAAAAAGAAGCGAAAACCGCGAACCAGGGTCCCTCCGCAGATGTACTCCCTGCGGACCAAGGAGTTTATGCATCTTTTCCGATCTGTCGCACCGCGTAGCACCCTCCTATGTGGGAGAAGCCCTGACCAATGAGTCTCTGGCCGGCACCACCCTTGGCCGCCACTACTCCCGTGGACCCCTCCTCGTACCAACCTTTTACACGGACCGAACTCGAAGCTGTGAACCCTCCTGGTTTGTGGACAGCCAATCAGTCCGCGGACTCTCCTGGTTTGCGGACGACCAATCAGTCCGCGTGCCCTCTTGTTTCGAAGATGTTCAATCATTCCGCGGGCCACCCTAGATCACAGACGGCCTCTCTAGCCGCGTAGCACTTCCCTACGCGAAGGGAGACACCACCCATACCCCTGTGTGGCCTGCCAAAACCTTCAGAGTTCCCATTCCCCGAGTCAGATAAAATCCTTCCAATTCCAATCCGGCCTGATCCTTTGCAACCTCCTCATTGGCCTACTCATCGGCCCCAAGTCGAGGCCTCTACCCAAGCCACCGGATTCACGTAGTGTAACCCTTAGGCGCATCAGCATGCCATTTTGAGTTCACATACCCACGGTAAACAAGGGAAAAGGGGTTTCCCCGACTCTTGGGTGGATTCCCGAAGCATGCCTGAGTTCACATTCATAGGGTAATGCGGGGTCTAAGCCCAAGAGCCCCCTTTCTACCTCTTCTCTCCAGTATGGGGGACTGCATGCTTCAGTGGTCGGGCACTTCTCCCCTCCCCAGAGAGGGGGCAGCATACCCATCGGAAGGCAGCCTTGTCCATGAACCTTGGTACTTCCCCGGGGAACAAGAGAGGTGACGGGAACAGGATAACCCCTTTCCCTCTCCCGTTGTTCTTTGTCTCCATGGGCGTCCATCTGGGAGTAAGCCCTGACTTTATGGGCCACCCTCATGTATAAGCCCCATTCCACTTCTCACGGATGCACCTTTTGCGACGTGATCGTCTGGTCCCTCCCACCTCTTGATTCTCACACCGAGCATGACTCACGTGAGCTTAGAGTAAGCATCGACCATGACATCCTCTTATGGGCCTCCTCAGAGTGTAAGCCCCAACCCATCACTCTGGGCTACCTCAGAGCGTATGTCCAAAGACATTACAAACTATGTGGACTTTGATCCTTGTCTCTTAGGCAAGGTATGTAGGAAGCCTCCCGAAGGTTCAAGACCATCATCCACACCTTGGGCCTCCTTAGAGTGTAAGCCCCAACCCATCACTCAGGGCTGCCTCAGAGTGTAAGTCTCAAGCCAATATGAACTACGTGGAATTTGATCCTTGTCTCTTAGGAAGGGTATGTAGGAATCCTCCCTGAGGTTCAATCCCATCATCTACACATTGGGCCTCCTTAGAGTGTAAGCCCCAACCCATCACTCTGGGATGCCTCAGAGGGTAAGTCCCACGACATTATGAACTATGTAGACTTTGATCCTTGTCTCTCAGGCAGGGTACGTAGGAAGCCTCCATGATGTTCAAGACCAACAACTGGTCGATCTGACTATCTTCACATTGGTTCACCGCACCAATCCCAGCACCGCCTCAATGAGTCCTAACTCCACGGGGTCATTAATCCAACGAGGGATGGGAAACATCAGGCCTAAATGATTCCGGACCCCCGCGTTCAACTGATCATTGCCAACCAGGAGAAATCCAACGATACTATTCTTGGGTATAAACCAAAGATTTGTGAACATATGAATATGTCTTAAATCTATAAGAGCCCGGGAATAGGAAAATCCCCCCCCCAAAAGGGTTCGATGAGCCCGACTTCCCATCCTTTCGAACAATGAGAGTTCTTAAGCGTCGCTGGTCAGACCATCTGGAGAACACCTGCCTTTGGAAAGCAGGTCCACGTGTCATCTGATACCGAACCGTTGGACATTTTCACACCAACCACGAAACAAAAATGGTGAACCTGACGTGAATCATTGACCAAGTATCCCCTCTAACTCACAAAGAGGGCCAAGCAAGGTCATTAATTACCCATGGGATCATGATATACTTCTTTGACGCGATTTCTAATTTTATTTGCTAAAATGTCTTGCAAGTACTACACAGAACTCCCTTCGATCCAATGGCGTCATGAAGGAACTCACAAGCGCACACTTCAGGCTACGTGATGACAATGCATCCTCACCAACAGAGGACCCCGTCACCCACCCAGCGTCTTCAATGCTGGGTCTCGGACACGCTGATCCGAGAGTACCACGTGAATGGTACTCTTTCAATGGTGTAGGCATCCATGCATTCCCTCCAATATGCCAGAACGCACCGGTCGCCTACCCAGCAGCAGCCGCAAAGGTAGATACAAATAGCCCCTATTGTTGTCTCCAACCGTTTCGGGAGTCTATCCCCAGAAAGGGAAAATCCTTACATCCCTTTATGTTAGGGAGGTGGACGAGGTCGACATTGAGGACTTCATCCCCACCGAATGAGGGTTCCGCTCCAAGGCCCCCGCCGGAAGGCATCATCGCGGTCACGCCACCACCTAATATCTTCACGCTGAGGAGGATGTCTCCCAGAGGATTCAGGCCCATGCTCCCCGAGCTCCGGCCCCTCAGACCGCCCGGCGAAGGTGGAAGATATACAATCAGGGACCGATCATCACCCTAGCCCCTGAGGAGGAGCTCTGCTACCCAGCCATGGAGACGTACCACGAACAGGCACCTACCCCTGTTCGCTCCTCCCGAGCCCACCATCTAGACATGGAGGAATCATACAAGCCAGTGTGCATCCCCGCTGAGCTCTATTTAGCCTGTCTCTCACACATGATGGCACTTACCAGGCAGGTACCTCTCCCTGCCCAGGGTCGTGAAGCCCACCTACTTGACGTGGTGGTGACCCGGCGCCTGCAGGACCAGCTCATAGCAGATTCTTCTGACCCCCGCCATCCTGATATGTGGCGATCAACAAAGCCTGCCACCCAGATGTGGCGGCAAATCATAGTAGGGCATGTATCCACACCAGCAATGGGCACCGGCTCGATACGGTGGGAAACCAATATATAATGGGCCAGCTCCCTGCGGATGCAAGTAAAGTCTGCCATCCTGATGTGGTGAGAAATGAAGAGATAAACCGGCGTATCTCAGCATAAGGGCAGATTTTTTCACCTACCCCAACACAGGAGAATTGTCAGTACCCACTGACCACCAAAGGACCGGAGCAGGATATTCCTACTCTGATACCAGACTAGGCCTTCATACCCGTTCCAACCAAATATGTCTCTCTACATATCCTGGAAATGATGGAGAAGCAGGTATCTAACCCAGATCATATCTTGCAGACTTTCCAGAATGTAATTTCATCAGCGGCAACAACAAGGATTCGGGCGCGTGAGCCCATCTCCCCAATTGAGGCGACTCATCTAAGAGATTTGATAGCTGCCTTGGAGCAGATATGAATCCCTGCTTCTGCCCATGAGGGTCACCATCCATATTCCGTGATGCAAGGGCAACAAGATCGAGCAACTTCACTCATTCCAACTAGAGGACACCCGTCCATCACGGTGGATGCTCCAGGGCAGGCATATATCCCTGATAAAAGTCAAGATGTTCGTCGGCGTATCCCGACAACATCACAGGACCCAATTAGACAAGGACCCAAAGGTGAAGGTCGTTATCAACAACAAACGGTCTCGGCTACCCACAAGAAATCACCCCGAATGCGCCAAAGGCAGCCGGAAAATAAAGAGAGGGTTCATGACTCTGATCTGCTAGAAGCTGGGGTTCCCAACGCCGCTAAGCACACATTGCAGGCTCAGAACCCTACCCATACATTACCATATTATGGGAGTGGAAGTAATAGTTGTGAAGGTCCTCCCTGTAATCTCGCTACCAGTAGCTCTAAAGGTCCTCCCCATAGCACCCGTGGGGGCCTCCCCCATGGGCATAAAACGATCGATCACCTGAGCTCTTCTTTTGATGCGATTCACAGAAACCCTCCACGTGTACAGAAGATCGAACAACAAGAAGGTCCTCCACTTGCTGTGGTCCACCCTAAAGGTCCTCCCCAGGGTATACGCTACAAATACTCTCCATGCAGTGGGACCATAGATTATGATAGTAGTCCTCACAATCATAGTTGAAACAGCGGAGGCCCTCCCCGAAGTGACGTGTCATCATGACCAAAAGGTCCTCCCCTTGTCGTAGCCTACCTTGAAGCTCCTCCCCAGGGGTTACGCTGCAACGAAACTCCATACAGACGGGCATCAGATCACAGTGGTATTCCTCTCCAACCTGATAATGGAGGTCCTCCCCATAGAGACGTCAAGAAACAAGAAGTCCCCCCCTCGTTGCGGTACATTCTAGACGCCCTCCCCATGATGTATCCCGTAGATATTCTCCATGCAGCAGCAGTAATGGTAGTCATCACCATTTCTGCAGTTGTGATGGTTTTCCTCGCCACCATGACTAACATTGCGAAGGTCCTCCCCGCATTGCCCCCAAGGAACATGAAGTTCCTCTCCTTGTTGCAGTGTGCCCTAAAGGTCCACCCCAGGATGCACATTGAACATCAAGCCATGATGGTCATCCTCACCATGATGGAAGTTGTTGCGAAGGCCCTCCCCATGATGACGCTACCCAGCCCGAAGGTCATCCCCTTGCTGCGACACATCTTGGAGGTCCTCCCCAGGGTGTGAAATGCAAAAGTCCTCTATATAGTGAAGAATCAAGTAGTAATGGTAGTCCTCTCCATTATGGCCGCCATAGAGGAGGTCCTCCCCGCGATGACGTATCATGTCGACAGGAAGGTCCTCTCCCTACCAAATCAAGCACTGAAAAGCCCTCATATGCTGAGGCACTCAGAAGGACGAGATCAAGCATGTCAGATTCCTAGTTAGTCGCCAACGACCTCCTTTTACAATCTGGAGACGGTCCAGGGCCGCGTTCATCCTCTGAACCACCTCGGAATCTCCCACGTAATGACTCAGCACCTACCGGTCCCATTGCCTCCGACCACATTGGAAGCGAGTGTCTTAGTTGGGCTGACCAGGTGGAGGAGTCACTAGCGGAGGAGTATGCTGATATGATGCACCTAAGGAAACGACTGGCCAGGGATGATATACCAGTTATGTTTTGGCCTACGACCACCACTCAGTTCGACATACCAAGAGATTTGTCAGAAGAATGCATACATGGCATCCGCCATAATATATAGACAACCCTCCGCCGACTGAAATCAAGATTTCAGCCCTACGATGGGTATATAGACCACGTCAAGACAATAGGAGACCTCCTGTGTCACATCGACCTGGAAGCTCTTCCTTCAACACGACAACAGCAACCCAAGAGGCGTAAAGGAAACATGGAGATAGCCTGCCTCCGTGCGCTGCACCAGCTATGCCGCCTAGTCGGTGACGCTATGAAGAGAGTCCATATTAGGGGATGGGGAGAACATGGAGCTCTGCATTTCACTCTGCTCCTTGCCCGGAAAAACCCATTCGGCATGGTGTATTGCAACATCATCACATCAATACGGCAATTGAGTGGTCTCTTTGTTCAGGAAAGGAAACACATCCAACAAAGTTGGGCCTTGAATAAGTCCCTGAAGTGCCAGGCTCGACGGGAATGAGCTATTCAATAACTTTTGAATCAGGCCACAAAGAGCATAAAACAAGACTCTCGCCTATGGGAGGACAATCAAAAATCTTTCCCTGCCTCCCAAGAAATGATATGTTCACTAAAGAACTCGGCATCAAACCAAGTTCACCCTCGAATGTGGGCACGCAAGATCAAGCAGGTAGCGATAGCCATAGCCACTGCCAAAATCCATGGTCAACCCCATCCTGCAGGGTTGGGGGAATTTTTAACAAAAAATTCCCCTGTAAGACCAATAAAACCGGGAAGAGACTCGATGTCCAAGGAATGGAGCCAACCCCAGCCCTTAGGGATGGGGAAATTATTAACCCCCTCAACAACAACCTTTCCCATGAGAGTCAGTATTCTCTCATCTAGGGAGGACAACCAGAATAGGAGGTTCCCATCCTGTCCTATCATTTAAATCATCATCCCCTCCAAGAGGAAGCCGCACCGTAAAGTCGCATCAAAGAACTCTCCGTGTCACCTTTCATCAAGAAGTCTGAAGGCAATCCCTGGTCATGGAAGGGAAGGGCAGCAGAAGACGCGAAAGATCCTCTTCCCATTTAGAAGATGAGATCTTCTCCGCCCCGCGATATGCATCTATCAACATCATAGAGGTTAGCCCCATGGGTGACACCAGAGATACTGCAAATTATGATGTACCGGGAGACGATAGTTCCGGTCAGGCTATGACTCATAACAAACCACCCGGTGTGCACACCCGGAACTAGAGGGCCTCCCTAAATATGGTTGTACTTCATGCCAACCCTCCTCTGCCTACCCAGCGAGCTTCCAATAAGTAAAAGAATAAAGGAATGGATACCCTTAACCCTCCTCCTTCTCTCGACAAAGATGAGCCACTCACGCTCGAAGATAGATTTGCTCGATAGGAAGAGGAGATGAAAGAATTGAGGCGGCTTAACGCTGAGCTATTCCAAAAGAATCACCTTATTGAAACTGCATCCCAGGAGGAGCCCCATCATGCACTCCCAAAAAGTGATCCTCAAAGACTATGGTTTCCCCAACAAATGAAATACATTCAGGGATCCCGTCCAACCAGGTGCTCGGCCCGTCCAACTACCTTAATGTAGATTCGGATGAATACCAATAATTCCCTCTACTCAGGAAGCAACCAAAGCGAGTACACCTGAACCCTCAAAAGGTGCCATAAACAGCACACGCACCCCCGGTGTCGGCCAATCTATATCCTTAGGCAATGCCTCGGGCTACACCTACCCAGGATCAGGCCCAGTAAGATGTAAACCAGGGTCTCAACAACACCATCAAGGAACTAACAGCTCGATTGGAAGCGAGGGAAGGTCGACGCGCCCTGATACAACCAGAGTGGAAACCCTAACCAGATTGGGTGTCCAACACACCACCTCCACCCAATTTTGGGAGCCCTGTATTCCCTATTTTCAACGGGTCAGGCGATCCGGAACAACATTTGATACACTACACGTCTTATTGTGACCCTATGATGTGGACTCCAGAATAGCAAGATGTAGTGAAACTCAGATGCTTAGTACGGACCTTGCAAGGATCGGCCTTCGTCTGGTATATGAGTCTTCCAGCCCAGTCAATTAAGAGGTGGGAGGACCTTCGGCAGTAGTTTCGGTTCAAATTCAGCACAATGTTGCCCAAGACAATGGTCAGCGACCTCATGAACTACAAGTAGAGGGGGAACGAGAGGGTCTCAGATTTCATCACCAGATGGAAAGGTCTGACCTTTTCCATGAATAGAACAATGCCTCAAGATGACATGCTAGACATATGCATCGATAATCTTCAAGATGATCTGCAAACACCAATCATACCAGTGGAGTACACCACTGGCTTCCGCCATCTCTCGGCCATTTCCCAGAGAATTGAAGACTCCCTACAACATAATAATTTGAAGTCCTGAACAGCCTCGTAGGCTCCTGTGAAAAGAGCCCCTAGAGCTAAAGCGTCCACTATCGCACTCAAGCCAGCCCATGTGCCCGCTCCACCACTCAGGCCTCCACCAAATCATCAAGGGCCTCCTGCATATCAGCGGCCACCTATGCCTAAACGGGAAGATCAGCGAGGATCGAAGCGGAACCAGTTTGAGGAACGAAGACAAAAATTATACTCGTTCTGAGATGATCAAGTCTGTGGAAACTTCATTGCTGCCATTAACTTCATCTTGCTCTGCCTCCCAGAGACGAGGAAACCTGAAGAAGCCGGCCAAGATGATAAGACATATTACTGTCCCTACCATCAGATGTTAGGGAATAGTATCCAAGAATGCTTCGTCTTCAAAGACCTCCTGCAAAGGATGGTAGACTCCAGATAGGTCGACCTGGGACAACCCCCAGCACATGTGGCATTTATCTCTACCACCGACTCTGACAAAGAGGAGGGGTGGCAGAAATTCACCAGAATGCAGGGGCAGAAATTTGACAACTGGATGACTCAGACGACTATCAACCAAGCCCAGGGCATACTTCGATCTCAACTATAGCAGCCTGTGTTGCCACCAACAGCCCCTGAAGCCACAGATCATATAGTATCGGCCTCACAACCCTCCACAATCTAGTCATCTGGGAATAATCGGAGAAGGAGGAAACAATCTCAAAAAGAGCAGTCTGCGACGGGGCCAATGTTAGTCTTGACCCTGGCAGATTATATGCCCTCGAATTTAGCGCCATAGGCACCGACCCACCAAATGACACCATCAGGGAAAAATGACCAGGATGACCTGTTAGAGGATGAAGATCCAATATTTGGTTCTATTAACTTCATCCATCTCATGGAATCGTCCCCTGACGATGGGTATGGTTATGAACCCAAGTTCCCTGCACGAGGAGCCGGGAGGAGGAATCGCCAAGGTAGGGGATACCAGGGGAGACGCAACCGCAGCCAAAACCAACCCTACAGTTGGACCCTGGCCCAAACCCTAAATATAATAGAAACCCATAGGAGAGCCCTTCAATGGACTAAATAGGAGAAAGAATGCCCCTCCACCTCCACAACTATCCACTCTGGCCCTGTTATTCTGTGATTCCCACCAGAGGAGGAGCAAGTGTCTGGCTGCCTCGTGCGCACAAATATACCGGCCGTGTGAAGTCCTAAAAACACGGTTACACCATCGATATCCTAACCTACAGCTGGTCCCTCCTTGTCAAATGCTCCAGCCCCTAAAGCACCCGCTATGACTCTCCTGCTAATGGAGAAGCGTCGGCCGCTGGAGAAAAAATATGATATCCTTAAGAAGATGGCATCAGTACAAGCCAAGCTGTCAATCCTAGATGCCCTAAGTCTATTATCAGACCTCAGGGAGGCGCTTGTAGAAGCTTTGATCAGCCCCCAGGAGTTTCAATCCGAGGTAGCGGCTGCCGAGATTTATCGGATGGAGACTTACCCGACTGAATATAATGCGGTGATTCCCTTCACCGATCAGGATGAAGATTCCATCATGCAAGGAAACATCAGAACACTATATGTGTCTAGCACACTGAATGGTATTGAGATCCGGAAATTCTTTATAGACAATGGCTTTGGAGTTAACCTCCTTCCCCTACGGACACTCCGTAAGTTGGGCTACAGTGAGGACAATCTAATATCCTCAGCCACAACTCTGTTGGGTTATGACAAGAGCGAGTAGAAAACAATGGGACAAATTAATATAAAGACACATTTTGGTGACCTATTTACCTACACAGAATTCCTGGTGTTCTGCCAGAGCACAAAATTCAATGCCCTGCTGGGAAGGTCGTGGCTGCATAAGTACATGGTCGTTCCTTCATCCTACCATTAGTGTATCAAGTACTGCGTCAATGGACAAAATGAAACGTTGCACACCAAAAAGTCCCCTTTTGATCTCTCCGAGTCACATTACATTGATGCTGGGTTCTATGAGCAATAAAAAAATAAGCCTCTGGTCGATGGTGTCGACTGAATCCCCGCTCCAAATGGCCTGGAAATGGTTCCTGATGAACCCCCCAGGCAGCTTGGTAGTGATTATGTCCTTCCCATCAACCATTTTGAAAGTAGTATTTCATGTCCGGACATGCACTCAGATGTCATCATGAACTCATCCATAATGGTCGTGCATGACAATGTGGGGATGTCCACTAACCCTCAATCTGGGGATGAATACTCAAGCGGGGATGCCCACGATGCCTCTCCCTCAAACCCTCGAAGGATCAAACCGGAAACTCCCCCCCTGTCAGATTAAGAAGATGAGGAGTTGAGAGAAGAAGTGGAGGAAGATATCCAAGATGCACCTCCTGAATTTGAGGTGGGTATCTCCACCATGGTGGACGAGCTCAAGGAAATAATCCTGGGTATCGAGGAAGATCTGAGGCCTACTCTCATCAGTGGAGCCATGTCCCCCAAGGATCACGCGGTGTATACCTATTTCAGGAGGTAACATCAGGATTTTTTCCTGGAATTACACAGAAAATTCCAGGAATCGATTATGAAGTGGTGACGCATCACCTTGGTCTTCCATAAGACCACTGGGGCTATAAACAAGCCACTAGAAGGACGCATCCCTCACATGCTGCCAAAATAGAGGCTGAAGTCGATAAGCTCATTAAAGAAGGATTTAGTCGGGAGGTCCAGTACCCTATTTGGTTGGCTAACATCATCCCCGTCAAGAAGAAGAACGGGAAAATCCGTGTTTGCATTGATTTCATAGATCTCAATCGGCATTGTACGAAAGTTGATTTCCCGGTCCCGGTCACCGAGTTATTAATCGATGCAACGACCAGGTATGAGGCTATATCCTTCATGGATGGCTATTACGGGTATAACCAAATTAGGATGGCCCGAGAAGACGAAGAAGACACTACCTTCAGGGCCCCTCAAGGGGTATTTTGTTACAGGGTCATGCCATTTGGTCTCAAGAACCTCGGTGCCACATATTCGCGTTCCATGCATCGGATCATTAAACCGTTCCTGGGGAAATTCATCGAATGTTACGTGGATGACCTGGTGGTCAAGTCCAGACAGCGCTTGGATCACCTATCAGACCTTGGGTCCATCTTCAACAAACTCTGACAGCATTTCTTGAAGATGAACCCCTTGAAGTGCACCTTGAGGGTTACCTCAGGGAAATTCCTTAGCTTCGTCGTACACTATCGTGGAATCGAAGTCAACCTTGAGAAGACAAAGGATATACTTGGTTTACTACCTCCCCAAAATCTCACCGAGTTGAGGGGATTCCAAGTACACCTAGCCTATATTAGGTCGTTCATATCCAACCTAGAAGGAAAATGTTATCCCTTCACCAGGTTAATGAAGAAGGGGGCCATATACCAATGGACGGATATCTACCAAGAGGCGTTCGACATCTTGAAGAAGTACCTCTTAAGCCCACTAGCTCTCATGCCCCTGGTTGAAGAAGACCTCTCATTTTTTACGTGACAGCCTTAGTGCGATCACTGGGAGCCTTCCTCGCACAAAAGAATGATGCGGGTAGTGAAAACAGTCTCTATAACCTCAGTCGAACCATGAATGATGCTGAGACTCAATACTCAAATATCGAGAAGAGTTTTTTGGCCTTTGTCTTCACAGTTCAAAAGCTATGACATTATCTGTAGCATCATGAACTCAATTTATCTCGCGGAGTAACCCGCTCAAGTACATCCTCACCCGACTGATGCTAAATGGACGCCTATCCCGATGGGCGGTCATCCTACAACAGTTTGACATCTGGTTTGTGCCTCAGAAATCCATCAAGGGACAGACATTAGCAGACTTTCTAGAAGAGCACCCTTTGACAAGGACCACTACACTAGACACCAAGCTACCTGATGAAGACATCTTCTCGGTTCGAGAGGAGTTCCCAGCATGGGAAATGTAATTCGACGGCGCATCCCAAAGCCCAACCGGGAAGAGGATGGAGGATCCCAAGACTCAACAAAGTGGGTTTGGGGACAATACTCGTGTCCCTAGAAAAGGCAGTCTTTCCAGATTACTTCCTCCTATCAGAGGGATGTAAAAACAATGATATGGAATATCAAGCTCTCATTGCAGGCATGGAGCTTGCACTCCAGGCACAAATACAGCACCTTAAGGTAAAAGGTGACTCAGAGCTGGTCATCAAGAAAGTCAATGCTGACTATGCTCTTAAAAAGGAGGAGTCGATCCCCCTGTTTGACCATGTTCAAGGGTTAATGGAAGAATTATATGAAGAACCAACATTGAACTATATTCCCCTATCTCAGAATGCTCAGGCTGATGCATTAGCCAATGAAGCCACACCCATAGCGGACCCAGGCAAGGATGAAACAGTTATCAGTATTGCTCACCGTCGAATGGTATTTCCATTTTTCAAACTTAAAAAGAAGAAATACATGAAGTCAGTCTTGTACCAGAGCCATATTCTCCTTCCACTACCTGGATGACCCCCATTGCAAACTAGATTCAACAGAGATAAATTCTATCAGACTGGGCTGAACGAGAGCAAATATGGAGAAGGGAAATCAACTTTGTCCTATATGGAGGCGTGGGTCAGCATGAGGTCCTCTACAAACGAGGCCTCGATGGAGTGATCCTCAGACGCATTGATGTAGAAGAAACTACTTCCATAATTAATGAAGTACATTCCCGAGCATGTGGAGCACATCAACCGGGGACCAAGATTTTCCATCAGGTTCGATGGCTTGGGTACTACTAGCCCATAGTGGCACAAGACTGCGAGTGTTTTACCATGAAATTCCAGTCATGCCAGATTCATGCCAACTTCATTCACCTACCCCCAGAGTTACTTCATCAAGCCAAGTACTCTTGGCCATTTTCCATCTGGGGGATGGACGTCGTGGGACCATATCCTCCCGCCACGGCCAAACAGCTAATGTATATCCTCAAGACAACTGACTTCTTTTCAAAATGGGTAGAAGTTTTACCTATTAAGGAACTCGGGGAAATAAGCATTGTCAGCTTTGTGACGACCAATATCATCACCATATTTGGTGTCCCTCATACCATACTGATGGATAACTGCAACAACTTCTTCTCTGCGGAATTGGAGAAATTATACCAAGAATACTGGATCAAGGCTAACCAATCATCCCACTACCATGCAGCGGCCAACGAACAGATAGAGGATTTCAACAAGACCCTATCTAATATTCTTCAGAAAATGGTGGAAAAAGGCAAGAATTAGTGGCTGGATAAACTCATCCATGCATTGTGGTCTTATCGAACCACAGCCCGCACCGCTACTCGGGCTACCCCGTACTCATTAGTGTATGGCACAGAGACAGTCCTTCCCATTTGACTCCAACTTCCCTCACTCTGTGTTTCCATCTGTGATCAATTATCCAATGATTCGCAATCAGAAAAGTGACTAGGTGAATCGGAACAGCTAGACAAGAAGCGGTTTCACACTTTTCACCATCTGGAAGTATACCAGAACCGGATCGCACGAGCTATCAACAAAAAGGTTCGTCTTTGGTATTCCATGAAAGGAGAACTAGTGTTGGTCCTCTGGACCCCAATGATACCTGGAAAAATCCTCCAATGCTGGATCCCAATTGGGAGGGACCATACGTTGTACACAAGGTCTACTCCAACGGAGCATATACCCTGATCTCCATGGATGGACAATTTACAACCGCTCCTACAAATGCGAGATTCCTGAAAAAGTATTTCGCATAATAACTAAAGGGGTGTTTTCTTCGTCTGAGTTGCATGATGTTAAACTACCAATCACCCAATGGTCCAACCTCTATGACCTTAAACTAAGAGCATTCCGTCCTTACTGCATGACGTTAAACTGCATGGATAACAAGAGTTAAGAATGCTCCCTTTCCCCTGTGTATGAACCAGACTTGCATGGGGTGTATTCTTCATCCGAGCTACATGAATTTAAACTACCAAGAACCCAATAGTCCAAACTCTATTATCTTATACTTAGATCATTTCTTCCTTACCTCGCGATTTTAAACTGCACGGATAACAAGAGTTAATAATGATCCCTTTCCCCCGTGTATGAACCAGACTTGCACAGGATGTATTCTTCGTCCGAGCTGCATGACATTAAACTGCCAAGCACCCAATGGTCAAAACTCTATGACCTTAAACTAAGAGCATTACATCCTTACCACACAAAATTAAACTTCATGGATAACAAGAGTTAAGAATGCTCCCTTTCCCCCATGTCTGAACCAGACTTGCATGGGGTGTATTCTTCGTCCGAGCTACATGACGTTAAACTACCATACACCCAATGGTCCAAACTCTGGGACCTTAAACTAAGAGAATTTCGTCCTTACCACACGATTTTAAACAGCACGGATAAAAAAAGTTAAAAATGTCCCCTTTCCCCCGTGTATGGACCAGACCTGCACGGTGTGTATTTTTGCTTCCTCACCACATGACATTAAACTGCATGGACCACGTCCTCACCACATGACGTTAAACATAATTGATTTCAAATAACTACATGTGGATTGATTCATGCCCTCGCAGGATACGTAGTGACACCAGGGTTTCCCGTCCTAGCCCATCCAATTCTGAACTAAAGTTAAAAATGTACCCACCACCGTGTGTGGACCATACCTACACGGGGTTTATTGCCTTTCAAAGAACTATGTACGGCTTGATTCCCGCCTTCGCAGGATACGTAGCGACTCCAGGATCCATCCTTGCCCAGCCAGTCCCAAATGAAATAAAATAAAAAATAACAATGTCCTCTTCCCCCGTCTACACACTAGACCTGCACGGGGTGTACTTCTTCAAGAGAACTATGTACGGCTTGATTCCTGCCCTCACATGATATGTATTGATTCCAGGGTTCCCCGTCATGGCCCGACCCCCTGAATAAAAGATAAAAAATGCCCTTTCCCCCCGTGTATGGACCAGACCGGCATAGGGTGTACTCCTTGTCCTTACCGCATGATGTAAAACTGCATGGATAGCAACATTTAAAAAGGTTCCCTTTTCCCCGTGTATGGGCTAGACCTGCACGAGGTGTATTTTTGTGACCTTGGTGCACGATGTTAAACTGCACGAACTCTAATGTTAAAAACCCCCCTTCCCACATGTACGAACCAGACCTGCACGAGGTGTATACTTCATCCTTACTACATGACATTAAATTGTACGAACTTCGTCCTCACCGCATGACGTTAAACTGTATGGACTTCGTCGGGAAGCACCCAAGACACATGGCGAAACAAGATAGAGAAACTCCTTGCACATTTGGATACATCCTCTCCATACATCAGACTCCACGACCTAGATAATTATGGATCTTCATTACCATTCATGGCCATCGGAAGTGGAAAGTCATCGACCCATGGACAACTTTGCACGACTATGCATTCCATGCCCTCAATGGCTCTGTATAATGATATCCCCTGGCTCGTCCATCAAAGGCAATATTTCTTCGAGCGACACTCTTCCTAGATCCGTACGCCTACCGGCCTCAGAGCCCTTGTATCACATCTCCCGATCTAAAAATTTATGGAACAATGGTTTACAAGTTCATTCCACTTTTCACATCCAAATTTTTCCAGGGTACCTCTACCTGGCGAGCCTATGTGTCCGCCGGTGGTTCACATAGCGACCTGCGTCGACGAAAATCAAGCCAGGACTAGGCTACTATGACTCAACGAAAAATTATAGTGAAGATGTTTCTTGTATGCTCGGACACCATTATCCCCACATGCCAAGCTCTATACTATGAGAAATCTTGGATTCTCGTAATAATCTGTGGCCATCGGAAGTGGAATGTTATTGACCTGGGGATACCTTTGTACGACTATGCATACCATGCCCTCAGCGGCTCTGCATAATTATAGCCCCTGGCTCATCCATCAAATGAAAGATTTCCTTGGGCGGTACTCTTCCTTGCTCCATACGCATACAGGCCTTAGAGCCCCCACACCACACCTCCTAATCCGGGAAAACTCAAAGTTGCAATCTACGACCTTCATCCCCCACCTTGTTCCAAGTATATCAGAGCATGTTGACCCAGTTATCCTTCGAGTGACTGCAGGAATAGTCAACCAATGGTCTAAGCTCTATGACCGCTAAACTAGGAGTGCCTCGTCCTTACTTCACGATGTTAAATTTCATGGAGTAAAGGTACACCCCTGCATGCAAAATAAATCAGCGTAGGGATCTCTTTAAGTTTTAACAGCAACCAGGGATGAATATCCCTATCATGCCCAGATATTTCCTTACACAATGATAGACTTTTAGGTCCGGATAATTGCGGATCTTCATAACCATTCATGGCCATCGGAAGTGCAAAGTCATCGACCCAGAGAAAACTTTGCATGACTATGCATACCTTGCCCTTAGCGGCTCTGTATATTGATAGCCCCTGTCCTGTTTACCAAAGGCATGATTTCCTCGGGCAATACTCTTACTAGCTTCATACTCTTACCAACCTCAGAGCCTCCTTGTGATCTCTCCTAATCCAAGAAGCCCTGGAACCATGATTTACACCATCAACCACCCTCCATGTCTTGGACATGCAAGGATATTCGGGCCCAGTTACATTCTAATCAAGAGCGGCCTTTTTAACAACGTCCTTGCTGCATGAAGTCAAACAGCACGGAGCACATCTTAGCCACTTAGCGGAAGGTTGAAAAGACCAAGAATTAAACATCCAGGGTAATGCCTCTAACAACAAGCATTTTTACTGGTTTAATAATGCTCCTCGTCCTTACCACAGGATGTTAAACTGCACGGTCAATTGTCCTTGCTGCACGATGTTAAATTCCACAACATTTACAAAGTAAAGAAAAATTCCCCCCATCCTCATTGCATGATGTTAAACTGCACAACCTCCTTTAAGAATGCTCTTCATCTTTACCGCATGATGCTAAACTGCACGGTCAAACCTATCACGGGTTCTGTAAGGAACAGAGGTTTTTCTCTGTCCTTCAGTTCACGGGTCAGACCGGCACAAGCCACCGTCTTACACCCTCCTTGAGAAGGGATTAATTCACCCATTCTCGGGAATTTTAGTCTAGATGTTTCCCCTGTATTCAGGCACCCTTTCATCATAAACCATACTCTGTACTCAGAATAAGTCGGACTCTCATGATCCACCCTGGGAGGTCCCAAATCTCAACTTCCCTAAAGTTTCTTGGCTATCGGGGGGAATACAGTAATTTACCTAAGGACACCTTTGCATGACTATGCCTACCATGCCATCAGCGGCTTTTCATATTGATCGCCCCTGGGCCGTCTTCCAAATGCAGGATTTCTTTAGGCAATGCCTCTCTCCATACACCTCTTGGCCTCTGAGCCCCCATGTCTATCCCAGGATTCAAGAAACCCTCTGAGTTACAGTTTACCAACCTCTTTCACAACACTGCCTGAATATGGTGGAACATCTCTGACATGATTACTGAGGACCCGAAGAAGTTGTCCCATTCTAGTTTATGTACCAGCTACATGACTTTAAACTGCGCCAAGCTTCAACCATCCTTTACGCTAGATAAATGTGTAAGATAGGAACCTTGATTCCACAATCCTGATTGATGAAGATATTCTCAAAACCTTTCAGACGTCACATACCCTTTCCAAGACACCCCTGGTGATTTTCATAATTTTCCAAGCCACCCATGGTGGTTTCCATATGCCGGACTTTCATGAAGTCCAATGGCCATCAGAAATGGAGAGTCATTGACTTAGGGTCACCTTTTCACAACTATGCATACCATTTCCTCAACAGATCATCAAATTTATCTCCGCTGGCCTATCTACTAATGGAAATATTTCCTTAGGCAATTCTCCTCCCACCTCTGCACGCTGACGCGACTCCCATGCCTTGAGACATGCCCTGCATTTCATTCAAATTTAAACACACTCCCTCCGCATGCATCTGAAGAATACCGAGACATATTTTAATCAACCAAACCTCATTGGGGCCATTTCCCCACCATAATTGGTCAAATATGTTCGACCTAAAACATCAGTAATGATAGTCTTGATGGCGGGACTTTAAACCGCCCAAGAAAATAGGAACAAAGCATGTTAGGCCGAAAACCCGAAAAGGTCAACCTAAGAAAAAGTCATGACATACCTGCTGGGTTCACACTAAATGAGCCCAGGAAAAATTAGGGATTAAAAAAAAGACAAAAAGTTTGTAGTGTTTTCTATAAATCCCTACAGAATATCGAACTGTGCTTGCTGATTCCCTTGGCTCAGGAAAAATTTAGAGCGTTGTCCAATCACTCATCGATTTTCAAGACCACTCTACATCGGAATGGAATCTGCTTCATTCCGATCGGACCCCATTCTGATGGGGGGAATTTGTAGGGCCCTAAAAATTCTATAAGGGGAAAATCCAATTACCTCAAGAATTGGAAAAGGACCGAACCAGTCCGTGCAACGGCTCCCAGCAACAGTACGCAGCCGGTTCGGTAGACTGCCCCCCTGCAATTCCGCTGACCAACGTCATCTGGGAAGTAGAGGTGGAGCTCCTCCGCAGGCACGAAGCAGGATGGACTCCAGGACGATCCACCGCCGCGAGCCGCATCGACCAGGCAAAACCACTTCCACTATCATTTGCGAAATGGAGGTGTAACCCTCCGCGACAGCGAAGCACTCCCCGAGTTTGGTTTGCAGAGGAGGAGTGTTTAATGCCCCACAAATTGCGGATTGAACAAGTCATTAGTGAACTGGGTTTTCAGTCATGGGCCTCCAAAAAAGGTGCAGCATGACCATAGATACATCCTTTTCCATGCTCTATAAAAGGAGATTAAAAAGGAAGAGGAGAAAGGATAACAGATAGATGATCAGTCAAATTTGGGTGGAAGGATTTCGAAGGAAGGCTTAGGATTTCAGAAGTTCCAGTTCGCGAACCAGAATAGGTATGGACCTAGGAACGAACTAATAATGAACCAAAAAATGAATAACAACTTGGTGAACCACAAACATTAAATAAATAAAGAAGAGAAAATTGCGAACTAGGGTCCCTCCGTGGATGTACACCCCACAGACCAGGGAGTTTATGCCTATTTTCTGATCCACGACACCGCGTAGCACCCTCCCACGCAGGCGAAGCCCCAACCAATGAGCCTCTGGTCAGCGCTGCCCTTGGCCGCTGGGGATCAAGTGGACCCCTCCGGGTACCAACCTTGTACCCGGACGAACCCAAAGTGGCGAACCCTTCTGGTTCACGGATGACCAACCAGTCTGCAGACCCTCCTGGTTCGCGGACGGCCAATCAGTCCGCAGACCCTCCGGGTTCGCGGACGACCAATAAATCCGCAGGCGACCTTGGCTCACAGAAGGCCTCTCCAGCCGCGTAACACATCCCTACATGAAGGGCACCACCACCCATACCCCTGTGTGGCCTTCCAGAACCTTCAGATTTCCCATTCCCAGAGTCAGATAAAATCCTTCCAATTCCAATCCAACCTAATCCTTCGCAACCTCCTCATTGGCCTACTCATCAGCCCCGATCCGAGACCTCCACCAGAGCCACCGGATCCACGTAGTGTAACCCTCAGTCTCATCATCGCGCCATTTTGAGTTCACATACCCTCGGTAAACAGGGGAAAAGTTATTTCCCCAACCCTTGGGTGGATTCCCGAAGCATGTCTCGGTTCACATTCCCACGGTAATGCGGGGTCTGAGCCTGAGAGCCCCCTTTCTGCCTCTACTCTCTAGGATGGGGGGATGCACGCTTCGATGGTCGGGCACTTCTACCCTCCCCAGAGAGGGGCCGACAAACCCATCTGAAGGATACCGTCCCCATGCACCTCGCTACTTACCTAGGGAACAAGAGAGGTGACGACCACAAGAGCACCCCTTTCCCTTTCCCGTTTCACTTTGTCACCATGGGCGTCCATCTCGGAGTAAGCCCTGACTTTATGGGCCGCCCTCATGCATAATACCCATTCCACTTCTCACAGATGAAACATTCGTGACGTGATCGCCTGGTCCCTGTCGCCTCTTGTTTCTCACACCGAGCATGACTCACGTGGGCTTAGAGTAAGCATCGACCATAAAATCCTGTTATGGGACTCCTCAGAGTGTAAGCCCAAACCCACCACTCTGGGCTGCATCAGAGCATAATTCGCAAGCCATTACGAACTACATGGACTTTGATCCTTGTCTCTTAGGAAGGGTACGTAGGAATCCTCCCTGAGGATCAAGCCCATCATCCACACCATGGGCCTCCTCAGAGTGTAAGCCCAAACCCATCACTCTGGGCTGCCTCAGAACGTAAGTCCCAATACAATACGAACTACACAGACATTGAACCATGTCTCTTAGGCATGGTACGTACGAAGCCTCCCTGAGGTTCAAGCCCATCATCCACACCTTGGGCCTCCTCAGAGTGTAAGCCCTAACCCATCACTCTGGGCTGCCTCAGAGCGTATGTCCCAAGCCATTACGAACTACGTGGACTCTGATTCTTCTCTCTTAGTAAGGGTACGTAGGAAGCATCCATGAGGTTCAAGCCCAACAACTGGTCAATCCAACTATCTTCACATCGGTTCACTGCACCAATCCCAGCATCGCCGCAATGAGTCCCATCTCCACGGGGTCATTAATCCAACGAGGGATGGGAAATCTCAGGCCTAAATGATTCCTCACCCCTGTATTTAGCTGACCATTTCCAACTAGGAGAAATTTGTGGATACTATGATTGGGTATAAACCAACTATTCGTAAACATATGAATACATCTTAAATCCATAATAGAGTCCCGGAACAGGCAATAATCCCCTCCCAAATGGGTGTGATGAGCCTGACTTCCCATCCTATAGACCAATGTGAGTTCTTAAGCGTTTCTGGTCAGACCATCGGACGAACTCCTGGCTTTGGAAAGCAGGTCCACGTGTCATCGGATACGGAACCATTGGTCGTTTTGAGACCGACCACGAAACAACCATGCAACATTACTTAGGAACCCATGTAACACTAATGTATAGGAAGAATTGTGGTTAGTTCATAGTTTACCATATCATTTTTAAAATCCATGTGGGTTCCCTAAAGAGATAATGATCCTTTTAAGTTGTCTCAAAATTTATTAAATCATGCATGAAAAATTAATTAATCAAAATATTGGAATTTTACCCTAAAACCTCCTTGAAACTCTCCATTATTCCTCTTACATATAAGGATATCAAACCATAGAACTATAGTGTCTACTATTGGATATTCCTATCTCTATGAACTTAGATTCCAATGGATCTAGTTGCTTTAGACTATAAGAAAACATGGTAAGAGGTTGTTCAAATTTTATTATTCATGTTTCATCTAGATCTCCACTTCTATTGGAGGAAATAATCACAGATCCTGACTATCACGGATAGAGAAATAAATTATATCATGATCTAATAGGGGATTATTTTTTTTAATGATGGGAATGTTTCCAAATCTCGAGAATTTGCATCTTCCATTGATCGATTCTAGATCTACCATTCATGGATTATCTCATTGGGTAAGGCGGTCTATATATAATCCCATGTCATTTCCTATTTCTTAAATCATGACTCTAGAATCTAGATTGTTTGGTTTGAGGAATTATTGGTATTTGTGAAGGGTTTTTCAATGGATCATGGAAATTAACATTTTCAAACCATAGGTAGGAATTCATTACAATATAATGATTTTTTATAATGTTAATTGGAATGTTTGGATTTTGTGTATAAATGAATAGTTATGAGAACCATTGTCTGATATGGTATTCTTGATATTCTTCATATGGTGTGTGTGTGCATGCCCATTAGACATATCCACTTTGTTCTCTGACGAGGCCTTTTTTACCATGATTTGTTGTATGTGAATTCTTTTTATATAGATATTTGTATATTGTATCAATGTGAAAGCTGGTGCATCATAGTTTTGTTATCCTTTAAAGAGGGCGAACACGTTAGTCTGACATAGTATAGATTGTGATGATGGGACTCTGAGATAGGGAAGGGGTAAGATGACCATTTGGTCTGAATTAAGATAGAGTATGAGGTATGATGAGATTGATACCTTACTTAAGGCTGAGCTAAGGGGTGATGTCCTTATGGTACAATCAAATGAGGTAGGGGAATTAAACCTTGTAACCCAACCTAAGGATGATCCAAGGGTGCAATGGACTTCTGGACTAACCTGAGACATGATTGGCCATGGTCCATTATCCAATGCATTTTTTATCCTAGTGTTCTAACCCCATATGTGATTATGTATGAGATATTACATCTAGAATGGAGTTGATGCAGGTGTAGTCAGGGCTTATAGTAGTGTGGTTAGTGCTTTATCACCTGATATATGATATGTTTCTTCTTTGGTAATTTACCTATAATCATAACATATAACTTTCTATATATGCACATGTTATGTTATGAACACATTGTTTGGGTACTAATGATTGTATACTCACCCCATACATGGAAAGTTTTAAGTCCTTACAAATTTCATGTTCAGAGAACTAGATAAGGGTGAGGGCCTTATCAACGGGACAATAGAATATGGATCTTGGAGGATAGAGATAGTGAAAGAATGGACTCTAGAATATTTTTGTAGTGTTCTAGTTTATTTTCATCTAATACCATATATTGGTAAATTCCACACATTATGGTTCTTTTTGTTTATATTGATTTAAATGGATTATATTTATTATATCATGATTATCTTATTTTAGTTTTAGAAGTTTGGTTTTGGGATGATTGTTTGTACCTTATTGTGATTTTGTTGTATATCTATTATTATTGGAGGTATAGTCTCCCCGAAGAAACATTCCATATATCGTTGATATTCAGCAATCTACTATATACGAGGATACATGTATGAGGTCATGTGACACTCCAACCTCGACAAGATTATTTTGGTTGGGGTGATAATGTTATGTTCTATGACAATTATAGGTGGAATGCATTTTTGATAGACTTCCTTGGTAATCACTGTTACAGAATTTGGTTGTTGATTAAATTTTCTAAACATGTATGATTATTGATCATGGGACTAATATATTTCATTTTTATGTATTATTTTAGTTTGATCAATTTCCTTGGTTTATCTGTTATTTATTGTTTATCAGGACCTCATTAGAGGCAGATATTGATTTCATGTTCTACTTTTTATTATAAATATGTTTTAATCTTTTATATGGATGATAAATCTAAATCATTTTATTTATAATAGAGTGAAAATATATAATTATTCTAGAATTATATTTATATTGGTATATTTTTTTTATTTTAATTATGTTAATTTTTGGTACGAGCCTATTTACAATGTAATTAAAACTATAGATCAATATCAGTTATATCAGGGTATCAAACATCACACATTAAATATATAGATTTTTTTTATAAACAATATATTTTCATTGAGATTAATTACACAGGTCTTTGGAGTTGGTAGTAGGGTTGGTATTTAAGGGTTTATTTGTGTTGGTAACATGCTATGTGGATGAGGAATGGGGTGGAATGATGATCATTTTAGTGTA
Organism: Viscum album; assembly: GCA_963277665.1. Lineage (NCBI taxonomy): Eukaryota > Viridiplantae > Streptophyta > Magnoliopsida > Santalales > Viscaceae > Viscum > Viscum album. The sequence continues at coordinate 1,082,605,603 of OY728153.1, read as the reverse complement.
CATCCATGTTGGTGGAAAAAACTATCATGTTTATTATATAGGAAGGTATTTAGATATGAATTATGTTGGTAATTTAATGATCCAATATCCCCATTATATTTTGGATAGCTATCCTTATAATTCATAAATGGATCTTGAGAGTAAAAAAAATAGAGGGAGACAAAGATAGTTTCTTCAAAAAGATATTCCAGAATCATCAAAGCATTAAACACAATCACATTATTGTAGATTTAATTATATTGATATTTTTAACTAAGCTTCATATATTTGGACCAGAATAATCATGTTTAAATATGGTTGACATAACCTAGTCAATGTTGAACAAATCTAACTTGACAGGTACGAAAATCACAAATTTTATTTTGGGGGACTATCATATTTCATTTTGAGGATGTACATTTAAAATAATTATAATAAATGAGGCATATGTAAAAAATAATAGTTTGAGGATCCTTGATGAACATGGTAGTGTGATATGTTTTTGTTTTTTATAGTGTACCGGGTTCGTCACATTTAAAGATACAAGATGATTAGTTATATGATGTGGAGGATATTAAACTTATATCCAATTAAGATTATTCTAGTTATATTATAAATTAATAAAATCATGGTTGTAAGGCCTCATGTCCATATGACATGGATGATTATCCTTAAAATTTTTAATTTTCATTTTTGTGGCTTTGAAAAACCGTGATTAGGGTTTCATAAATTAATTACGAGAGTTTCAGAACCATCAACAGGTGTTTTTCATCCTTTTAGGAGGATTGGGTGTCATCATAGGGAGATAAAGGGAGATTCTAGAGTCATCCGAGGGGCTCATATGAGCCAAAAACGTCATCCTTGGGGCTCAGATGATCATTTATAGGGGTCTGGTTGATTCTATAACTAAAGTTGTAGTAGATTCCATAGAAATATAGATATATTTTTACATATGGAAATTAATAATTTTCCTCTTAATGTTTATGTGTTGGAAACCCCACTCTCCCCTTTTTTATCTCACATGATTAGATCATCCCCTCTGATCTCCTCTTTTTGTTCCCCTGGGTATGGGATATTTTTTGTAAATTTTGTTTGATGACACTAGGTATGGGATCCTCATCCTCCTCTTATATCTTATATTTATTCAATATGATAATTCAAAATTGTTTCAGTTTATTTTAAATCTTATTATTTCGCAAACTAATAGTGAAATTTTCCAATTTTGAGGGTACATTCATGAAGATATGGTTGAATATATCCCATGAAAATGTTTGGGTGTGATTTTTTGTCAAATCATCGAAGGAACATTACACAATTAAATTAATTAAGGTTTTTCATTCAAATTAAATTAAATTATGTTTATTTTTTATTTTGGATTTCATGTTCTTGGTTCATATTGGTGTTAATAGTCTTTTGTTGGTTTCCCAGGGCTTCTGATTTTGGTTTTGGTTTAACATAACGATGTGATAAATTATACGACATTATATTATGTTAGAATTAAATAATTAATTAATAATTAATTAATTTTTTAATTTTTTTGTTCATCATGAGTTAAAATATTTGGATGTTGAGAAAAGATCAGTTGTCTTTGGAAAAGTATTTTCGGGCATGGATGGGAGTTAACAGTTTCTACTGGCCTTCAAGAAATAAGTGTAAATTATCGAATACATTTCTATTGTCTATATACTTTCCTATGAAATTTATTATTTTGTTATGATTCATGGGGTCTGTGGTCTGCCACTTGGGGAATTGGTATTTTTAATTAATTTTTCTTAATTTAAAATGTGAAACCTTGATTAGGTTTCCATAGTGTATGGTCCTAAAATACATCTATACTAGAAGATTTTCCTTGGCTACTAATGAAAAATTACATGACATGGAATATTATTAGCCTATGTTATTATTACATATGCTATTGATGTTGGGTTTGGTGTGTTGACCAAACTAGTGAGATCTCTATTAGTGAGACCGAAAACATGAAATCTCTATGACTGCTAAATATGTAATGAACCCCATATAGATGATGATTCCCCAATGTCTTGATTTTGATCAAGAGGGATGAAATATTCCATATAATTAGAGTTTTTAAAAAATAAATACTTCAATATTGGGGACCCTTGTGAGAGTGAATCTACGATTTTTTGACCTAGGGGACCCTAGTTGGTGCCCTATTGAATAACCAACCCTAAGAGGGGGCATATAAGCTGTTGAGAGATGGTAGTGTTTTTCATCATATAAATGACAAAAAAAATGTTTGGTAGTGTGAATGTGAATTTTGAATGAGTTTATTTATTCAAAAAACCCTTTAATATCATTTATTCTAACTTAAATCTGTTGTGGATACACCTATGGTGTCGAAATGTGCATGCTAGAACCTAGTCTATGGGATTAATGCATTAATGATGGTTTTGTAGAGATTCCCAGAGGTTCTTCTTAGGATCCCCCTTTTTTCCTTATATCTTACTCTGTGAGATGGATTAGATGATGAAATCACAATGGATTCCCGAAATATATACTGGTTTTTTCATGTTCATCCTTGCCAAAAAATCTCTAGGACACTGTGAATCAACTTTAGTTCAATATGGGATGTCTTGGAATATATAGGTCCCTATAATTTTTAGTTTGTGTAATATCCATCTACATAGGCATGGGAAAATATTTTAATTATGATGATTATTATTTGTATGAGACTCCTAGGTCATACCATGGATCTAGTTAATCAATTTAGATGTTTTACTTGTTCTTGATTGGGATAGCCAATATTCTTGGGTTCCAATCATTCGACGTAGTGATTTGGGGGAATATTTTGATTTAGTAATTTCCTTGGATATTGGGAATTATACTTGAAACAACATTTATACATATAGTTTAGAGATATTCCTTAGAAACATGGGATTTTTCTATTGAGACGTTCATGATGAGTTATTGGCCAATTAAGCCTTAATATGAGGCATTCTTGGGTTACACTAAGTTCATATATTTATATGGTCAAAACAGTATCATGATTTCATTTTACATAACCTGAAATTGGCATATATACATATACTGAATTGGGTTTATATGCCCAATGATCAACAAAGGCATGGTTTGGTATGCATGATGGCTCAGTCAACATGAATTATATAGAGACATTCTAGAATTGATCCAAAGAAATTTTTTTTAGTTTATATTGTTTTTTATGTAGTTTTTAAATTTATTTGGATAATTTCACATCAATATATACCTAAATATATCAATTGGTATGAGATCATATTGGTGGTATCCTATTAATTTTTGTAACCAAACCCTACTTGAGCCTCTATTGCACATGGATACCCAAAAATCTCTCACACGGTTATTACATGCATAGGTTAAACCTATAGAATGAAATATCATGATTGAGTGGATGCATTAGATTAGTTTAGAGGTCAAGAGTATATTATTATATGTTTATTCAAGGAGAAAGTGTATTTTATTTTATTTTTACTATTACGTATATAAAACTAGACTAGTGGGTGGTATGTTTATGTATTATAATACTATTTGGGACATTATTTGATTTAATTTATTAGATGTCTGGCAATATTTATTTATTCCACTTTAGGTTTTTCATAATCAACGATATTTATATATTTTATATTATTTTTCATACTCTAATACAAGGGGTATATCCACCCAATGATACATCCAGATACCCCAACTACAAGTCAGTAGATTTTGGCATTCGAGGAGGTGCGCCTGGGGCATTGTGGAAAATGGAGTTTAGAACACAATTTTCGATGTGTTGGGAACAAATTTTTTGTTGGTCGGCTAGGATACCAGATCTTTGAGATTGATGTTAATCATTTTCACTACTATGTTTGATTTTATTTTTACATCATTTGATGCACATGCAATTTATACTTTTAGATTTATGGTTAATTAGACTCGAGATCTTGGCATCTTAGCAAGATTCCATGTGCGGATTTTTGATAATGGACTTCAGAGGAAAGAGGAATCTCATGAATCCTGTTAGTAACATAATATTCACATGATATAGGTCTTTTAGTGTGATTTTTTTACTATTCACTAAGGCTAAACTGTTTAAAGTACCGTCAATTACACATACTACATTTTTATGTGTAAATACGTGGTGGAATTATACTCAATGGGGATGACCTATATATATATATATTAATTTTTGATGACATGTCACGTGGGTCCTAGTTTATGATGATCCCAGGAAACAACAACAATGATCCACTCCCTTTGTGTGTGGCCTATGGGAGACCTTAGTTGGTCATTTATGCTTAGTTATTTAATGATCTAATAATAACCTATTTGTAATTTTCAATATTGATTCGACTGGTACTCTACATAACTGGGGAAGTAACTATGATTGTATAATCATTGATCATGTTGGATGATTCCATTGAATGTGTACATATGTCCTTAAATAATAAGATGGTGATTCTATAGGGGTGATTCATTTGTGAGTGCTCAGTGAGAATCAGTTCCCTAGTGGGTTGATGACCTGGTAAAGGTCTCTTTACTTTGAAAATATAAGACCCTAGCATAGGAATCTCAACATGATAATATAATGATTGATATGTGAACCATGTTTACATTCCAGTTTGTTTTTACCTAATCAGAACACATTAGTTGGTTTAAGTGGGAGACCTAGAGCCCTTGAGATAAAACTCAATATTGATAAGTTAGAGCCTTTAGATGATTGATGGATTTCCCAAAAAGTGGTTGGCACGTTTTTATGAGTGACATTGAGGAAGAAAACACAAGTTAGTGCATTGATATTTTTTATTGACCCATAGATCGGAAATAAATTGTAGTATATAGGCAAAGTGATTCCTTAGTTTCTTTGGGTATGACTCCTCTCGTGATAGTGTTTTGGAAATGCTGTTGACTATGGTGGGACCTTGGGTAATCACTAATGTATTCGGTAAGGAACTTGGTGTTGGATAAGTTTGTTGTTGAGAAAAATATGACTCAGTGTATGGGTGGACACCCATGGTGTTGGTATGATTCCCATGAAGTGGGTGAGTGTATGTTTGGACATGGAATATATAAGGTGCTCGAGTTTTAGTGGACTTCCAAAAGAGTTTCGGGATTGGTGAGTTAACATTCCATAGATTATGGTCAACATAGTTTAGTGGATTAAAAATATCACGATCATTATTTGAGTGGTGGATTAGGTGGCAATATATTATAAACTTCTATTTAGGTTGGGATGAGAATGGTATGAACTATCTCTATATGGTACCCATTTAATTAGTAAATTAGAGAATGTATAGTTGTGATTTGAGCACTGAGAAGTTATAATTTGTTTTTTTATCATTATGAGATGATTATTATAGAGAATTTTAAATAATCCCACTTTATTATAGGATATTATAAAAATGGATTGGGTGTAGTGGTATGACTAGCCTGGGAGTTGATTAAAGGAATGTGTTTCCAATGATAGAATAGGAATGAATCAGGATAACATACACACATGTTTGTGTATAGATATTTTTGAGTTCACGCTCAATGACTAGTATAGGGGAATATGAATGGTGGTGATTGCACAATCAACCATTATAGTGTGAGACACTTTTCATGGATGGGATATTTTACAGTTCCATGGAAACCAATCTTCAGAGTGGGAGAGGGTGTGGAATGGATATTCTTAATGTCACTTAGGTTTTGGTGGGTTCATCCAAATTTATTCATTTCATGAACAAATATACATAGTTTGGTACATGATATTTTAGGATTTGATCATTTCATGTGGTAATATTGGTGCTCTGATGGCAGAGAGTGATATTTTTTTCACAGGTTATATGACTTTGTATATGTAGGGTTATAGTTTGGTCAACCAATAAGTATATGAAACAAAAAATAATATTGATTTCAATGAGAAAATAGATCTAAGTACATTTGGTTTCCTTAGTAATTGATAGGTGTTAATTATAATATGGTCTTAGGTGGACTTCAAGAATGGATTTTGGGATTGAAATGTTATTCAGGTTACCAGAATGTGGTCAGGTTGGTGCCATGTTAGTACTCATGGTATAGAAAGATAGTGGAAGTGGACGGTGAATGGTTCATACATGGAAGATCATTTTAATGTTAGTAAAAGTTTCAATGATCATGTTTAGATTATCCCATAAATAATATTGACTTTAAAGGCATTGTGATATGGTAGTTCAGTAATGCATCGATTGGTGAATCCAAGTGTTATAAATAAAAGACTTTCAGGGGATGTATAACTACTATCATTGAATGAGATAAAATGTGGTGTGTTGAATATCATGTGGGTAGAATAATTATAATGTGATTATGGTTTTATAATGAATAATTTAAATCATTTGGGGTTCCAAATAATTGGAATCTTCAATTATGAAAAAACCCCTATGTTGTGAAGAACTGTATGATGAATATAGTATTGGATTCAAATGTGGACATGTACCATAATGGATGGTATTAGTTAAGTATCATCTATGTTTTTTAGTTATGATTTTAGGCATTGGATCATGTTTTGGTGGCTTAGTCACTATAATATTAAGGGTTCACCATTTGTGTTCATTTAAAATTTCAAGATGAGACTCAAATATTTGGAGAATAATTGATAATCCTTGTATCTCATGATCGATGTTTAGATACTCAACATGACATCCCAGGTAAGAGATAGGTTGTGGTTTGGAGTTTTTAAGGCCATGTTTCTATTTGACATGGTAAATTCTCAATTAATTATTATCTTTTGTTTTAGTAGAAGATCCAAATTCTGATATGAGATTTGGAAATACATTACAAGAGTTTGAATGCCATGAAGGGATATTTTTAAAGTTGGTTTGTGGGTTAAGAGTCATGCTAGGGGTAGAGAGTAGCCTTATGAGAGGATGGTTAGATACTATAGTATATAATACAAGTAGTCGGTATTATTTTTATATAGGGAAATTACACATTTAACCCTCTTGTTTTTATAGGGTTCAATAGACTCTCACACTTGTTTTTCTCTAACAAAACAACAGAATCCCAACCCCATTCCTCCTATGTTTACTCAAGGTATATGGATGTTTTCTTGGGTATTTTCGTCGATAATTCAAGGTATGATATCTTCCTCCTCCTCCTCATATCTTTTATCCTTAACCACACTAATTTCTCTTAGTTTTACATTAGGTTAGAAGTGTCTAACTAACCAGTAAATGGAGAAATTGACTGATTTCAAAGGGGACATCATGTATATATGGTTGAGGACTTCCCAAAATGATTTTTATGTGTGGTTATGTTTTGAATCATCAATGTAACTTCACAAGGTGTAATAATTTAAAGGATATCATTTTAATTAAATTAAAATAATATTGGTTTTATTTGTGGTTCTTAGGGGAATTTCCCATAATAGTGTCTTGATCTAGCTACAAGCCTCCATTGGATAGTGAAATTTGGTTCTAGTGAGACTTTAAAAGGGGGTGAGTTATTCGAAATTATGCTGAGTAGTATTTAACAAAATAAATTAATCAAATTGTTTTTAATTATTTAAATTTTATATTCATATTTATTTACGATCTCGAGATGTTTATTCAAGTTTGGTTGATCATGAAAATTATTACATGGGCATGTATGGGCCATTGTAACTACTGCCAACACATAGAAATAATTGGAAATCATCAAATATAGGTTGGTGGTCGACATATTTACCCTTTGAAATTTATGATTTTTTTATGATGGTTGGGGTGTGTGGTCCCAAAAATTGGCGTATTAACATGTTTAATTAAATTGGTTAATTTAAAATGTGATTATTTTATTAGGACTCACAATGTATTGTGGATGAAAATACCTTTGTCCTGGTTTGTATTCCTCTACCACCAACGGTCATGGCCCTGATTTGAAAGATATTTAACCGAGGTGGTTTGACCATGTGATATTAATGGTGGGTTGGATGAGCCGACTGCCATATTTATATCTTGATGACAGAGAATTTATGTAGGTCATATCATTGAATGATGTTGATGTGATGAATCTCATATAGTCGGTGAGGCCGCACAATCATAGTGATGATGTCAATGGATATAGTATCCCCTTGGAATCAAGTGCTAACCTATGTCAATGATTAAGACATAGGAAACATATGATGGTTTCTCTACTATGATATGACCTAGGGGACCCCAGTGGGGACCCCATTTACTAACTATCCTTTAGGAGGGCTGTATATCATGGATATAAATATTAATAGGTGTTATATTAGAATCCACACTAAAATTGTAATCTCATGAGGCAATGAATTTTAGGAATGGTTTTATTAATTTGGAAAACTATTTAATTTCATTTATACCTTCATTATTTATTATATATTTTAATATTGTGCTAAAATGTGAATCCTATAACCTGACATATAGGATTGATGTGATGGTGGTGGTTTGGTAGGGTTTCCTAGATGTTATTCCATGGATCTGGCTTTAGATATTATGTGGTACTGTGTGACAATACTTAGAATATGTAGTTTTCCAGGATTCTAGATGTGTATATTGGTATACAAATGTTAATCCATTTTACGAATGCCTGAGATGCCAAAAATCAACCTTAAGAGTATACTGTACACCCGGAATGCCACAAGTCCCTAGGATTCATATCTTAATTATTTTGTATCCACATAAAATTGGGGGTTTAATTTTTTTGTGATAATTAATATATTTTTTTGAGATTCCTATTTCATACCTAAGATCAAATATGACAATCTTGACATTTAACATGTTACTGGATAGGATACCCAACATTCTTGTGATCGTACATTTTGGCATATTGACATAGGAGATGATTATAATTCAGTGATTTCATGGGATGTTATAAATAAGACTAATGAAATACATAGAGACACCCCAACACTAGCCCAAATAGTTAATGTCAATTGGTTCTATAGACCTATGGATCAACAATAGCATGGTTTGAATCATGGGTTGACACAATCCACACCACATGATCAAATAAATTCTTTCCGTGAGCTGAACAAATTAATATTATGATAATTTATTTATTGTTCAATTATTTATTTATTTATTTTTACTATGTCACATGAAAATATAAATTAATATTAAAATTATTACGGGACTACATTGGTGGTTCCCTACTGGTTGTTTTACTCAATCACTATCTAGGATACTATTTCACTAGAGAAATTGAGTATCTCTCTCAAGGTAGTTATATGACTATATTATGGATGGGGACATTGTTATCTTGATCGAGCATATAAATCTAATGAGGTTGTAGATCAAGATGAGATAAGCACCAATGTAGTCTATCATCTAACATCATTTATTTCTTATTGTGATGTTAAATATATATGACTATCTCTAAAAGATGTTAGTTTATGTATTCTATGACTATTTATAAATTTATGACATTTCATTTATAAACTATCCTTTTTACTTTGTTTCTTATAATTCATGTTTTTTTATGGGTGTTACTCAGTTATTTTATATTATCTTATGCACTCTAATACATGAGGTATATCCTCCCCATGATGCCTCATTAGACCCATGCTACTAGTCGATATGATCTAACATTTTTTGTAGTGAGCCTGAGGTTATGCGGTGAACGAGGATGAGGAACCAGTTGAGTGGCCATCAGAAAGGGGTGTTGCACCTATGCTTATATTCTATTAGATATAACAAGAAATTAGTGTCTCTTTTATTACATTAAATATTTAATTGTCAAATTACGGGGGGTGAAGCACTATTATTAACATTTTTCCAAAGTCATTTCACTATAGTAATTTTACCACTATACCTATTTGGACAAATAGTTCTCATAAAAATCATATAACACATATAAACCAAATTCATGAAATATAGTAAATGGAGCATAACACATGATATTTTTACAAGGTTTACCCATAATTTGGGTGACAAAATCCATTCTATTTTTGAGTCATGTCTGAGACAAAATTAATTCACTAATATAATAAGGTGAAAACATGTGGGGATGGTATCATCATTTAATCAATATTTTATCTCATTATAATACTTATATTCACCTAAATGATTTTTTATATTGTATATCTATGGTTTACACCAATGTTATAATTTCCTTTTCTCAAATAAGATCATCATTCAACTTTGGTATGTCACTATATCAAATGATAATATCATAATCCTTAATCACCACTATTTAATTGCTGATAGTGAAAAACATAAAAAAGATGCATGTTAGCCTTGTTCTCTCATAATCATATTGATCCAAACATATAAATGGTTGTTTTTATCATGTTGTCTTCTTACACTTTCACAAAATATTTTAAAAATCTAGAGTATAATCAAAATAGTAGCAATACATTAATTTTACATAAATCTATTTGTTCCTACTCTTTTATAACCATTATGGTATAAGTAAATCATATGATTATATTCTCTTATATTCTTCTTTCTTATTATCATCTATCATTCTATGTTTATGATATTTTTAGTAAAAATAAATTTGATTTCTATCCTTTCTTTCATATTATTAGAATTTATATGATTGTTCTTTTTAGTTTCTATATTCACTCAATAATGTTTCTATACTCTTATTATTAATCTATTGATTAACTAAAAATAATATCCTATACATTATTTTCATTTTCCATAATTTCAAAACCCCTTAACATTATATAATGAAGTCTTATCATCTAAAAAGGATAAATCATATTCAAGAAAATATCACAAATTCGATCATCGTATATGATTTCAAATATTATTTCTTGAAATCCTAGAATAATTATGAAAATAACATCTCAATATTTTTATATAATTCCTCAATTGATCAAACATGGTTTCTCGCTAGGATCATTGATCATGTAATCTTAATAGAACATATATGTCTTTCCTTAAAATATTCTTCTTCAATTGTTTTTTGATAATATTATTAAGATGATATTCTACAAAAACATGTATCAATTGTCATCTTACAGATAAACATATTCACACAGGGAATATTCTTTTTCAAATCTTAAAAATGAAATCAAAATCTTGAATCATATCTTGATTCATAATGAGTAAATTTTTAAACCATATTGGATGGATCAATATATAAACAATTAAATATCTAAAATTATAACATTTTTTCCATAATTTCATCATATATATGAAATAAACATTTTATATATAACATTATAAAGCTCAAGGATTGTATGAATCAGTGAATTTATCTTTATTATACCTAAAGAAATCTTATATATTAGAGAAAATATTACATTAAATCTTATATATGTTAGATATGAGAATATAAATATTCTGTATGGTTTAAATTATCTTATGTATCTCAATTAATCTTGAAATTTACCACTTCTCAGTTTGAACATAAAAAAATATCTTCTATTTTTACTAAGAGATAATATATATCAATAAGAAAAAAATTATGTACCATATGAAATATATTACATTTCCCAAAAAACACACATATTTTCTTCTTTATTATCCATAGAATATTATATATCTTAGTGATATATTGTTATTTTACTATATTAACTTATGGGGGATCAATATTATGACTTTGTTAAATCTATATCTCTAACATAAAATTCAATAAATTCCTCAAAATAGATCAAAATTTCTTCAAACCATCTCACGTAATATCCATCCACTCCAGCTTATCTCAAAATATTTGTAATGACTTTTGGAATTTATTAATTCACCATAAATTTCATAGTCACATTTTTGAATCAATTTATAAAATATAAATACTCATCTTGTGAATTTATATGTTTTTACATAAGCTTAAAACATTTATATATAAATTAATTAAAAATACAAAAACATATTTCATAATTAATTAAAAATTAATGCATGATCAATCACATATTTTCTTAACTACATAGATATCAATAAAACCTATTAACAAATATAGTTTCCATATTACATAGCATCTTTCTCATTGATAACAAAATTATGGAAAATCATTTTAATTCATAACTATATTTATTTTTACCTATTAATCCCTTCAATCCCTTCAACATATAGCTTCTTCAAATTTAATTAATCTATAGTCGAAAATAAATTTATCGATTAAAAACACTTGTTTTTTACATCAATTAAGTCTCTCTCCATAATAATCACATATAAAATATTTCCTCCATAAATATACATATTACAAATCTAATAGAATTGGTCCTCATATTCACTATCACTCTTTTATAGAATCTCAACCTCTCATATCAATATTATTTCCCTATAAGTAAATAAATCACTAATATATGATTGGATCTGTAACAATAAAAATAATGGTAGAAATCATGGGAACGACAACCTGTATCTCAGACCAATGTCTCTCAGTATTCCACTATCCATGAAACACTTTTTTATTCATGTGTTACTTCTATATATTAATTTTTTAAGTTCTTCATAAACACCCAACACATATTTAAATCCTTACTTATGAATAAAATTAATTAGTATTATCTTAATCCATTGGGATCTTAAAACATTGATTATTCCATTCATATGAAATATCATATATTGATATTTTGATATTCTATTTATGATATAATGTATATTTTTCTTGTAATGTTAATTATACTTTTGGTTCTTATTTTAAAAATATATTTTACAATAATATGTTATGTTGATGTAGATATAGTATTATGACATATCTAGAACTCCTCATAGGGTAGTTGTACCTTGGATGAGGGTAGTATTCCATGCATTACTATTTGGTAACATCATAAAATATATGTTGGAATATATTATAAATTGGGATATAGATATATATTTTCATAAAATA